>CM074144.1:627847-816503 GCA_037178625.1 Skeletonema tropicum | reverse complement strand
AAAAATATAACATATTGAGTTAACCGATGGGCAATGCATGCGCATGAATTATTGTCCGATGCTGACATCTCGATCGGGAAGGAAGCGTAGGAAGAACTTTTGTGCCATGCTACAGGGGTCAAAAAACGTGAATTACAGAAAAAGTGTCTAACGATATTGAGCGAACAGCTAGCATTTTCTGATGTGACAGTGAAAAAGTCATCTTCCCGCCCGAATTTGGTAGGTAGGAGTAGCTACTGTAGGAATCGTAGTACGTGTACGTAGAAAAACTTTGCAGGCTTATTCTCTCTCCTCCACAAAATGCGGGAAGCATTTTTTGGGTGTGTACCAATTCCTACAATTTTGTGTACGTGCGAAGAGGTGTTAGACACCTTTTTTGACCCCTGTAGCATGGAGGATTTTGTGGTGGATTTTGCAATTTCAGCGGGCTGAACGGCGGCGGTGACAAAAATTTGGCCAAAAAACGGGGAGAATTGCCTCCCGCCGCCTCCGGCGCCGGGACGGAGCGTCCCAATGGGACGCTTTCGCGTCCCGGCGAAAAAAATTTTCCAACCATTCACCAGAAATATGTAACATAAAGCCCCACAATACATGCAACATGCTACTTACTTATGCATGCGATGTACACACAATACAGCATAAGTACTTACTTCCTTCAAGCGCGTCGGCATTGAGAGTTGAGCTGAGCATCGGGTGAGTAATTAGACAGAGAAGAGGAGGTATTCTCTTAGTAGTGGGGAGGGGGCGGCGGTCTCCTGAATGCACCATGAAGTTGATAATTTTTCTGGACGGTATTGTAGCCTTTTGCTTTTGTTAAAAAATGACTACCTCAGTCACGGCATCACAATCAACCACTAATTTTGTCGTCTTTTTCTCTCCTACTCCTCTTACAGCCATTTCACACAATGACAACACTACGTGACGTTGAGGTGGGCGATAATAAATACGTCGATTATATGCTTGAGACTCATTATCGTGCCGGCCATCCATGTTGATGTCATTGAGATACAAAAGAGTAGCGCCAACGGACCAACAATGTTATGCTAATCTTCTGCTCTAAAATTTTAATGCAGAATACTTTTCACGGAGAGGATATGTTATCAAAATTGACAGTATTCAAAAATTGGTGAAAATTATTTGATGGTATAATGGCTTCTCGCACGTCAAAATAATATCATCACTATTGCACCCTCTCGGCGCTTCTTCTATTGGTTGGTTATTTACGACAACTGATGACGCAGAGTATGATTACACTATGGCTAGTTATCGTGGATGGACTGTCTTGCAAGTACATTTCCGTCGAGCACTCACGACGGACAATGACTTCAAACCTCCCGCGCCTGCGAATTGAGGTCATTCTAAAACGAAAAAAGAATGACTCTTTCACTGGCCCTCTCCCTCTCTCTTTAGCCTCTCTAGACAGAGAGATAAGGGGTTCTTGTTATTGTCTTTGAAGAGAAGGAGATCGTCTAAACAAGAATAAATGGACACACTTCTACGATCAGACACGAATGACCCCACCTTCCAATGGTCATGTTCCCTAGGGTCATGCTGGAATCGATTACTTCTTATGCACAGCAACCAGCAGCCCATCCCAATCAAACTTGCTCATTTCGCTTGTACCAATTCGTCCGAATACAAAGAAGCGATCTAAAAGTAAAAGAGTGTAAGTGATGACGTAGTCCATTTGTGCATCATTTCCAATTATCGTTCTCCAGTCAACTACAACTAACCCCGATCATTTCACTCTTTGACACACAGTAAGTATCTTTCAAGTCCGTCGACTTTTGATACTTCAGATATTGTAGTTATATCAACGACACACCCAATTATGTCGTCAGCCGTTGTATCATCGGCCAATCTGGTCGAGGCAGAGGCATGGAAACTCATTCTGGGTGACACCCCTCCAAGGCTCGAGGTTGATTTTGCATCTTCTTATCCAGAAGGTATCAAAATCACCACCGCAGTGAAAGTGATCAGTGGTACTATGATATCAATCATTCAAGAGTTCTGTGCAAAAAGCAACATATCTAAGGATGTGTTTGTACTATGGGTGCTACACCACACTCTACGAGCTTACAGTCATGAAGCTTTCGCCATCGGAGTTTGCCACGAAGGGGGGAACATTCTTCTCGTTCCATTTGGAGGGAAGACGAACGGTGGCAAGGAGTCTGTCCAGGAGCTCTATGACAGGTGGAAAAATGGTATTCTCCCTTACTCGAAGACTTCTTACGATGAGGTCAAGAACATGGGATATGGATGCAGCGTCTCTCTATTGATCCATAGCCATAGCGAGAGTTCTCCAAACCCCAGCCTTCCCCCTTCTGACTCGAATATTAATTTATCTGTGAATTGGTCGGAATGCAACGACGGCGATGGAAGCATCGAAATATCCTTCGAGAGTGGCATTGGGGCTTGGCCTGACATTGAGGACCGATTCCAACACATCATCAGTCAAATCTTGACTACAAAGTCCAAAGCGCAATCATCGCCATCAACTCCAACTTTCATCGATAACCTCCTCCCCCGTGAGAAAGAACAAGTGCTGCAGTTGGCACGTGGACCCGAAGATCAAATCATTTGTTCCTGCCTCCATGAGATGGTCGAGGAGCAGGCGAGGATGCGGCCTGATGCCACCGCCCTGTTGAACAAGTCTGGAACCGAAAAGATGACCTACGCAGAGCTTGATGCACAGGCACACAGGCTAGCAGTGGAGTTGCAACGACGTGGTGCCAAGCCCAACACATATGTAGGCATTTTGATGGGGGAGAAGACGTTTGAGACGCATGTGGCCGTGTTGGGAGTGTTGAAGTCTGGTGCAGCTTATGTCCCTATGGATGCTGTCCTTTTCCCGCCCGAGAGGATCAAGTTCATTGCTGAGGATACAGATATGAAGCTGTTGGTGACTGTGGGCGAGCACGTCGATCTGGTTGAGGGAGGGTTTGAGAAGGTTCTTGTGGAGGAAGCAGTGGAGAACACCTCTCATGATGGAACAGAGCTTGAGCGTCTCGTCAAGTTTTCAGACTGTGCTTATATGATCTACACGAGTGGAACGACAGGTGTTCCAAAGGGCGTGGTATGTGACCACATTGGGCCAGTGAATATGATATTTTATGAATCGGGAACTAATATAATCAGCAAAGGGATACCGCAAGTGGATGTGGTGGGTTGCGCTGCTCCTCTCATTTTCGACTTTTTCGTACAAGGATACTTCGGTACACTTGGCAATGGTCTTGCTTTGAGTTTGGATATGAAGTGCTGCACGATGTTGTTGTGCACACCTTCAATGGCTGAAATTTTTATCCAAGACCAGACAAACAATATCAAGGTGATGGATGTTGGTGGTGAAGCGTGCATTCAAGGTCTTGAATCCAAGGTGACCACGTTCGTCAACGGGTATGGACCTACCGAAGCTTCAATCACTTGCTCCAGTGGTCACAGGCCTGATACAATCGGCCGTCCTCTTCCAAACACTCTGAATTACATTGTGCATCCTGATGATGGTGCACTCTGTCCTCCAGGCGTGTCTGGTGAGCTTTGGGTTGGCGGAATAGGTGTCAGTATCGGATACCACAACCGACCAGAGCTCACTGCCGAGAAATTCATCCCAAATCCATTCGGCCCCGGTAGGGTGTACAAGACTGGCGACCGAGTGAAGTGGGACAAGGACGGAGAGATTGTGTATCTAGGTCGTTTCGATCATCAAGTGAAGGTCCGCGGCTACCGCATTGAGCTTGGTGAGATTCAAGCAGAGCTAGAGAAGCAAGAAGGAGTTAGTGGTGCGTTGGTGGTAGTGCACGAGGAGAAGCTGGTCGCATTTGTGGCGTCGGGCATTGCCGATCCTTCTCAGAATGACGCCTTGGCTGTAATGTTGATGGAAGCATTGAAGAATGAGGACTGCTCCCTGGCATCTTACATGATCCCTTCGCTTATATTGGCAATGGATGAGTTTCCCTTGACGTTGAATGGCAAGATTGACAGGAAGTATCTACTCGCTGGATTAGGAGACCTTAGCAAAGAAGGTCTTGGTATGGAGTATGTCTCTCCAACAACGAAAGAAGAGATTGAGATGGTGAAGCTATGGCAAGTAGCTCTTGATAGTGACAGAGATATTGGAATGAATGACAACTTCTATGATCTTGGTGGCCACTCGATTCTTGCAATGTCACTTGCTGCTGCTTTGGACTGTGATTCTCGTTTGATCTCTGCTCATCCAACACCGGCCTCACTTCTTGCCCATTTGCAAGAATCATGCGACACTTCTGCCGCAAATCACTTTGCCTCGTTGGAAGAAAGTCCTGAGCTGACAAGGACGGAACAGCGCATGGTATTCGTCCAACTTCAAAACCCAGAACAGACCACGTACAACATACCTTTCTGTGTCCAGTTTGCCAAGGATTTTGATTTAGGTTTGAATGTGCAAGCGGTTGTTGATTTGCTACCGATTCTACATACTCGTTTTGTGAATGGAAAAGCAATCGAAGATGTCGAGATTATAGTCGAGGATTTGACAAGAGCTTTCCAGACGACATCCAACGTCTTTTGTATTCTGCCTTTGACATGGGCTCAGGTCCCCTGTGTAGATTCGGTGTTGACACGAAGAGCAATTTACTGTACGGAAACATCCACCACTCCATTGCTGATGGTAGGTCCTTGCAGATCCTTTTTGAAGCTATCAACGCAGGTGCAGTGAAATCGCCAACGAAGAATTGGAGTATGAGGAAATATTCAGTGGTCGAGGCCCTCCCTGAGGTAGTTGAGGAGCAGCAAGCTTCTGTCAAGAGGTATGTAGAGTTGTTGGGAGATATGCCACCAAGGCTGGAGGTTGATTTTGCATCTTCTAATTCATATCACAAGAGCAGCATCATTTTGGATAGTGCGACCAGGGCAGCGCTTGAGGGTTATTGTCGAAAGGAGAAAATTTCTCTATTCTCATTGGCATTGGGTGTCATGCACAAGTCATTGCGTGCGTACAGTCATGAAGCATTCACTATTGGAACAGCATTCGATGCACGGCCACCGTCTTTTCGCGATACTTTGGGAATGTTTGTGAATACGGTACTCATTCCGTTTGGGAAGGGCGCTGAAGGCAGCAAGGAGACTTTGAAGCAGCTCTACGACAGATGGACCAACTGCATTTTACCATTGGCAACTGCGCCCTTTGACTTAGTGTCTGCTGCCGGGTATGGTACCAATTTGTGCTTAGCATTCAATGTTGGCATAATTGATACATCCACTTCTGATAGTGCTCCAAGGATACAGCCATTGCCAAAGTTACAAGAAGAAAGTGGATACGCAGCATCTGCCGCAAAGTTTGATTTGACTGTGGAGTGGATGAATTGCGACAGCGGCGATGGAAGCATCGAAATATCCTTCGAGAGTGGCATTGGGGCTTGGCCTGACATTGAGGACCGATTCCAACACATCATCAGTCAAATCTTGACTACAAAGTCCAAAGCGCAATCATCGCCATCAACTCCAACTTTCATCGATAACCTCCTCCCCCGTGAGAAAGAACAAGTGCTGCAGTTGGCACGTGGACCCGAAGACCAAATCATTTGTTCCTGCCTCCATGAGATGGTCGAGGAGCAGGCGAGGATGCGGCCTGATGCCACCGCCCTGTTGAACAAGTCTGGAACCGAAAAGATGACCTACGCAGAGCTTGATGCACAGGCACACAGGCTAGCAGTGGAGTTGCAACGACGTGGTGCCAAGCCCAACACATATGTAGGCATTTTGATGGGGGAGAAGACGTTTGAGACGCATGTGGCCGTGTTGGGAGTGTTGAAGTCTGGTGCAGCTTATGTCCCTATGGATGCTGTCCTTTTCCCGCCCGAGAGGATCAAGTTCATTGCTGAGGATACAGATATGAAGCTGTTGGTGACTGTGGGCGAGCACGTCGATCTGGTTGAGGGAGGGTTTGAGAAGGTTCTTGTGGAGGAAGCAGTGGAGAACACCTCTCATGATGGAACAGAGCTTGAGCGTCTCGTCAAGTTTTCAGACTGTGCTTATATGATCTACACGAGTGGAACGACAGGTGTTCCAAAGGGCGTGGTATGTGACCACATTGGGCCAGTGAATATGATATTGTATGAATCTGGGGTTGAGGTATTCAGTAAAGGGATACCGCAAGTGGATGTGGTGGGTTGCGCTGCTCCTGTCATATTTGATATGTTTGTGTATGGATACTTCGGTACACTTGGCAATGGTCTTGCTTTGAGTTTGGATATGAAGTGCTGCACGATGTTGATGTGCACACCTTCTGTGGCCGACATTTTCCTTCAAGACGAGACGAACAATATCAAGGTGTTGTTTGTTGGTGGAGAGGCTTGCATTCAAGGTCTTGAATCCAAGGTGACCACGTTCGTCAACGGGTATGGACCTACCGAAGCTTCAATCACTTGCTCCAGTGGTCACAAGCCAGATACAATCGGCCATCCCTTCCCGAATACAATGTGTTATATTGTGCATCCTGATGATGGTGCACTCTGTCCTCCAGGCGTGTCTGGTGAGCTTTGGGTTGGCGGAATAGGTGTCAGTATCGGATACCACAACCGACCAGAGCTCACTGCCGAGAAATTCATCCCAAATCCATTCGGCCCCGGTAGGGTGTACAAGACTGGCGACCGAGTGAAGTGGGACAAGGACGGAGAGATTGTGTATCTAGGTCGTTTCGATCATCAAGTGAAGGTCCGCGGCTACCGCATTGAGCTTGGTGAGATTCAAGCAGAGCTAGAGAAGCAAGAAGGAGTTAGTGGTGCGTTGGTGGTAGTGCACGAGGAGAAGCTGGTCGCATTTGTGGCGTCGGGCATTGCCGATCCTTCTCAGAATGACGCCTTGGCTGTAATGTTGATGGAAGCATTGAAGAATGAGGAATGTCATTTGGCTTCATACATGATCCCTTCGCTTATATTGGCAATGGATGAGTTTCCCTTGACGTTGAATGGCAAGATCGACAGGAAGTATCTACTCGCTGGATTAGGAGACCTTAGCAAAGAAGGTCTTGGTATGGAGTATGTCTCTCCAACAACGAAAGAAGAGATTGAGATGGTGAAGCTATGGCAAGTAGCTCTTGATAGTGACAGAGATATTGGAATGAATGACAACTTCCATGATCTTGGTGGCCACTCGATTCTTGCAATGTCACTTGCTGCTGCTTTGGACTGTGACGTTCGATTGATCTCTGCTCATCCAACACCAGCCTCACTTCTTGCCCATTTGCAAGAATCATGCGACACTTCTGCCGCAAATCACTTTGCTTCGTTGGAAGAAAGTCCTGAGCTGACAAGGACGGAACAGCGCATGGTATTCGTCCAACTTCAAAACCCAGAACAGACCACGTACAACATACCTTTCTGTGTCCAGTTTGCCAAGGATTTTGATTTAGGTTTGAATGCGCAATGCGGTTGTTGATTTGCTACCGATTCTACATACTCGTTTTGTGAATGGAAAAGCAATCGAAGATGTCGAGATTATAGTCGAGGATTTGACAAGAGCTTTCCAGACGACATCCAACGTCTTTTGTATTCTGCCTTTGACATAATGGGCTCAGGTCCCCTGTGTAGATTCGGTGTTGACACGAAGAGTAATTTACTGTACGGAAACATCCACCACTCCATTGCTGATGGTAGGTCCTTGCAGATCCTTTTTGAAGCTATCAACGCAGGTGCAGTGAAATCGCCAACGAAGAATTGGAGTATGAGGAAATATTCAGTGGTCGAGGCCCTCCCTGAGGTAGTTGAGGAGCAGCAAGCTTCTGTCAAGAGGTATGTAGAGTTGTTGGGAGATATGCCACCAAGGCTGGAGGTTGATTTTGCATCTTCTAATTCATATCACAAGAGCAGCATCATTTTGGATAGTGCGACCAGGGCAGCGCTTGAGGGTTATTGTCGAAAGGAGAAAATTTCTCTATTCTCATTGGCATTGGGTGTCATGCACAAATCATTGCGTGCGTACAGTCATGAAGCATTCACTATTGGAACAGCATTTGATGCACGGCCACCGTCTTTTCGCGATACTTTGGGAATGTTTGTGAATACGGTACTCATTCCGTTTGGGAAGGGCGCTGAAGGCAGCAAGGAGACTTTGAAGCAGCTCTACGACAGATGGACCAACTGCATTTTACCATTGGCAACTGCGCCCTTTGACTTAGTGTCTGCTGCCGGGTATGGTACCAATTTGTGCTTAGCATTCAATGTTGGCATAATTGATACATCCACTTCTGATAGTGCTCCAAGGATGCAGCCATTGCCAAAGTTACAAGAAGAAAGTGGATACGCAGCATCTGCCGCAAAGTTTGATTTGACTGTGGAGTGGATGAATTGCGACAGCGGAGATGGAAGCATCGAAATATCCTTCGAGAGTGGCATTGGGGCTTGGCCTGACATTGAGGACCGATTCCAACACATCATCAGTCAAATCTTGACTACAAAGTCCAAAGCGCAATCATCGCCATCAACTCCAACTTTCATCGATAACCTCCTCCCCCGTGAGAAAGAACAAGTGCTGCAGTTGGCACGTGGACCCGAAGACCAAATCATTTGTTCCTGCCTCCATGAGATGGTCGAGGAGCAGGCGAGGATGCGGCCTGATGCCACCGCCCTGTTGAACAAGTCTGGAACCGAAAAGATGACCTACGCAGAGCTTGATGCACAGGCACACAGGCTAGCAGTGGAGTTGCAACGACGTGGTGCCAAGCCCAACACATATGTAGGCATTTTGATGGGGGAGAAGACGTTTGAGATGCATGTGGCCATGTTGGGAGTGTTGAAGTCTGGTGCAGCTTATGTCCCTATGGATGCTGTCCTTTTCCCGCCCGAGAGGATCAAGTTTATTGCTGAGGATACAGATATGAAGCTGTTGGTGACTGTGGGCGAGCACGTCGATCTGGTTGAGGGAGGGTTTGAGAAGGTTCTTGTGGAGGAAGCAGTGGAGAACACCTCTCATGATGGAACAGAGCTTGAGCGTCTCGTCAAGTTTTCAGACTGTGCTTATATGATCTACACGAGTGGAACGACAGGTGTTCCAAAGGGCGTGGTATGTGACCACATTGGGCCAGTGAATATGATATTGTATGAATCTTGGGTTGAGGTATTCAGTAAAGGGATACCGCAAGTGGATGTGGTGGGTTGCGCTGCTCCTGTCATATTTGATATGTTTGTGTATGGATACTTCGGTACACTTGGCAATGGTCTTGCTTTGAGTTTGGATATGAAGTGCTGCACGATGTTGATATGCACGCCTTCTGTAGCGGTCATTTTCCTTCAAGACCAGACAAACAATATCAAGGTGATGCTTGTTGGTGGGGAGTCTTGTGTTCAGGGTCTTGAATTGAAGGTAGCCACGTTCATCAACGGGTATGGACCTACTGAAGCGTCAATGATGTGCACGGGTGGTCACAGGCCTGATACAATCGGCCGTCCTCTTCCAAACACTCTGAATTACATTGTGCATCCTGATGATGGTGCACTCTGTCCTCCAGGCGTGTCTGGTGAGCTTTGGGTTGGCGGAATAGGTGTCAGTATCGGATACCACAACCGACCAGAGCTCACTGCCGAGAAATTCATCCCAAATCCATTCGGCCCCGGTAGGGTGTACAAGACTGGCGACCGAGTGAAGTGGGACAAGGACGGAGAGATTGTGTATCTAGGTCGTTTCGATCATCAAGTGAAGGTCCGCGGCTACCGCATTGAGCTTGGTGAGATTCAAGCAGAGCTAGAGAAGCAAGAAGGAGTTAGTGGTGCGTTGTACAATCCGCGCTGAATTGTCGAAAAATATTGAAAAATGGGAAAATAATTGCTACGTAGGAACTAGTACACCTCGTACAGAGATAGATAATAACCATGGCGGCCGGAACAGCCACCGAACACACCTTAGCATTACTAGGAGATATTAGAAATAATTCTTTAAAACATACAGGGGACACGACAACGATGAGAGCTACATGGTTGGAAAACAGTATCAGAATTCGTTTGTTACTAGAGGAGATAAAGAGAATCGATGGAAAATTGGTCACGGCGTTGATGTTACACGTCGTCGGGCAGAGACACAGGAGACGATATCATGGAGAGACGACCATGCATGGAACGGATAGAAGGCAGGGAATTTGGCAGGTAATTTTTGTAAAGAAGACATTAGTTGGATGGGCACCGATGGAGGATATGGATATGATGGATAAGAAATGGGAGGGAACATCCCACCGGAGATGGGATTACCAGCATCATGGAGAGGGAGCACCAGTTACGGCAGTGGACCAGATTAGGAAAATAGCAGGTTTATTACCAGAACCCCCCCCGAAGCCGCCGTGGCCACCCCCTGCCAGGGGTGGATTGGGAAAAGCAGAGCGGATTGTGCAGATTACCTTCTGGCGGGTAATTAAAAAAGCCAGCAGCCACAAACGGCACAGCAGTTTAGAGATCGACAATCTCATTGGTCGTGCCACCTTAATCGACAATTGTTTCCGTATTAGCATGAACAACAATAATGTCATCAGCACAAACAACAACAGTGTCATTAACAACTTCCTCGACGATGGGGAAACAACTTTTTCTGTGCCAGATACAGGTGTTACGCTGCAGATTTCGAGACATCTGAGTAGCAGGTATTACAGTATTAGGAGAGGCAACACCAAAAGCTTTCTTCAATGTAGTTTAGGTGATTCTTACCAAGAAAAGTTGGATGATAGTGCTCGTATGAACGACTTCGCTCTGGCCTCACAAGCCACGGCAGAGATGCAGGACGCCCCTCCACGTTTTACGCGTGTTGTGGGGCGAGCGGTGTAATGGATCCACGGCAGCCTCCACCCTCCTTTGCCCGGGAGGCCGAGGTGAGCCATTTCAGACAGAGGCAACGTGAATATAAGTCTAATAGGCCATCCAAAACAAAGAAGACGAAGAAGTCAGCACAAAGAGCACAACAATATCGAGATTCTATGAGACGCCGCAACACCCCACCACAGGCCGGGATGCGGAGTAATGGACGACATGTGGAGAAGTTATCGTTGCCATTTGAGGCGGAGGCACATGATAATTCGCCCCTGACGATGAGGAAAGGGGACAAAATAATTAAGGAGGCCTGGAAACAGCAGATAGATCTCTACGGCGCTCCCGTGGAGGGGGGAACCGCTACACGGAAGGTGACACAACAAACAATTAATCTTGGCAGGACCTGGACGGTACAAGAAGATTGCAGCGCTTGGCTACCAGATCCCACTCCCAAACCACCCTGGCCGCCCCCGGCACTAGGTGGACGGAACCTCCCTCAACGGGAGGAATGCTTGGAAGGGGGGGAGAATTTCGGAACACACAACAAACGGTTCCTGTGTCTCCAGGATTACGTAGCAGGTAGGTTCAAACCACCTGTCCAGTACAGGACTAGGAATTACAATTTTGACCACCACCCTTCTCTGGGCTCCTACAGTACAGAGGTAATACAACATTCCGAAACTTTTATAGGCAGATCCTTCGGAGGGGAGAAGAGGCTTATTGATAAGGAGGGACGCAACACCAATCAATCACTCCTACGAATAGGGCAGCGGCAACTATCTTTCGGCCGGCTCCTAGCCTGGGTTTCTATAGGAGGCATCACTGGCAACCAAGCAGTCCTCGTCTTTCGGAAAGGGATTGGAGTTCGGGGAGTAATCCAGCCGCCTCATGGCAAGCCCTCAGGTCAGATGGGCGTCCGACTGGGACGGTCTGGCGTTGCGCGTACTCCACCTGGAATCAGTTTTTGCTTCCGGGATCTCCCACCCACCAGCCAACTCCGGTGGCTGCATCCTCTCGACACAATCTGTGCAACAATGACATCAACACCAAAGAAACGGGAATACGCAGCCACCACCGCCATGGATCTCACAGGCGAGTCGATGGCAGAGGGTGCCACGGCGGCCGAGAAGGAGACGGGAACTGAGGAGATGATGGACGTCGAGGTGTCAAAGACCAACAACTCGGAGGAAAAGGACAATGCGGCAACTCCACCTTTACAGAAGGATTACTTTTGGAAGTCGGCCTCTGCTTTGAGGACGAGCAAGGGCAAGAAGGGTAGCACTCCTTCCTCGGGGAAGAAGCTCTCCTTTGCTCATGCCACGTCTGCAGGAAAGAGGAACGGGGCGGCCTTTACCCCACTTCACAAACGTGCGTGTGAAGTCTCATTCAACCGTGTAAAGTTCAATTCGTTGCTGCAGGACATCACCAGGGTATTGGAGACGACCCTGAATGCCATGAAGAGCACAGTTGGTCCGGACAACGTCGCCCTGTTGCCTGTGAAAGATGACTCAGGTCCTCCCCTCATCTCTACGCCAATCTCCAAAGATGAGGCCTTCACCACGGTGTTGAAATACGCAGCTAGCCATTCCTTTGATTTGGACGGGACCAAATCTCAAAAAGAACTCGAACAGTCCTTGCAAGTCCTCCATGAACAACTTAGAGGCAAGTCGGTGCAATTCACTTTCGTGATAATTGTTGGTCACAATGAGATGGATGCAGTAACTTGGGGTACTATCTTCCACAAATTGGCCTTGGCCAATATTCGGTTGAGTTTGAAGGCACATCCGGCTCCGTTGTCGAAGAAGAATTTGGTACTCTTCCACGCCATCAGCAAAGCCTCCCAAGACTACATGGATGCAAAGATCAATCAGACCTTGAAGGATGCTATCGCAAACTCCTCGGAGCCTTTCCCCGAAGAACCGGTTTTGGTGATTTCGGTCGGCTACCCGGATCAGATCTACGAGTCGGGAAAGTCACATCTCAAGAATCTCTCGAGCAAGCAAGTCATTAAGATTGAGTTTGATGCGAAGGACGAACAGCTCATCAAGTCAGTCTTCAGGCCTTGGAGAAGCGGTCTGCGCATTTTCATGGGAATCCATACCTACCCCTACCTTGCCCCCGATATGAATAATCGTAACGTTCCCGAATCCAAGAAGACCGACTTCAAAGGTCGAGCAGGTCTTCATAGCGAGTACCTTGACTCCACGATCCATGTCTCCTACAGGGGCTTCAGGCCCTCGCCTGCAGGATTGGACATGAGTATCTCATTTGAGACGCTAGAGGGGAATGGAATTACTACCACCGCCCGCCGGATCTTTATGGATGTACAGCTACCAAGTCGGACCCACCGCCCTCGCCCTCTCTTCCTTGCCCTTCTGGAAAACTCCGGTGGAGGAGTTGACGCAGTAATCCCTAATGGAGAAGATTACCGTGAGGCAGCTAAGAATATTGCTGTCTGCCCCGCCGGGTGGTTTCTATATCACTTGGCCCTGGAGAAGGACGCCACTATGGAATCTTTACTTGCTGCTGCGGCCAGAGTGTTTGATGCGGAGGACATTCGCACCGCCCGCAACTTTGTACGTTTTGATGACGAAGGATTACTTCACCTCTCATTTGACATGGAGGAGGACAACGCCGCAAATGAAGAGGAGACGGAAATTTTGGAACTAGATTGGATGCAGGACGCAAAGGCTGTATCCCAACAACTGAACCGTAACAATGCCCGAGAGAATGGTCAACTCTTTGACTTTGATGAATCATCTGATGTAGCGAGTGTCAACACTACGGCCTTCAACAATAGACGCCACGGTCGTCTCTTTGGTGAAGTCATGTCTGCACGTCCTACCACCGCTGCTGCTGCGGCCTCTCAAGCCTCAGCTGCTGACCCTCATGCCCCTCCACGCGAAGACCAGCGTGTTGTGGGGCAGGGAGAGTAATGGCCCAGAGGCAGCCTCTTCCTCCCTTTGCCCGGGGAAATGAGGTGAGCCATTCATCAAAGAGGCAACGTGACAACTTCGCTGCCACTGCAACTACCAATCGACAAGGGAGGTCAGCTAGGCGGGCGAATAATTTTCGCAGGTCCCACAAACACGACAACAACAGTAGGACGCGGAACTTTAGGGAGTCGAATAATACTAATACAGAGTTAGATACCAATACAATGAGGCAGTTACTTGCAGAACGGACCAAACGTAATGATGATCCATCCAACAGGGAGCTGGCGGAGTTGCTGGAGTCACAGCAGAGTAGGTCTACGGAGACGGAAGGCCTGCGGCTGGAAGGGTTGGACAAGGCAGACACCTGCTCAGTGAGTAGCAAAAAAGTGCCGGTGTACGGACCGCTCCGGGTTGCCCACAAAGGTCACGAGACGATTCGGGTGTTATCCCTGAACATCAATGGCCTCAGATTGTGGCAGCCCAACAACACCAAGATGGAACGATTGAAGCATGTGCTAAGAGACTACAGGGTCGACGTGTTGGGGCTCCAAGAAACCAACACCAATTTTCGGGCAGTAAATCCATCCCTACAGATTGCTCACACCCTTAGGCACGGAGACGATAGAATAGCATCGGTTCATGCGCATAATACGCGGGAACTCCACAACATCGGGAACTTCCAAGCAGGGGGGACAGCGGTGGTGCTGAGAGAGGAATTGGCGGGTCTACCTACCACTAGGGGGCAGGATGAAACAGAGCTCGGTATGTTCTGCTGGTTCCGCACCGAACCGACAAATGGAGTGGGAACGGTGTTCATCTCTGCGTATGCCCCCTGCCGCTCGGAAGGGGTTGGTACCTACTACCAACACATTGTGCGGTACATCCAGTCCAACCACTTCGATACAAACCCAAAAGATCTATTTCGTCGAGAGCTTGTTGCGGCCATTAAAAAGTGGAGGACGCTAGGAGACCGGGTGGTACTAATGATGGATGCCAATGAGAATGCACTGGACGGCGAATTGAGCAGACGGCTGGCAGGCAATGACATCAACATGCGAGAGGCAGTTCACAGAATCATGCCCGGGCAGAAAGGGCCATTCACCCACTTCAGAGGTAACGACAATGGAAACGGGGCAATCGACGGGATCTGGGTGTCTGATGATATCGAACTAATCAGCGCTTGTTACCTCCCCTTTGATCCAGACCTGGGAGATCATCGGCCGGTGGTGGTAGATGTACAAACCAGATCCGTTCTGGGCACCGCTCTCTGCCGTATCGTGCCTCCAAAGGCCAGGAAATTGAATTCAAAAGTGCCGCGGGTACGGGACAGATATCTCGAGCTAGTGAGAAAGGGATTCCGGGAAAAGCACATTGACCAGAAACTCTCAGAGCTGGAGGCACTCGCCTCCTTTCCACCGACTGCACCCTTCATTGCTCAGATGGAGGCCCTGGACAATATGGTCGAATCAGTACTAGTGTACGCGGAGTCCAAGTGCAGAGTCCTCTATCCAGCCCATTACGAATACTCCCCAGCGATACAGTCTTGGCTCGACAAGCGCCACCTCCTGAAATGGATACTTCGTCATCATCAAGGAAAGCAGGTCAATAAGGGGAATATGCGGAGATTCGCAAAAAGGAGGGGTCTGGAACAGTGGCTGTCTACCCCCGTTCAGGAACTGGTGGACTTGTATCGCAGCACAAAAGAGCATACGAGACAGCTACTGGCGGATTCTCCCTACTTGCGGAAGCACTTCTTAAATGAGAAACTCAACGAGGCAATAGCAAATGAGAGGGAAGAAGAGGCAGTCAGAGTGAAAGCCATCCTCAGAGGTGAGGCACAGCGCAAATGTTGGCAAGGCATCAAAAGAGCCACAAAGGCGAAGGACGTGATGAGTGTAACAAGAGTGGAGGTCGTGCAGGACGATGGTTCAGTGGTGGAGCATACGGCCAAAGAGTCGATTGAGGAGGCACTGAAGACAGAGCTGCGAACAAGATTCGGACGAGCCACCTCTGCACCGATTTGTCAAGGTGCTCTATTTGAACTACTAGGTAATTTTGCAGACACATCTGCCGCAGTAGAGATTCTGGAAGGTACGTTTGTGCCACCACCAGACACGGATCCTCGGACTCTCCTCTTATTCGATGAAATGGCCTCGATCTGGTCCAGGATGGGAAGCGGGGAGATCTCGATCTCGGTGTCACAAGAAGACTTTCAGTACTACTGGCGACGCGTGAAGGAAAGAACTTCCTCCTCCTTATCAGGGATTCATTTTGGGCACTACAAGTCGATGGCACATGATGACAACTTGTCACAGCTGATGGCTAGGAAATTGTCTTTGACCACCACAACTGGAGCAAGTCCTGATAGATGGGCTAGAGGACTGTCTGTAATGCTGGAAAAAATCGCAGGGGTAGCTGTGGTGAACAAATTGCGGGCCATCCTCCTCCTGGAAGCTGACTTCAACTTCTGCAACAAACTCATTTTCGGACACAGGATGATCAATTCTGCGAGAGAGGAAGGCATGATCCCAGAGGAGATCTTCAGCTCCAAAGGGAAAACCGCAGAGGACGCCATTCTGCAGCAGGTTTTACTTTATGACATCGCCAGAGTCACCAAACGCCCGCTCCTAGTCGCTCAAGTCGATGCGGCACAGTGCTATGACAGAGTGGCCCTCCCAGCCGCTAGTCTCACCCTCCAAGCGTTCAACGTTCCACAAAGTGCAGTAATGTCGATGCTACGTCCCCTGCACAACATGGAGTTCTTCCTGCGTACAGGCTACGGCCAATCGGAATCCTACTTCGGCGGGAAAGAGGACGGCAAGCATGGGCTTGCTCAAGGCAATGGCGCGGCTCCTGCCACTTGGCAACAGACGAGTACCACGATAGTAAATGCGCAACGTAGGAGCGGACACGGTATCACGATTGAATGCCCGATAACTAGGAAATCTGTCCGGCAGGTGGGGATCCTGTACGTTGATGACACCAACCTTTGGGCTGGTTTGGACGAAGACGATGACCTGTTCTCGACAGCTGCTAAAGGCCAAGCCTCAATCTCGGATTGGGGGGGATTACTCGGAGCGACAGGGGGTGCGTTGAAAGGCGAGAAGTGTGGGGTAACTATCCATCATCAGTCAGCGGACGGCAAAGGGGGATGGGTGTATACTGATCAGCAACAGCGACGGCAGGGAGAGCCAGACGGGGCCGAGATGGAGGATAATGATCTGTCCTCGCTAGCCTTCCATGTCCCGACAACCTCAGGAGCTACGGAGCCAATCGACAAACTTCCTACCAATAAGGCAGACAACAACCTCGGATTATTTGCCAGACCAGATGGGAAGGCGGATCAGCATTTCGAACAGATGAAAGAAAGAGTGACAACGTGGACTGCTCAGATTAAAAGTGGGCACATCCCGGTTCGGTCGGTCTGGATGAGCTACTCCTGCCAACTGTGGTCAGGATTGCGCTACGGTCTTGGGGCATGTTCGGCCCCTATTGCTGAGCTAAAAAAGGGATTGTCTTCTGCGGATTTCTATCTACTCAGCAGCCTCGGGGTTACCCGTTCTATCACCAGAGAATGGCGGTATCTCCCACCAGCATTTGGAGGCATGGGCCTCAACGATCTGACAATCGAGACAACGGCCGCTACACTCGCATCTTTCCTTCAGCATTACGATGACAAACCCCATCCAGCGGTGAAGGACCGTCATCTTGGATTTACGTTGAGCGTGGTCATTCGTCATCTGCAAATTGAATTGGGGGTACCGGACTGTCCTTTTAGCTATGACTTCCGTACGTGGGGGCATCTTGCAACCGACTCGTGGATCAAATCATTTTGGGAAAAACTTGACGAGCTGGGGATTACTCTTGACTTGCGGTGTGACGATATCCCTCTCCCTAGGAGAGGGGATAAGGTCATCATGCACATGATGGTTGAAATGGGCCTACGAGGGAACGATCTGTTGCGTGTCAACAGAGTCAGAAAGGCACAAGAGGCACTCTTCCTCTCTGACATCACTTCGGCCAATGGTAAATACCTGGAGAATCACTTACTGGACGGGCATTGGATGGACTCCGACGAAGGGCTGTTAGGGAAGCATAGGTCTGGACTGCTATTCGGCCCTGAATTTCCAACCGCGGCAGATTTCAAACTCTGGAAAAAATATCTGCTCCAGATCGCACCGCTCAATCTGATGCTGGAGGAGCCGTTGAGGGAATGGCTACATCCCTCCCATAGAAAATGGAGGCATTTCTGGAACACCGAAACCTGCGCAGTGGAGATACATACTGACAGCACGATCCGGGAATACGTGCACGATAGGGACTCCGGAGATAGATCACACGTGCTTCACCCGTCAAGACAACTAGATGGACCCTCCGCCACACTGGCTCCAGCTACCATCCTCGAATACGACAATGGCTCAGTTAGACTGATGCAAAGAGGCCCACCTCTAGTGGCAGCACCAGCCCATACAAATTTTGCTTCATTCTGGGAGAGGCTATTCAGCAAAGGAGGCACATGGATGTGGCAGGAGTTGGCGTGTCAGGAAGATCCAGCATGGATAGTGGAGGCCATCCACAGAGGATCTCTCTTCTGTTGCACGGATGGTTCTTATATCAAAGAGCTTTCAGTGGACGTCTGCGGGGCGGCCTGGATTATGTACTGCGAGGAGACGGGGAAGTCTTTGCAAGGTGATTTTACGGAGAGATCCAAATGGGCAGGCAGCTATAGAGGGGAGCAGCTGGGAATGTTAGCCATCCACATCTTACTGCTGACGGCCGAGGAGCATTACGAGATTCTTTCCAACGCAAACATTTTCTGCGACAATCTAGGGACAATCCACACCTTCTCGACGAAGTATGCCAGGATCGCAGCTGCGGCCAAGAACAACGATATTCTACGGGTACTGCGGAAGATACAGTCTCGCTCCAAACTGGTTCACAGACTGTCTCACGTTAAGGCACATCAGGACGACAGAGTGGGCTACGATGCATTGTCGATAGAGGCACAGCTCAATGTTATCTGTGATGACAGAGCCAAACGGGCTTTGCGGCGGGCAGTGAATACGACGGCAGCCCACCCTGCAACGCTATCGCTACCTCTCGAGTCAGCGGTGGTAATTATCGGCAATGAGAAGCAAACCGCGGATATGGCCAAAGAACTCCGTTACTACATTGGCAAAGAAAGAGCAAAACAGTTCTACTCTGATGAAGGACTCATGTCACCCTCTATCTTCGACACCGTGGCATGGGAGCCCCTGCGGGATCTTCTAGGGCGTCGGCCTCAGATGTTCAGACTTTGGTACGCCAAGCAGTGTTCTGGTTTCTGCGGCACTGGCCAAATGATTACTAGATGGGACAAGGAAGCCTCAGCGGTGTGCCCCAACTGCGGGTGTTACGAAACGGCTGACCACCTGAATCGGTGTACAAGTGACATTAGACGGGGATTACTCAGCGACTGCATTGAGAATTTATTGGACTGGATGAGAGACCACCACACCCACCCCGACCTAATGATTTGGATCCCAAGGTTTATTGCAGCCCAAGGCAAGCGATTGTTTGTGGACCTGCCGGACAAGTATGGCGACAGGATGTCCCAGGAAACGAGACAAGTTGGTAATAGTTTGGATAGAATCGGATGGAGACATTTCACGGAGGGGAAAGTGTCCGTCGGGCTTCTACAACTGCAACAAAATTATCTTCTGGGCATGCGGCTCCGGCTGACCATCGACAGTTGGACGAAGGGCTTCCTGGACCAGCTACTCTCCCTCACGCACACCCAATGGATTTGCAGGAATCTCACCAAACACCACAAAACCAAAGGCACGAAGGTCCTGGCTTCGAGAGAACAAATCCAGAAAGAGATAGAGCACCAACTTAGTTTAGGAACTGACGGCCTGCCGGAAGAAGCTAGATGTCTGCTGGAAATCCAACCGGAGGAACTTTTTGCCAAGAGCACTGAGCAACAACAGTATTGGTTGAATGCGGCGGTGGCGAGTAGAGAAGCGGCCGGAGACCTCACGGGAGGTAGACTGGACAATGAAAATCCGTCGATGGATCAACCAAGGACCGCTCCACAGGAAACAGACGTGACAGCAGCCACGAGCACCGACAAGACGACTGCCACGAAGGCTCCTTTGCGTTTTGCCCCTATCTTTCAGCAGCAACTTCGGGCAGAAGCTCGGGCCTCCTCCACCCGGCAGAGGCCAAGGCTACCCCCAGACCTAGGGACGCAACGCACCGATTGTCTGGAGCTGCTACGACGTAACACGGATGAAGAGACAAGGACATTCTCCCCAAGGGACCTCTTCAGAGCGGTCCCCGAGACTTTTACCCTTGACATGGCAGGAGGAGATAAGGTTCACCGGGAAGCAATGCTCTCACTGAGACCACCACAATGGCTAAACGACGAAATCATCAACAGTTTCCTCCGCAGGGTTCTCTTTCCAAAAGTGAACTCCCAACGGGTCTACTTCTTCACCTCCTTCTTCATGTCAGCACTCCTTCAGACTGGGACAGACGGGCAATCAATTCCCATCTACAACTACAACAATGTGCGCTCCTGGGGCAATACGTTGAGACGGAAGAACGGGATCTTGGGGGTGCGGGAGATATACGTGCCGATTAACCGGGGTAATCGCCATTGGTTGCTCCTCAAAGCCGACACCGTCCTCAAGGAGATTAAACTGTGGGATTCCCAGGGCAGGAAGGAGTATAACCAGCGGTACCTAAGGGCTATGCTGCAGTATCTCAAGGATAAGTATCGAGAAATACATGGGGAGGCGAACGCCGATTGGGACAACTCTTGGCGACTCATCGATGACTCAATGAACTCTCCACGGCAGACCAACGGATATGATTGTGGTCTCTTTGTCCTCGTCAACGCAACCCTACTGGCACAAAACATCCCTCTGTGCGAGAATTCCTACAACCAGGCGGACTTCCTCCTCAAAGAGACTAGGATGAGGATCGCAATGTTGCTGTGGTCTAGCAGCAGGAATCAACCAAGAGCTCCTGCCGCAGCAAGACTGCCTAGCCGATCGAATTCAACGGGTGGCAAGCGCAAGAGTGGTCACCTCGCAGCGGGCAAGCCTATCCCCAAGCCGGTCAGGGTAAAGACGGCTGGCTCAGGTTCATCGTGCAAGGAGCGCAATAAACGACGGAGAAAGGACAAGCGGATTATCCCAGGCGGCCCCAAAACTAGAGGTAAAGTCCACGGGGACGACCCAACTCCAATGCAGCAGACAGAGTCCCTCCTTAATCAGAAAAGGAGCGCGGCATCGCTCGCTGTTGGGGATTCAACACTTCAGGCCACTACCCAAAGACACGCACCTCCCAAGCGGAAGAAACGGAAGCTGCCAAACTGAGGCCACATGCAGGCTATTTCCCTTCGTGTTAGCAGATGCACTCTCACCTGGTTTCGAACGCTCCGGCGTTTAAGAGGAGCACCCGGCTCCTACGGGGGCACCCGTCTTGCTGTCTGGTAAGCCTTTCGGCAGTAAAAGACCGTACATTGTACCTAAGCAGGTCCAGATTATACTCGTGTAGATATCTAATCTGATTAATTTTGTATTTATTTATTTTTAGGAGTTAGTGGTGCGTTGGTGGTAGTGCACGAGGAGAAGCTGGTCGCATTTGTGGCGTCGGGCATTGCCGATCCTTCTCAGAATGACGCCTTGGCTGTAACGTTGATGGAAGCATTGAAGAATGAGGAATGTCATTTGGCTTCATACATGATACCTTGGATGATATTGGCAATGGATGAGTTTCCCTTGACGTTGAATGGCAAGATCGACAGGAAACTTCTCATATCACAGCTTCAAGAGGGTCACATTAGAGATTCCATTGTTGCTCCTTCTTCATTTACTCAACAGGTTATCTGTGGCATATTTGAAGAGCTCTTGAATGTTGAATCTGTTGGCATTGATTGTGACTTTATTGAGAGAGGAGGCCATTCTTTGTTAGTCATGCAGGCAGTTGGGAAGATTCGCGAAGAATTCGATATGCAGTCATTTACAGTCAGGCAACTTATCGATCTAAAGACTGCGAGGCACATCGCCCAGAAAATAGATGATTATAATGAACGGAAGAAGTCAGTCCCTCGGAGGGCAACCTTGCGAAGGGGTTCATCTCTAATCAACATTCTTGGTTCTGTTATTGCCGGCGATGAAAATCTTGTCAGGAAAGTAATAGTGAAGGCAATCGCTGTGCTTGTTCTCTTCATCAGTTGTGGGGTTGCCATTCTACCAGCCAACATTTTGTTTAGTGCAGCGTTGAGACTGAGAGTGAAAAGCGCTCAAAGCTCCCAAGATACCACTGAACGATTTAGCTCTTCGATGCTACCGATTGCGGCTATCGTCGCTGCAACGTTAGCATTCTTTTTCTGTGTGGCAATTATATCGAGATTATTTGGCTACCTACTTGTCAATATTATCGGCAAAGGCCCTACCACAATCAAGCGGAGCTCGGCCACATTTGGACTGTGGTATGTATTCGACAGGCTTTGGTTCATATCGTAGATGGGTGCTGCTCTTATGTTCCGTGGAACGATATTCTTTGCATGGTTTTACAAAGCTTATGGATGCAGTATCGGCAGGGATAACTTCTTCGAGGATGCTGATGTGCGTCTGCCATTCATGCTCACAACTGGAAACAACGTAGTAGTCGAGACTGGAGCCAAGCTTGAAACACTCGTGATTAAGAAAAATGGGGACATTGCTGTAGATGAAATAGTTTTGGGAGACAACACGGTGATTGGGCCAAATACTCACATTGGACTAGGAGCCAAGATTGGAGCTTCTTGTTTGATGAAGAGCCTCTCCTTCGTTCAGCAAAAACGCCAGGTTGCAGATTCTACAGTGGTCATGGGTCATGAGGTATCTGAGCTAGAACCCGCGGCCGAGGGTGCAAGAAATGAATTTGTCGAGGACAAGGAAGTCGTGTCGATGGGCTGGCACTTACTGTTCCTCTTGATCAGTTTCATTCCTTCCTTTATGTCCGTACTTGTTTCCATCCTGATGATTTTCTTCTTGACTTTCTTGAAAACTCACATGACAGCGGTGGTGATAGCGCTCTACCCCATCTTCTTTTGCATTGGGAACATCATCATTGCGCTTTGTATGCGCCCATTGAGATACTTTTTATTAGGGCAACGAGCAGAATCGGGTTGGGAAAGAGTCTACTCAAAGACATTTCTACGTCGCAATTTGGCTACAAGCCTTTATCATTCATCTATCCAGATTTTTGATGGCACAGTGATGTATTACCTCATTACTAGGTTTGTTTTTGGAGCCAAGATTGACGTACAGGGCAGCTTTACACCCAAACCCGAAGAGCCAAATCTGACCAAGATTGGTGTTTGTACCTTTGGTGCCAATGGAGTTCGTGTGCGCAATACGTCGTTCTACTGTGGGGGGATCGTTCGATACGGACAGGTGGAAATTGGGGACCACGCAATGATCCTCGACAGAGCAGTGATTTCTCCTGACACATTTATAAGTGACAACGTGATGGTTGGGCCAATCACTTCGGTGGACAAAGAGACCGCCCAGGAAGAAGGTATCTTACTGCTTGGAACACCCGCTCTCTGCCTCAATCGCAAGGTGGCAGAAGTAGAAATGGAGATAACAAACGAACCAATGTTGAGTACATGAGTGTAGAGTGTTTCTTCAAGTGAATGATCGTTGAAATGAAACCCACCTCACCACTAGGCAAATGCTTTGATCTCTTCAACTATAGATGTATATGATTTTACAAGGACTTTTCACCTTGTATTTTAAGTTCTTGGTAGCTGCCCTAGTCATGACTTCATTTTATGCCAACGGTGTCATTTTTTCTATCAGCAAGAATGCAGCTTTTGGAGTCAGCTTCGGTGTATTCCCTCTCTCTGTAATTGCGCTGGTAGTAGTGTTACTATCTTTGTGCCTTCTCATCAAATGGACCGTCATCAGAAACTTTGGTAGACTCCAGTCTAAAGGTTTGATAGCAGTTGATACCTGGCTTGCATTCCGATGGGGTTTGTGCAATGGATTGATTCGGGAGGCCTGTGATTTCCCATTGAAGCTTATCGATGAATTTTGGCTTACAGCGACGTTTTGGAAGCTGATGGGAGCGAAGATTTGGCAAAACACGTTGATTGATCCAAATGTGCTCATTTACGAGGCTGATTTGTTAGAGATTGGGGATTATTGTAGGATCGAAGAAGAATCAACCTTACTATGTCACAAGTTCAATGACGGGGGATTGAAATTGGATAAAATTGTTGTTCCCTCGAAGTGCTCACTTCAAACGAGATGTGCGGTTTTCCCAGGAAGCAAGATCGATGACGAGAACGTAACACTGCTTCCTTTGACTGCTTTGAATCCTGGAGAAACTGTATCAGCAGGGCACTGGCAAGGAAGTCCCGCTGAGAGAGTTAGCTCTAAAACAGGGAAATTGGTGCCTGGCATTACTCGAAGGTCGACCTTGCTGACAAAAAGGTCATCTATTTCGACAGTTGGTATTGTGTAATTCGTTGAGCGACGACGGCGAGTATGAGAAGAGCTGGACATAAAGAAAGGCAAATTAAAGGGGAAAGTAATAGTAGTTCTCGCTCTACTTCGAGGAGGCCGAGGGGGGAGATAAAAAGATATAATAAATGTCAAATATCTTACAGTACAGTTTTATGTTTCTATCTTCTCATCTAAGTTGATTTTGATGATTCGAGCAGCAACATCAATTGCCATTGGAAAACAAAACACACCTGCCATGAGCGGCGAGTATGAGAAGAGCTGGACATAAAGAAAGGCAATTGTTAGGGGAAAGTAAATGTTGTATAGTTGGAACTGGAAAGTAGGAGAGTTCTTGCTCTACTTACTTCGAGGAGGCTCTGAGCAATTTCATTGTTTGTTTTGGACATCAAGGATACAACACATTCTCGCATCCAAACTTCTGGAGGCATATAGTACATACACCGTACTTCGGAATAATATCTCTCATGTGTTTTCATACATCACAAACTTGCCTTAAAACCTTGACGTTTACAGGGAAGTTTGTTCCCAAATTTTACAGCCGTGCGATCACGCCGAATCCAAGGACACAGTCGCGTCGATTCGATTAGGGTGCAGTGTCTAACGACTGATCCTGCCAAGTTTGGTTGCTTCGTAGGGTCCATTGAAAAGGTTGCATTTGGTAGAACCGTGAACAATCGGCATCTTCTTTTCCCCGTTCTTTCTGCCTCGACATCACCGAATCATTCACCAATCACCATCACCATCACCATCACCAACCCAACCCAACAAGAACGCAAGCTCCAACAACCACTCAAAATTTATGTATCTATGTCCTAACCATTGATCTGTAATATGATTGCCATGCAAAATATCACCTCGATAATAGCATCAGTAGCCTTGCTGCTAGCGCTATCCATCAAAACATCTCAATCATTATCATTCTCTCCGGGCATTGCTAATCGTGCAATTCATATACTCGAGGAGGCATCTTCTCAAAATATACCGGTGGATGCTGCTCTACGACGATTCACCAAATATCAGGAAAGATCATATGTAAACTCGGAAGAGTACAAACTTATTAGTGATGTATTACGCAATATTGCAATCAGTCAATACAGAATAGATTGGCAACTGCATGCTGAAGGAGTTGAGTGCTCGCCTGAGAATCGTGTTGCATTTCTTAAGAAGGGACAACCGTTGGAATGCAATAACATGGATCTGCAGACAACTCTTGAGTGTCCAGATTGGGCGTGGAATGGATTAAAAGAAGCGTTTCCTAATGAAGAGGATTTATCAAAAGAACTAAGGGCATTGATGGAGCCAGCACCTCTTGATCTACGGGTAAATACGTTGAAATGCGAGGAAAGAATTGATGCACTACGGGATATCATCAACGCTGGCTATGACGCAACATCCACCCCTTGGTCACCAATAGGAATTAGATTAGAGGAACGAACTGCTTTAGGAAGAGTCCCTGGTCTGTTAGATGGCATCGTTGAACCACAAGATGAAGGTTCACAACTGGTGGCTAGCTTGCTACAAGCTCAGCCAGGGGAGACTGTGGCTGATTACTGCGCAGGAAGTGGGGGGAAGACATTACAAATTGCTGCCTCAATGAAGAACAAGGGACGACTATATTCTATGGATGTCAGTGAGGTTAGACTGGAACGTGGGAAACCTCGCTGTAAGAAGGCTGGCGTTAGTAATGTACAGCGTCAGGTGGTACAGGAGGATATGTCTCGCAAGGACAAATGGCTCAAACGTCGAAAAGGTACATTTGATCGGGTGCTGGTCGATGCTCCGTGCTCGGGGTAAGTGCATTTTGTCCATGTAGATAAGCATGCCGATGAAACTTCTCTCACATCTCAATGAATCATTTACAATTTTGGCCTATTTATTGCAGAGTTGGATCTTGGAGGAGGAAACCTGATGCAAGAAGAACGTGGGACACATTTGATGATGGATTTGACGATGGAATTGATCGTCTCGCCAATCTGTTACCATTGCAACAACAAATCTTGCAAAGAGCTTCACGCCTTGTCAAAGTTGGTGGTCGTCTGGTATATGTAACTTGCTCTCTGTTGCCACAAGAGAACGAAAAACAAATTAAACAATTCTTAGAGAGTGATGTCGGGGCTGGGTGGCAGGTGGAATCTCCACCTAGCGACTTTGCAATTCCCTTTGAAGTTGAAGGGAAATTTCTTCGGCTAACGCCTGCTCAACATAATACTGACGGATTTTTTGCAGCAATTCTAACCAAAATATGAAAACAACATTATCTGTACTAGTATGAGGCTTCTCTTGGTATGTTATTCATTCCCTCCCTGATAAAATTGAGTTCGACCAATTCAATCTTCCAAAAAAGAGTCGAGTTGGGCGGTATTTGCTTGTACAACTTTGAACCCCCTTTATATCCCAATTCTGGTGGAATTGTCAACTCCCTAACCTCGCCTGGGCACATGTCAAACGTCCCTAAGTCCACCCCCTTTATTACATCATTGTTACCGAGGATGTATGCATATGGTTGACCAGTTCCCCGGAACTCACTCGCATCATAAATAGGACCATTTCTATCTCCCACCCTCGCCTCGTATCTGATTTGCATAGTATCGCCTCTTCTCGATTTTACCATGCATTCATCTTGAGCCTGCTTTATGGTATTAATTACAAATCCTGCACTCGGTTGTTTGGATCCTTCCACCACTGATGCATTATTCTCGCTTTTGCTAATACTAGAGGAGAGTTGCAGGGCATCTTCAGGCGTTACCATTCTCCTGCCTAGATCACCAATGGAATCACCTCCCAGTGCAAGATTAAACAACCTAATCTCAATCGGATATACCCCAGATTGCAATCTTGCAATCAAATCTTCCCTATTTGTATAATCCAACAATATCATACCTCGTTCGGCACCATCTCTTGCTCCCTGTCCGTTCATCTGGACAGATTTCACCGCCACCACATTTCTCGGTGGAGTTCCAATTTGAATGTCATAAAGTTCTAACCCCGCCTTTTGATTTGGAGAGTTGAGGCGTACGGTTGTAATTGCTCGAGGATTTGGATTTTCGATGGCGACAGACGCGGCAGCTGATGGTGATGATGCCAAGAGGAATGGAGATGCAATTGCAGTATTGATGGCTGTACGTCGATTGATCAAAGAGTTGGATGATAGAGATATACTCCATACGGTTTTGCTACTTGAAAAGATCCATACTACCACGAGGAAGTATAAGAAGCCTCGAAGATCTCCTACCCATTCTCCAGCTCGTCTCATATTAAGATAAGTATTAAGTATGTATTGTGGAAGGTGGAAGGTATGTAGTGGATGAATTCAAAATTCTCACGTGATTTTTGATTTTGGACGGGCGGGGGAGGCAAAATTGAGGGGAACGTCTTGCATCTTTGATTCGGTACGGTATTCCAAACATAGGAATTAGTTATTGATTTTGCCAAAATAATAAAAGGACATCTACTTATCATTAAATAAATATATAAATACAAAGTTAAGACATCATTACTTACTACTTAGAAAAGCACTCGTTGATGAAGAGCAAGTAACGGTGGCTTGAAATAAGTTACTGTTTGAGATGGGCGATGAGAGAAAGTTAGCTTATTCTGGATTGATGGAGCGTGGCAAGCTGATTTCAATTCTTGTTCGATCTCAATACATAGTCAGTAGACACCCCTACCCTTGGACTACTTCCAGAATGAAAGATCCAGTAATTCATATCACCAGCAAATCAGAATGCAAACATGAGTTTGGACTTCCATTTTCTTCATGACAAACTCTGAAGGGAAGTCTGTGAAGAGCGTTGACTACGTGTGTGTGGATCCAAGCGTCAAGGTCAGGTACCTACAACTGGACTTCGGTTCTTCTCGACTCGATTCCCAAGCATTGGATGCGTTTGCGTGCGTTTAACCGGTCAGCACAAGTTTTGGTCAGAGGCGGCAGGTCCTTTTGTTGGTGATCAGATGCTGCCATCTTGGTGACTGCCTTACTTTAAGCTTACTATGTAATTAACTACAGTCTAGAAGTCACCCTACCAACAACGTCAGCTTGGTATGCCTCTACCAACAGAAAATGGGTGAGGTCATGGAGAACAAGGCATCAAAAATACACATCCTCATCTCGTCTGTCATCACCTCAAACTGCACGAGCAACCAACATGCTACATACATGAGCTCATCAAATGTGCCAAGGCAAGGTTGAATAAGCACTATGTAGCCGAAGATAGGCAGCATATAAAAGTGGCTTGGATGCAGTGACAAGACTCTTCACATAATGAAGTCTTCATTAATGCTACGAAGTACTTACTTCGCTGGACATAAATAGAAGAGTATTAGAACAACAACAATTAGTAAATCAAAATCTAGAATCACAAGTGACTGAAGAAGCTCGTTTGATCTGAGTACACCCAGGATGTCATCAAAATTGTATTATGCAGTCTGTTTTGAGTCTATGATAGTGAGGCTTAGATTATAGGTTGAAGTCTCTGAGGTAATAATATACATGAGAAAAAAATGTTTAATGTCCAGGAAGGTAGTTTCCAGGCAAGACACTGACACCGTTTATTTCATGGATCATAAGTCCAAGAATACCCATTTGTGCGGCACGTCCATTGTTCAATTCAATAGCACGCTTCCTCATCTTCCACTCGTCAGTCTGATTGTCCCATCCGAAGTCAATGGCTCCATTACGGTAATCACCAGGGAACTCTGGAGTGACATCAGCCCACTCAGCAGGACGGTTGACGATCTCAGCAAGTCCGAAGAAGAAGGCCATTTGCAATAAAACGTTGCATCCATCCTGTGTCTTAGCAAGGGCTCCCCATGCGGCGAATCCATCAGGAATGTCCTCGGCTCCTGGGAATCGGATTCCGGCAGCTGTGGTCAAGTATCCGGTAACAGCCAACATACTGATACGTCCGTGCTTGATCTCAACCTCACGAAGACGATCGAACTGAGCTTGGTCAAAGCCCTCGCACACATTTAGTGGATCGAAGAAGCCAAGGGGGGCTTGGGCTCCGAGCTCTCCAACAAAAGGGGAGTCAGCTCTGGCGTTGAGGGCGGTGGATGCCTTGCCGTTTTGGGCGGGGGCAAAGGCGGCGGCAGATCCGGCAAGAGCAATGATGGCAGCTACAGTCTTCATGGTTAAATATTGGTTGTTGACGGTGAAAAAGTGGGTATGCCGCAGTAGAGGCACGTCGCCATGGAGCAAAAAGAAGCATAGCAGGCAGACCCAAAGATTTTGCTTCAAACAAATCAAGCTACGTAGGAATTAGTAGGCTTTGGCAAAAAAGTGACGTGTTTCGATCAAGTTGAAGCCTCGGCTGTCGCTCGATCTTCCGCTTCGCCATGGGCATCAAATTCTACAGTAGCATTAGGCTGCCATAAAAACACACTACCAACACCACATAGACAAAATGATGAAGCTTGCCCTCCTCGCTACCCTCGCCGGCTCTGCCGCCGCCTTTGCTCCCGCCCAAACTGGTGCTCGCTCCACTGCCCTCAATGCCGACTTCAGTAAAGAGCTCGGTGTTCAAATGCCCCTTGGTTACTTCGGCGGCGGATTCTTGAAGGATGCCGACCAAGAGCGTTTCGATCGTCTCCGTGAGGTTGAATTGAAGCACGGACGTATTAGTATGTTGGCTGTTACCGGATACCTCGTCACATACGCTGGATACCGATTCCCCGGAGCTGAGGACATTCCATCAGGCTTCGCTGCCTGGCCAGCCCTTTACGCCACTGATGATGGAAAGCAAGTATTGGCACAGATGTTCTTGTTCCTTGTCACTGCCGAGATTGCCAACCGTTCTGCCGACTGGTTGGATGTTGAGCCAGAATTCGTAGGTGACTACCGTAACGGAGCTCTTGACTTTGGATGGGATAAGTTCGATGATGCCACTAAGTTGAAGAAGCGTGCTATTGAGTTGAACAATGGACGTGCCGCACAGATGGGTATTCTTGGACTTATGGTTCACGAGAAGCTCGGAAATGTTGACTCATTGCTTCCTCCCCACTTCTAAATCTCCTTGATCTGTATACTTTGTAACATAATAGACACTCATATCAGATACAGGCAACAACGTTCCAATCACTTTTGACGTCATAAATAGGTATTTATGAATGTTCACTCAGTACTCTTTGTATTTCATTCTCCGCAAGTCCTTTGCATTTTTCATTTGAAGGTACAATACCGAATACCGACCTGTTTCCACTTACAGCACTTGCCACAAGTTAGCAACTTCGATTTCTCCATCATGTCCGAACGCAAGCTCGCCCTACCCAACCGACATGCTTCAGCTCCAGTCTGCAAAAGTGCCACACGTCATCGAAGGCCATCATCACTTCCGCTGCCCACGACTACATCAATACGCAAGCCCTCCAACAAGCCAAGTTCTCCCACAGCTGAAGTTCTTCCCACAGCTGAGATCACAAGCGCCTCATCTCTAATCCAAACTGAAGTTCCTGACCACATCGATCAACAGCCACTTCTCCGGCCCTTCGACACTGAGTACCGGCCCAAACCATACCCTTGGGGACTACAGCATCCCTCCCTCTCCGACGCCTTTGCGGCGCTGACATTACCATCGCATCGACAACTCTCCTGACCCTCATTCTGCCTCTGCCCTTGAAGACGTTTCCAATACAGCCAAAACTGTACGATGTCTACAAGCTACAAGCCGCAGAGAAGAGGGAATTGAAGACATGGTAAGTACGACAGTACTGTCAACAGCGACACAATGACGAGAGAAGAAGTTCTTCGAACCCTCCACAAGAACGTCAAACTCCTCCAAATCTGTGTAATATGACCCTTTGTTGGTATGGGCCAAATGTTCCGCGAATCCGCTTCGGTACGACCCGATCCGATCGCTTTACTTCAACTCCAATCGAACCCAGGCTGCCAGGATCTACGTAGAGTCCCTTCAAAGCTCTGCTCCGCATAGCATTCTTCTCCCGTTTGCAAACTCATCGTGGTCTTCATCCAACCCCCCCCCACCAGAAATTCTACGGCCACTCCTGACAACAACACTTTGGCTTGCCTGCGCCAGACAGGTATCTACTTCTCGCTTCAACGAAGCCAACCCGTTTTGTACATAACAGGCCCTCTAATTAATATTCACACTGAAGATATGGTAAAAAGGATGCCGCAAGAATGTAAGCGTCAGAAGAAGTCAAACGAAGTCAGGGTTATGCCAGTGTGATTGTGACTGCTCAGTAAGTAAGTACGTAGCTGTTGTGCTCAGCAGATCAAATCCTGTTGCCACCACGTTGATCGTAGTTACTTTCAAAAGCTTCAAGTTGCCTCCTATCCCTCGAGGAGGTTAGGCTTACTTAGCAACATTAACACTTCCTGCCTAGAGAGGAGTAACTCACAGCGTGCGCACAGAACTACTTACAATTTACAAGCGCAGAAGTCGCAATAGTTTGAACTAACACATTGCGTTTGCATGAAGGACCTGCTAAGTATCATCTCCCCATGAGTCCACAACGAAGAAACAGTAAACCAATCGACACCGCCGATGACGAATGGCCCGAAATCTCAGCGATGGCTTGTCGCTTGTCTCCAGCTGACCCTGCTCCCCGAGAAGTCAAAGTGAACAATTCCCTTTCCGCACAAGATCTCAATTCTCTCAAGAAGAGTGACCCATTCCTCTACTATTCCATACCTGGTGTACGTGGTGCTACCGTCCGCATGGAACTCGTCGATATGCATCAAATAGCTCAGAATGGGTTACAGGAACTTCACCAATCCTATCCAGCAAGCATGCCAACTACAAGTGAGCCTGACGCTAAGGTCAAGCGGTGCACAAGGATCTCCTTTGAATGTCACACAGATTTGCTGTTGGACTTAAAATAAGTCCGACGAGCTCTACAATGATCTTGCTGATATGGGAATTGTATCGGAAGACTTGACCTCTGCAGACGCAGACGACACTTTCGATGGTATCTTTTTCAACTCATTGGAACGTTCATGAACGCCCAAGACTTCACTGTACAAAAATTATACAACTTGTATGTAAATCAGTTTTCAGTTTTCGAATTCCTACTAAGTTGTTCTTTCTTCTTGTATTAATAGTACATATGATCTTGAGAAGAGCAAGTTACAGCATCAATTGAGCAGCAGACTGAGACCGAGTTGCTGTAGTTGAGGCTTGGCCTGTTCATGTATAGGAGGACGCAAGTCAATACTCCCAATGTGACCCTCAAAAATATGCAAAGGCTCTTCTTGAATCTGACGGCCGCTCCAAGCTAGCTTGGCCTTGACTTAGGTCGTGCCGATGGAAGTTTCCCATGTTGGGTTTCATCGAAAGAATATTCTTTCCTACTTTGCAGATCGAACAGCAGCGTTCCATGAACTTTTTCGTCTCGTTGAACTTGTCCCCAGCAGTGGTTTACCATTGAGGTTTTTGGTCAATTAGAAGGAGTATTACTTAGAAAGCAGGTTAGTTGAAGTAGAGACTGTTGTCATTGTCAATGACTGAATCAAGGAGCATAAGTTGTGGTTGTGGCAAATCGACATTGTGATGAACGCATTCACTCTTCTCTCTGGAGACACCCACAAGAGGAGGAGCAACCCAGCACTTTACTTGGACAAATGGGCGAGACGTGAGAGCCAAACTCACATATGAAGTTCGGGTTGGAGAGGTAAGGAGTAGGAGTAAGAGGTAGGTGAAGTGAAGTGTACAAAAAATAGAAGCATCATGCTTCCGAAAAAATCAAGTCATAGACTGGATCTTGGTTCTTGCTCATCATACATATATAGCCTCTGTCCTTCTCTGCGCTCAAGGGATACAGTAGGAGGTAGGAGGTGGTTCGATGCAACCTTCCAGACAACAGCGGAGAGAGTGTGATTGAGTGTGGCGTGGTGCGCTGAGGCTGAAGGTGGTGGGGTTTAAATCCAAAAGAGCAAAAAAGTTGACCTCGATGGGATTCGAACCCACGCCCGTGAAGACTACGGCCTTAACGTAGCGCCTTAGACCGCTCGGCCACAAGGTCATGAATGTCTCCGAGACGGGGAATCGAACCCCGGTCTCCCGCGTGACAGGCGGGGATACTAGCCACTATACTATCTCGGATTTGTTGGGAGTCCGTGACTGGCGAGACTATATGACCTGACATGTAACGCTCAAAATGAGGAGGATTAAGTAGGTGTAGGTAGTTGATAGATGCAGCTTTGCCAGTTACCTACCTCGACGCAGGCTTTGCGATGCTAAAGAAAGGGTGGATACATGCTTGGCAGAGGATGTTGACGTGCCAGATCAGTGTTGTGACATGAATATCGTAGATGAAAATGACAGACAGTTAGTACACCGCAAATACTTAGCTACTACTACTAGCTGGGCATTGTGGCTCAGAACTGTTGGATGGATGGCGTACAGATACAGATCAACGGCTCTCTCTAGCGATCTTCGACTATGTATATAGACGGTGGTCGAAGGTGCAGTGTGTGGGGTTATAACTAACGATTCCAGATGTTGGCGCGAAGGGAGTGGGCCGGAAAGTATATATATCAGAACTGCGACTGGACACAGATCAATTAAGTTCTGCATTGAAGACAGCGTCCCACCCAGATCATGAAGCGGTGTAAACTGTTCTACAAGCTTGCTATTTTCCTCCATGAAATAAAAGGGTATTCAGGAACTATCTCTCGGGCAAGCTGGATCTGAACTTGCCCATTGCATGTAATAAGAGGAGTGTGGCCTATCTCGTAGTTCTGTAACAAGTCCGTCACTTCTCTTGTCACCTGTGCTAGGTGATGGCGTGTTCCCCCTCACTCTCTCTCTCTCTCTCTCTCTCTCTCTCTCTCTCTCTCTCTCTCTCTCTCTCTCTCTCTCTCTCTCTCTCTCTCTCTCTCTCTCTCTCTCTCTCTCTCTCTCTCTCTCTCTCTCTCTCTCAACTGCGCCTCTCGACCCTCAGCAACCGCAGAGGTGGTCGAGAGGGGATTACCCCCACTCCAGGTGTGCCAGTTGGACATCCCCGTCCCATTCTTAATGAGTAGCCGGATGCGGTGGCGCCTGTCCACACTCCCTCTGAACAGGAGTGAATTTTCCCGGAAAAAAGCAAGGGACATGCGTGATCGCACATAGAATACCATCTGGCTACGCTGACGCTCCCATTTATCAGCTAAGTGTTTACTTCCATCAGCCGTGAAGGAGAGGGGGGTAAGTCCCGACGTCGTTCAAGACAAGCCTGTTTGTACTTGCGGATTTTCTCCCTCTCTTATTGCCTCAAGACAGCCGAAGGTGCCTTGTTGCGGTAGGAGCGGCAGTCCGTCCGCGTCAGTGATGCGAGTGTCAAAGACAGTTCGACGCTGTCTCTGCCAGAAGTGGGAGACCATCACGTCTCCACGCTCTTCCTTTGTTGTCACTTGGGTCGACCCATCAGTTGCGTTATGTTGTTGCGTGGTATTTTCGGCATTTGCTGCGACAGCGACCTCTTCAGCGACGGTGCGTTGATTACCTGAGTAGATAAAGGGTTCGTGTTCAACAGCTAGCGCCGGGAGTAAAGGCTTGCTTGCATAAGGAGCCAAATTCCGTCGTAACAGTATTGTGGCGGCAATGGACGAGACCGCCCACCTTGCATTGGAGAGCATGTTCTATCGTCATTTTTGCACCACATCCATCGCATTGGTCTGGCATATCCATCGGCTTAAGGTTGTATCGGAGACGTAAGTTGTCTCGAAACTCTTCACCGATAGAACCGTGCCATTGACATTGAGGCGGTTTGGGACCAGGGTTTGGGACAGTCGTCAGCCAACATCCAGTCTCACAGATCCGTTCCAACCTCCTCTTATCACCTGGTTTCTCACTTCCCCACTGGGCGAGATAGTACTCAGCATCTAACTGCTTCGCATCCCGCGATTCGATTCTTGCCATTTCCGCCGCTTTCTTGTGGGATCTCGTACAGAGGGGATGACGATTAAAACGAGGCTTGCTGCATGTGCAAACACGCAGCAATTCAACAGACCATGAGTCTACTCAACATGATTGTATCGTAGTTTAGGTGAGTAATTTTCGAAGTCATCATGATTACAAGCTTGCATACTTCATCGCTCAAGAGACTGGGCTGGCACGCACCGTATGTTTTTAATATCATTTCCAGAAAAGTATTGATGCCTGATCACGGAGGAACCACATTCAGAGGAACAACTTTACTTACTTTTGTAATCGTGGATTTTGTACACTACTTAATTCTCATTTATGTTCCACGATTAAATGTACGAATTGAAATTAGTCCAAAATCTCTTTGCTTTGACTTCATCATAAGTAAGTACTTCTACATATTTATGTCAACAACATCAACAATTTTAATCCTAACATGGCTTCTGAATTGATCGTAGACTTCCCTCTCGAGCACAACCATAACGTTGTGCAATTTGCCGAAATAGTACAGCTTTACACATACACGGTTGATCGGCATGAAGACAAAAATGAGCTGTATACCAAGGCAGACTACAACTCAATGAAACGTAACATCAAGCGAGATTTCCTCCAAGCTTGTGAAAGTATTCTTGCGTCCGAAGAAGATGAAGGCTCCTGAATTGTTATTTCTCATCTGATCGCACCGGCCTGTATGCTCGAGGTGCAGGTTTGCAGACGTCGATGCCGATGCCTACGGCAGTCTTCGCAAAGTAGGCGAGACAGGAGACAGGAGATGCAGGACTCACACGGAAGTTTCAGGTCGGAGGATAAGGTATTGCACTTGCCTCGTTAGCCGAAACAGGAGAGGCCGTATTGAGAGCTAGGAAGCTCGGTAGGCTTCACAAGGATTGTAGTTAAGTTAAGAATACTGCAAGCGCAATCTTCTCTAGTGACATGTGTATTACAATCGGTGCACAATATCAATTGGTGTAGTACAAGTTAGAATCACTACTATTACATACTGTTATCTTAAAATGCCAGATATAGATTGAAACGGTGGGCATCAGAGTGAGCTCATTTGTAGACACATACCAATCATGTATCTTTTCATCATTGGGTTACGACAGGTATGCCCATTCGTTCTGAAGGGACAGAACAAACGCAGCTTATGCCGCCTGGGGTTGTGTGTAGTTACATTTGCCAAGGACTTCCACGCAATATATATACCCACTTTTCCACTTTCTTCTTGACCCAATCTTCCTTCTCGGCTGCATCACCGTACACTCCACCTAGGTATTGGCGGCTGCGCCCGTAATTCAGTTCTGGAATGCAGCCGCTTCAAAGGCAGCTCTTGCAGCTTCCTCATCCTGCGGCATACAAACGTAGTGGGATTTGTCTGGTACAAAATAGTATCCAACATGGGCCCCTTTCACTTGTGAAGCTGAAGCATAGTAGCGTCATCAGATGCAGTACCGACTCCGCCGAGATCATCAGCATACCAGGGTTGGAGAGCCCCACAGGGACTTTTCTCCTCAACCATTCAGCGAGGGGTATCGAGCCATGCCATAGCACACCATTGACAGACAGCAACCTGCGTGATGCCCTCCTTGCACGCAATGATGGTAGGGTCCTCACCCATCTCATTCCGCATAAAGCAGAGGCTAGCTGTCTGGCCAGCCCTTTACGCCACTGATGATGGAAAGCATGTATTGGCACAGATGTTCTTGTTCCTTGTCAATGTCGAGATTGCCAACCGTTCTGCTGACTGGTTGGATGTTGAGCCAGGATTCGTAGTTGACATGACGACACGAACGGTGCATTTCTCTTTTCCATCATTTACAAGGCGCAGCTTGAATCTATACAGTCCAAACCAACCATCGAAGTTGCTTGCAATGCGCTAGTGTAGAGTTTTGAATCTAGTTGAAAAACTTCTTCACTTTGTTCATCGCCCCTCGGCTTCTTCAACTTTGTCCTCACCATGACCAAGGCAGCCAACTATGCTGTGCATAGCATAAGTACGATTTCATGAATTTCCTAACCTCCACCTTAGTCCTTCAATCAGTTATTGTAGATATCATAATGAAATTCCAAACCTCTACCTTCCTCCTTCAATTAGTTTCCTACAAATCCTTGCCTACAACTCATCCCTCACCACGCTCCAACGCTCCGACACGCCCTCCCGGGCCATAACTTTCATCCCGTAGCAACGTCAAGCACCGCCTTAGCAACTTCGACTTATAACCCTATGTCGGCATGGGCCAAATGTTCCGCAAATTCTTCTTCGGTAAGACCCGATTCGACCGCTTTCCTTCAACTCCAATCGATCCCAGGCTGCCAGGATGTACCTAGAATCCCTTCAAAGCTCTGCTCCGCATGGTATTCTTCTCCCCTTGCAAACTCATCGTGGTCTTCATCCAAACCCCCCATTAGAAATTCTACGGCCACTCCTACAACAACACTTTCACACTTTGACTTGCCTGCGCCAGATAGGTATGATCTACTTCTTGCTTCAGAAGCCAACCCGTTTTGTACCAGGCCGGACCCGCAAGTGAGGGTTAATGAAAATATTCTCACTGAGGGGATAAAAAGGATTCCGCAAGAATGTAAATGTCATAAGAAGTCAGTCGCGAAGTCATACATTTTAGTAGTGTGATTGTGACTGCTCAGTTAGTAAGTTAGTACGTATGTAGCTGTTGTGCTCAGCAGATCAAATCCTGTTGCCACCAAGTTGATCGTAGTTACTTTCAAAAGCTTCAAGTTGCCTCCTATCGCTCGAGGAGGTTAGGCTTAATATTTGTTCAACTTGAACTTACTTAGCAACATTAACACTTCCTGCCTAGAGAGAGGAGTAACTCACAGCGTGCGCACAGAACTACTTACAATTTACAAGCGCAGAAGTCGCAATAGTTTGAACTAACACATTGCGTTTGCATGAAGGACCTGCTAAGTATCATCTCCCCATGAGTCCACAACGAAGAAACAGTAAACCAATCGACACCGCCGATGACGAATGGCCCGAAATCTCAGCGATGGCTTGTCGCTTGTCTCCAGCTGACCCTGCTCCCCGAGAAGTCAAAGTGAACAATTCCCTTTCCGAACAAGATCTCAATTCTCTCAAGAAGAGTGACCCATTCCTCTACTATTCCATACCTGGTGTACGTGGTGCTACCGTCCGCATGGAACTCGTCGATATGCATCAAATAGCTCAGAATGGGTTACAGGAACTTCACCAATCCTATCCAGCAAGCATGCCAACTACAAGTGAGCCTGACGCTAAGGTCAAGCGGTGCACAAGGATCTCCTTTGAATGTCACACAGATTTGCTGTTGGACTTGGACGAGCTCTACAATGATCTTGCTGATATGGGAATTGTATCGGAAGACTTGACCTCTGCAGACGCAGACGACACTTTCGATGGTATCTTTTTCAACTCATTGGAACGTTCATGAACGCCCAAGACTTCACTGTACAAAAATTATACAACTTGTATGTAAATCAGTTTTCAGTTTTCGAATTCCTACTAAGTTGTTCTTTCTTCTTGTATTAATAGTACATATGATCTTGAGAAGAGCAAGTTACAGCATCAATTGAGCAGCAGACTGAGACCGAGTTGCTGTAGTTGAGGCTTGGCCTGTTCATGTATAGGAGGACGCAAGTCAATACTCCCAATGTGACCCTCAAAAATATGCAAAGGCTCTTCTTGAATCTGACGGCCGCTCCAAGCTAGCTTGGCCTTGACTTAGGTCGTGCCGATGGAAGTTTCCCATGTTGGGTTTCATCGAAAGAATATTCTTTCCTACTTTGCAGATCGAACAGCAGCGTTCCATGAACTTTTTCGTCTCGTTGAACTTGTCCCCAGCAGTGGTTTACCATTGAGGTTTTTGGTCAATTAGAAGGAGTATTACTTAGAAAGCAGGTTAGTTGAAGTAGAGACTGTTGTCATTGTCAATGACTGAATCAAGGAGCATAAGTTGTGGTTGTGGCAAATCGACATTGTGATGAACGCATTCACTCTTCTCTCTGGAGACACCCACAAGAGGAGGAGCAACCCAGCACTTTACTTGGACAAATGGGCGAGACGTGAGAGCCAAACTCACATATGAAGTTCGGGTTGGAGAGGTAAGGAGTAGGAGTAAGAGGTAGGTGAAGTGAAGTGTACAAAAAATAGAAGCATCATGCTTCCGAAAAAATCAAGTCATAGACTGGATCTTGGTTCTTGCTCATCATACATATATAGCCTCTGTCCTTCTCTGCGCTCAAGGGATACAGTAGGAGGTAGGAGGTGGTTCGATGCAACCTTCCAGACAACAGCGGAGAGAGTGTGATTGAGTGTGGCGTGGTGCGCTGAGGCTGAAGGTGGTGGGGTTTAAATCCAAAAGAGCAAAAAAGTTGACCTCGATGGGATTCGAACCCACGCCCGTGAAGACTACGGCCTTAACGTAGCGCCTTAGACCGCTCGGCCACAAGGTCATGAATGTCTCCGAGACGGGGAATCGAACCCCGGTCTCCCGCGTGACAGGCGGGGATACTAGCCACTATACTATCTCGGATTTGTTGGGAGTCCGTGACTGGCGAGACTATATGACCTGACATGTAACGCTCAAAATGAGGAGGATTAAGTAGGTGTAGGTAGTTGATAGATGCAGCTTTGCCAGTTACCTACCTCGACGCAGGCTTTGCGATGCTAAAGAAAGGGTGGATACATGCTTGGCAGAGGATGTTGACGTGCCAGATCAGTGTTGTGACATGAATATCGTAGATGAAAATGACAGACAGTTAGTACACCGCAAATACTTAGCTACTACTACTAGCTGGGCATTGTGGCTCAGAACTGTTGGATGGATGGCGTACAGATACAGATCAACGGCTCTCTCTAGCGATCTTCGACTATGTATATAGACGGTGGTCGAAGGTGCAGTGTGTGGGGTTATAACTAACGATTCCAGATGTTGGCGCGAAGGGAGTGGGCCGGAAAGTATATATATCAGAACTGCGACTGGACACAGATCAATTAAGTTCTGCATTGAAGACAGCGTCCCACCCAGATCATGAAGCGGTGTAAACTGTTCTACAAGATTGCTATTTTCCTCCATGAAATAAAAGGGTATTCAGGAACTATCTCTCGGGCAAGCTGGATCTGAACTTGCCCATTGCATGTAATAAGAGGAGTGTGGCCTATCTCGTAGTTCTGTAACAAGTCCGTCACTTCTCTTGTCACCTGTGCTAGGTGATGGCGTGTTCCCCCTCACTCTCTCTCTCTCTCTCTCTCTCTCTCTCTCTCTCTCTCTCTCTCTCTCTCTCTCTCTCTCTCTCTCTCTCTCAACTGCGCCTCTCGACCCTCAGCAACCGCAGAGGTGGTCGAGAGGGGATTACCCCCACTCCAGGTGTGCCAGTTGGACATCCCCGTCCCATTCTTAATGAGTAGCCGGATGCGGTGGCGCCTGTCCACACTCCCTCTGAACAGGAGTGAATTTTCCCGGAAAAAAGCAAGGGACATGCGTGATCGCACATAGAATACCATCTGGCTACGCTGACGCTCCCATTTATCAGCTAAGTGTTTACTTCCATCAGCCGTGAAGGAGAGGGGGGTAAGTCCCGACGTCGTTCAAGACAAGCCTGTTTGTACTTGCGGATTTTCTCCCTCTCTTGTTGCCTCAAGACAGCCGAAGGTGCCTTGTTGCGGTAGGAGCGGCAGTCCGTCCGCGTCAGTGATGCGAGTGTCAAAGACAGTTCGACGCTGTCTCTGCCAGAAGTGGGAGACCATCACGTCTCCACGCTCTTCCTTTGTTGTCACTTGGGTCGACCCATCAGTTGCGTTATGTTGTTGCGTGGTATTTTCGGCATTTGCTGCGACAGCGACCTCTTCAGCGACGGTGCGTTGATTACCTGAGTAGATAAAGGGTTCGTGTTCAACAGCTAGCGCCGGGAGTAAAGGCTTGCTTGCATAAGGAGCCAAATTCCGTCGTAACAATATTGTGGCGGCAATGGACGAGACCGCCCACCTTGCATTGGAGAGCATGTTCTATCGTCATTTTTGCACCACATCCATCGCATTGGTCTGGCATATCCATCGGCTTAAGGTTGTATCGGAGACGTAAGTTGTCTCGAAACTCTTCACCGATAGAACCGTGCCATTGACATTGAGGCGGTTTGGGACAATTTGGGACCAGGGTTTGGGACAGTCGTCAGCCAACATCCAGTCTCACAGATCCGTTCCAACCTCCTCTTATCACCTGGTTTCTCACTTCCCCACTGGGCGAGATAGTACTCAGCATCTAACTGCTTCGCATCCCGCGATTCGATTCTTGCCATTTCCGCCGCTTTCTTGTGGGATCTCGTACAGAGGGGATGACGATTAAAACGAGGCTTGCTGCATGTGCAAACACGCAGCAATTCAACAGACCATGAGTCTACTCAACATGATTGTATCGTAGTTTAGGTGAGTAATTTTCGAAGTCATCATGATTACAAGCTTGCATACTTCATCGCTCAAGAGACTGGGCTGGCACGCACCGTATGTTTTTAATATCATTTCCAGAAAAGTATTGATGCCTGATCACGGAGGAACCACATTCAGAGGAACAACTTTACTTACTTTTGTAATCGTGGATTTTGTACACTACTTTAATTCTCATTTATGTTCCACGATTAAATGTACGAATTAAAATTAGTCCAAAATCTCTTTGCTTTGAATTCATCATAAGTACTTCTACATATTTATGTCAACAACATCAACAATTTTAATCCTAACATGGCTTCTGAATTGATCGTAGACTTCCCTCTCGAGCACAACCATAACGTTGTGCAATTTGCCGAAATAGTACAGCTTTACACATACACGGTTGATCGGCATGAAGACAAAAATGAGCTGTATACCAAGGCAGACTACAACTCAATGAAACGTAACATCAAGCGAGATTTCCTCCAAGCTTGTGAAAGTATTCTTGCGTCCGAAGAAGATGAAGGCTCCTGAATTGTTATTTCTCATCTGATCGCACCGGCCTGTATGCTCGAGGTGCAGGTTTGCAGACGTCGATGCCGATGCCTACGGCAGTCTTCGCAAAGTAGGCGAGACAGGAGACAGGAGATGCAGGACTCACACGGAAGTTTCAGGTCGGAGGATAAGGTATTGCACTTGCCTCGTTAGCCAAAACAGGAGAGGCCGTATTGAGAGCTAGGAAGCTCGGTAGGCTTCACAAGGATTGTAGTTAAGAAAAGAATACTGCAAGCGCAATCTTCTCTAGTGACATGTGTATTACAATCGGTGCACAATAACAATTGGTGTAGTACAAGTTAGAATCTGCATCATCTCAAACAATTCCACCGACTCCCACCAAATGCCTTCCTCTTTACAGCCGACGCCCAATCCATGTATACCAACATCAATACGGATCATGCTCTTGAAGTCATCGGCAAATGGCTTGACGATCTCGAATCATCAGGCCGACTTAGAGATAAAGGCATCTTCATTCCTATCAAAGCTTTAAAAGAAGCTCTTGCCCTTGTCATGAAAAATAACATCTTCGAATTTGGTGATATGTACTTCCAGCAGCTCACAGGCACTGCCATGGGAACCAGCGCAGCTTGTATGTGGGCAACCATCTACTTCGCCATCCACGAAGCTTTCCTACTTAGCAAATATGCAAATGACCTCCTTCTCTACAAACGATTTATCGATGACATGCAGGGGATCTGGATTGGCTCATCTCAACAGTATGAGCAATTCCAAATTGATACAGATAACTACGGCGATCTCCGATGGGACTTTGGTCCTCTTACTAGGTCAATTAACTTCCTTGATCTTACGATCTCAATTGGACCATCCTACAACATCATTACAACTACGTATCAAAAGCCAATCAACCTCTACCAATATATTCCACCACATTCTGCACATTCACCTAAAATCATGAAAGGTGTAGTCTACAGCCTCCTCCGTCAGTATCGACGCCAAAACTCCCAAGAATCTGACTACATCCGCTTCGTCCTACATCTCTTCAAACGTCTTGTGCAACGTGGTTGGAACAAAGAAGTCATCAAAGGGTATATCCTCCAAGCAGATACTCGCCTATCTCACCCAACTCAACAACCTGAAAAGCCTACTCTTCCTAACAAGAAAATGCTTATTCTACATTGGATCTACCACCCAAATGATATTCCTCGCACAATTCTCCGACGACTTTACAATACTCACTGTGCAGGACTCTTCGAAGAGCATCTAGATATCCAGCAATTCATCATTGCTTTCCACTCCGCTCCAACACTTCGATCTGCTTTAACAAAAGCAAAACTAATACAAGAACCTGGCAAAGAAGCCAGTAAGCATTTTGATGGGGAGCTTGAATAACAGTCAAGCTCCCCACCTTTTCCTCTCTCGAGGACCTGCCTACGGCAGCCCCTACTCGAGAGAGTCAAAGGTATCTTATGACCCACTGTGACTAACTTGTCTGAAAATGCACAATGGGCAAGTTCAGATCCAGCTTGCCCGAGAGATAGTTCCTGAATACCCTTTTATTTCATGGGGGAAAATAGCAAGCTTGTAGAACAGTTTACACCGCTTCATGATCTGGGTGGGACGCTGTCTTCAATGCAGAACTTAATTGATCTGTGTCCAGTCGCAGTTCTGATATATATACTTTCCGGCCCACTCCCTTCGCGCCAACATCTGGAATCGTTAGTTATAACCCCACACACTGCACCTTCGACCACCGTCTATATACATAGTCGAAGATCGCTAGAGAGAGCCGTTGATCTGTATCTGTACGCCATCCATCCAACAGTTCTGAGCCACAATGCCCAGCTAGTAGTAGTAGCTAAGTATTTGCGGTGTACTAACTGTCTGTCATTTTCATCTACGATATTCATGTCACAACACTGATCTGGCACGTCAACATCCTCTGCCAAGCATGTATCCACCCTTTCTTTAGCATCGCAAAGCCTGCGTCGAGGTAGGTAACTGGCAAAGCTGCATCTATCAACTACCTACACCTACTTAATCCTCCTCATTTTGAGCGTTACATGTCAGGTCATATAGTCTCGCCAGTCACGGACTCCCAACAAATCCGAGATAGTATAGTGGCTAGTATCCCCGCCTGTCACGCGGGAGACCGGGGTTCGATTCCCCGTCTCGGAGACATTCATGACCTTGTGGCCGAGCGGTCTAAGGCGCTACGTTAAGGCCGTAGTCTTCACGGGCGTGGGTTCGAATCCCATCGAGGTCAACTTTTTTGCTCTTTTGGATTTAAACCCCACCACCTTCAGCCTCAGCGCACCACGCCACACTCAATCACACTCTCTCCGCTGTTGTCTGGAAGGTTGCATCGAACCACCTCCTACCTCCTACTGTATCCCTTGAGCGCAGAGAAGGACAGAGGCTATATATGTATGATGAGCAAGAACCAAGATCCAGTCTATGACTTGATTTTTTCGGAAGCATGATGCTTCTATTTTTTGTACACTTCACTTCACCTACCTCTTACTCCTACTCCTTACCTCTCCAACCCGAACTTCATATGTGAGTTTGGCTCTCACGTCTCGCCCATTTGTCCAAGTAAAGTGCTGGGTTGCTCCTCCTCTTGTGGGTGTCTCCAGAGAGAAGAGTGAATGCGTTCATCACAATGTCGATTTGCCACAACCACAACTTATGCTCCTTGATTCAGTCATTGACAATGACAACAGTCTCTACTTCAACTAACCTGCTTTCTAAGTAATACTCCTTCTAATTGACCAAAAACCTCAATGGTAAACCACTGCTGGGGACAAGTTCAACGAGACGAAAAAGTTCATGGAACGCTGCTGTTCGATCTGCAAAGTAGGAAAGAATATTCTTTCGATGAAACCCAACATGGGAAACTTCCATCGGCACGACCTAAGTCAAGGCCAAGCTAGCTTGGAGCGGCCGTCAGATTCAAGAAGAGCCTTTGCATATTTTTGAGGGTCACATTGGGAGTATTGACTTGCGTCCTCCTATACATGAACAGGCCAAGCCTCAACTACAGCAACTCGGTCTCAGTCTGCTGCTCAATTGATGCTGTAACTTGCTCTTCTCAAGATCATATGTACTATTAATACAAGAAGAAAGAACAACTTAGTAGGAATTCGAAAACTGAAAACTGATTTACATACAAGTTGTATAATTTTTGTACAGTGAAGTCTTGGGCGTTCATGAACGTTCCAATGAGTTGAAAAAGATACCATCGAAAGTGTCGTCTGCGTCTGCAGAGGTCAAGTCTTCCGATACAATTCCCATATCAGCAAGATCATTGTAGAGCTCGTCCAAGTCCAACAGCAAATCTGTGTGACATTCAAAGGAGATCCTTGTGCACCGCTTGACCTTAGCGTCAGGCTCACTTGTAGTTGGCATGCTTGCTGGATAGGATTGGTGAAGTTCCTGTAACCCATTCTGAGCTATTTGATGCATATCGACGAGTTCCATGCGGACGGTAGCACCACGTACACCAGGTATGGAATAGTAGAGGAATGGGTCACTCTTCTTGAGAGAATTGAGATCTTGTTCGGAAAGGGAATTGTTCACTTTGACTTCTCGGGGAGCAGGGTCAGCTGGAGACAAGCGACAAGCCATCGCTGAGATTTCGGGCCATTCGTCATCGGCGGTGTCGATTGGTTTACTGTTTCTTCGTTGTGGACTCATGGGGAGATGATACTTAGCAGGTCCTTCATGCAAACGCAATGTGTTAGTTCAAACTATTGCGACTTCTGCGCTTGTAAATTGTAAGTAGTTCTGTGCGCACGCTGTGAGTTACTCCTCTCTCTAGGCAGGAAGTGTTAATGTTGCTAAGTAAGTTCAAGTTGAACAAATATTAAGCCTAACCTCCTCGAGCGATAGGAGGCAACTTGAAGCTTTTGAAAGTAACTACGATCAACTTGGTGGCAACAGGATTTGATCTGCTGAGCACAACAGCTACATACGTACTAACTTACTAACTGAGCAGTCACAATCACACTACTAAAATGTATGACTTCGCGACTGACTTCTTATGACATTTACATTCTTGCGGAATCCTTTTTATCCCCTCAGTGAGAATATTTTCATTAACCCTCACTTGCGGGTCCGGCCTGGTACAAAACGGGTTGGCTTCTGAAGCAAGAAGTAGATCATACCTATCTGGCGCAGGCAAGTCAAAGTGTGAAAGTGTTGTTGTAGGAGTGGCCGTAGAATTTCTAATGGGGGGTTTGGATGAAGACCACGATGAGTTTGCAAGCGGGAGAAGAATACCATGCGGAGCAGAGCTTTGAAGGGATTCTAGGTACATCCTGGCAGCCTGGGATCGATTGGAGTTGAAGGAAAGCGGTCGAATCGGGTCTTACCGAAGAAGAATTTGCGGAACATTTGGCCCATGCCGACATAGGGTTATAAGTCGAAGTTGCTAAGGCGGTGCTTGACGTTGCTACGGGATGAAAGTTATGGCCCGGGAGGGCGTGTCGGAGCGTTGGAGCGTGGTGAGGGATGAGTTGTAGGCAAGGATTTGTAGGAAACTAATTGAAGGAGGAAGGTAGAGGTTTGGAATTTCATTATGATATCTACAATAACTGATTGAAGGACTAAGGTGGAGGTTAGGAAATTCATGAAATCGTACTTATGCTATGCACAGCATAGTTGGCTGCCTTGGCCATGGTGAGGACAAAGTTGAAGAAGCCGAGGGGCGATGAACAAAGTGAAGAAGTTTTTCAACTAGATTCAAAACTCTACACTAGCGCATTGCAAGCAACTTCGATGGTTGGTTTGGACTGTATAGATTCAAGCTGCGCCTTGTAAATGATGGAAAAGAGAAATGCACCGTTCGTGTCGTCATGTCAACTACGAATCCTGGCTCAACATCCAACCAGTCAGCAGAACGGTTGGCAATCTCGACATTGACAAGGAACAAGAACATCTGTGCCAATACATGCTTTCCATCATCAGTGGCGTAAAGGGCTGGCCAGACAGCTAGCCTCTGCTTTATGCGGAATGAGATGGGTGAGGACCCTACCATCATTGCGTGCAAGGAGGGCATCACGCAGGTTGCTGTCTGTCAATGGTGTGCTATGGCATGGCTCGATACCCCTCGCTGAATGGTCGAGGAGAAAAGTCCCTGTGGGGCTCTCCAACCCTGGTATGCTGATGATCTCGGCGGAGTCGGTACTGCATCTGATGACGCTACTATGCTTCAGCTTCACAAGTAAAAGGGGCCCATGTTGGATACTATTTTGTACCAGACAAATCCCACTACGTTTGTATGCCGCAGGATGAGGAAGCTGCAAGAGCTGCCTTTGAAGCGGCTGCATTCCAGAACTGAATTACGGGCGCAGCCGCCAATACCTAGGTGGAGTGTACGGTGATGCAGCCGAGAAGGAAGATTGGGTCAAGAAGAAAGTGGAAAAGTGGGTATATATATTGCGTGGAAGTCCTTGGCAAATGTAACTACACACAACCCCAGGCGGCATAAGCTGCGTTTGTTCTGTCCCTGCGAAGCTCGCGCAGCGAGCTGAGCACACCCATCCCACTCATGGTTGACAGCCCAAGGTGGAAATGTGTGAGACTTGCACTCAGTTTGCCATGCTTACTCAGATACTACAGATGTAGTATAGTTGAACAGTCCAGTGTCGTACAATGTCGATCGTAGTAAAATTAATTTAACCGCGTCAGCTTCTACCGGGGATTCGAACGCCCGATACATCAATTTACGTTTGATTGCTTTACCGTTAAGCTAATAGAAATAACAACCATCAAATAATCTTACCTGTGGTTTATTGTAGAGCAGTCCATCTGTTGATGGGATAGAATGGAAGTGGGCTGATTTGATCTATCACCGGCCCATCAACGTCGTCAGTTGAGTGGTGCCGGTCTCGCATCGCATCTGGCCGAGTCAGATTTGTTCTCACAAAAGTGCACTTCATCTACTGCTAAACATACCACAATCCGACGACTTACAACGACTCTACACGAAGGCAAAGAGACTATTTATAAGTCTCTCCACAATCGGAGGGCATTCGGCGAGTTCCCTTTATGGGAGTTCTGCTTATCGTAGGCGTCTGCTTCACCCTACTTACGCAATCCACAAAGTTTTTTGCCAAGGCCAAGGCTCTGAACAATGTATAGACTTTACAAGGGGTCCTTCACAAATCGATATACTATAGTGTGGGCGGCTGCGATCGAGGCTGTGATCGAGCCGCTGATTCTTTGGGGGAATCTTTGATTTCGCTTCGTCTCTTCCACAACTAATAGCATTTTACTAACCAATCCAGCTGTTTATTTTGGTCGCAACGATGGCATTAGTCCAAAGTCACTTGCTAGGCAGGCAATGGTGCTCCGCTACTTGGTGTTCAAACTTGTACTTAAAATCACATCCTTTCGTTTAGGAGACTTCACGCAAGATTTTTCAATCTGTATCAGGACAAGACATATCTAGATCCCAAGGCCGCGGGATGATGTCTACCATTCCAACTTACTGCTGGGTTTCCCCACACAGTGAATGGCAGATTATCAGTTAACTAGACAGAGGTGATGAGTGATGGTGCTATGGCGGTTTACTGGGGGTTTGTCCAGTTGTGGTTCGTTTCGATGAGTAACCATAGCCGTAAAGTTGAGCGGAGCTCATGTGATAGCTGCGTTTGTTCTGTCCCTTCAGAACGAATGGGCATACCTGTCGTAACCCAATGATGAAAAGATACATGATTGGTATGTGTCTACAAATGAGCTCACTCTGATGCCCACCGTTTCAATCTATATCTGGCATTTTAAGATAACAGTATGTAATAGTAGTGATTCTAACTTGTACTACACCAATTGTTATTGTGCACCGATTGTAATACACATGTCACTAGAGAAGATTGCGCTTGCAGTATTCTTAACTTAACTACAATCCTTGTGAAGCCTACCGAGCTTCCTAGCTCTCAATACGGCCTCTCCTGTTTCGGCTAACGAGGCAAGTGCAATACCTTATCCTCCGACCTGAAACTTCCGTGTGAGTCCTGCATCTCCTGTCTCCTGTCTCGCCTACTTTGCGAAGACTGCCGTAGGCATCGGCATCGACGTCTGCAAGCCTGCACCTCGAGCATACAGGCCGGTGCGATCAGATGAGAAATAACAATTCAGGAGCCTTCATCTTCTTCGGACGCAAGAATACTTTCACAAGCTTGGAGGAAATCTCGCTTGATGTTACGTTTCATTGAGTTGTAGTCTGCCTTGGTATACAGCTCATTTTTGTCTTCATGCCGATCAACCGTGTATGTGTAAAGCTGTACTATTTCGGCAAATTGCACAACGTTATGGTTGTGCTCGAGAGGGAAGTCTACGATCAATTCAGAAGCCATGTTAGGATTAAAATTGTTGATGTTGTTGACATAAATATGTAGAAGTACTTATGATGAATTCAAAGCAAAGAGATTTTGGACTAATTTCAATTCGTACATTTAATCGTGGAACATAAATGAGAATTAAAGTAGTGTACAAAATCCACGATTACAAAAGTAAGTAAAGTTGTTCCTCTGAATGTGGTTCCTCCGTGATCAGGCATCAATACTTTTCTGGAAATGATATTAAAAACATACGGTGCGTGCCAGCCCAGTCTCTTGAGCGATGAAGTATGCAAGCTTGTAATCATGATGACTTCGAAAATTACTCACCTAAACTACGATACAATCATGTTGAGTAGACTCATGGTCTGTTGAATTGCTGCGTGTTTGCACATGCAGCAAGCCTCGTTTTAATCGTCATCCCCTCTGTACGAGATCCCACAAGAAAGCGGCGGAAATGGCAAGAATCGAATCGCGGGATGCGAAGCAGTTAGATGCTGAGTACTATCTCGCCCAGTGGGGAAGTGAGAAACCAGGTGATAAGAGGAGGTTGGAACGGATCTGTGAGACTGGATGTTGGCTGACGACTGTCCCAAACCCTGGTCCCAAACCGCCTCAATGTCAATGGCACGGTTCTATCGGTGAAGAGTTTCGAGACAACTTACGTCTCCGATACAACCTTAAGCCGATGGATATGCCAGACCAATGCGATGGATGTGGTGCAAAAATGACGATAGAACATGCTCTCCAATGCAAGGTGGGCGGTCTCGTCCATTGCCGCCACAATACTGTTACGACGGAATTTGGCTCCTTATGCAAGCAAGCCTTTACTCCCGGCGCTAGCTGTTGAACACGAACCCTTTATCTACTCAGGTAATCAACGCACCGTCGCTGAAGAGGTCGCTGTCGCAGCAAATGCCGAAAATACCACGCAACAACATAACGCAACTGATGGGTCGACCCAAGTGACAACAAAGGAAGAGCGTGGAGACGTGATGGTCTCCCACTTCTGGCAGAGACAGCGTCGAACTGTCTTTGACACTCGCATCACTGACGCGGACGGACTGCCGCTCCTACCGCAACAAGGCACCTTCGGCTGTCTTGAGGCAATAAGAGAGGGAGAAAATCCGCAAGTACAAACAGGCTTGTCTTGAACGACGTCGGGACTTACCCCCCTCTCCTTCACGGCTGATGGAAGTAAACACTTAGCTGATAAATGGGAGCGTCAGCGTAGCCAGATGGTATTCTATGTGCGATCACGCATGTCCCTTGCTTTTTTCCGGGAAAATTCACTCCTGTTCAGAGGGAGTGGGGACAGGCGCCACCGCATCCGGCTACTCATTGAGAATGGGACGGGGATGTCCAACTGGCACACCTGGAGTGGGGGTAATCCCCTCTCGACCACCTCTGCGGTTGCTGAGGGTCGAGAGGCGCAGTTGAGAGAGAGAGAGAGAGAGAGAGTGAGGGGGAACACGCCATCACCTAGCACAGGTGACAAGAGAAGTGACGGACTTGTTACAGAACTACGAGATAGGCCACACTCCTCTTATTACATGCAATGGGCAAGTTCAGATCCAGCTTGCCCGAGAGATAGTTCCTGAATACCCTTTTATTTCATGGAGGAAAATAGCAAGCTTGTAGAACAGTTTACACCGCTTCATGATCTGGGTGGGACGCTGTCTTCAATGCAGAACTTAATTGATCTGTGTCCAGTCGCAGTTCTGATATATATACTTTCCGGCCCACTCCCTTCGCGCCAACATCTGGAATCGTTAGTTATAACCCCACACACTGCACCTTCGACCACCGTCTATATACATAGTCGAAGATCAAAATTTCTGTTATATTATATACATAGTCGAAGATCGCTAGAGAGAGCCGTTGATCTGTATCTGTACGCCATCCATCCAACAGTTCTGAGCCACAATGCCCAGCTAGTAGTAGTAGCTAAGTATTTGCGGTGTACTAACTGTCTGTCATTTTCATCTACGATATTCATGTCACAACACTGATCTGGCACGTCAACATCCTCTGCCAAGCATGTATCCACCCTTTCTTTAGCATCGCAAAGCCTGCGTCGAGGTAGGTAACTGGCAAAGCTGCATCTATCAACTACCTACACCTACTTAATCCTCCTCATTTTGAGCGTTACATGTCAGGTCATATAGTCTCGCCAGTCACGGACTCCCAACAAATCCGAGATAGTATAGTGGCTAGTATCCCCGCCTGTCACGCGGGAGACCGGGGTTCGATTCCCCGTCTCGGAGACATTCATGACCTTGTGGCCGAGCGGTCTAAGGCGCTACGTTAAGGCCGTAGTCTTCACGGGCGTGGGTTCGAATCCCATCGAGGTCAACTTTTTTGCTCTTTTGGATTTAAACCCCACCACCTTCAGCCTCAGCGCACCACGCCACACTCAATCACACTCTCTCCGCTGTTGTCTGGAAGGTTGCATCGAACCACCTCCTACCTCCTACTGTATCCCTTGAGCGCAGAGAAGGACAGAGGCTATATATGTATGATGAGCAAGAACCAAGATCCAGTCTATGACTTGATTTTTTCGGAAGCATGATGCTTCTATTTTTTGTACACTTCACTTCACCTACCTCTTACTCCTACTCCTTACCTCTCCAACCCGAACTTCATATGTGAGTTTGGCTCTCACGTCTCGCCCATTTGTCCAAGTAAAGTGCTGGGTTGCTCCTCCTCTTGTGGGTGTCTCCAGAGAGGAGAGTGAATGCGTTCATCACAATGTCGATTTGCCACAACCACAACTTATGCTCCTTGATTCAGTCATTGACAATGACAACAGTCTCTACTTCAACTAACCTGCTTTCTAAGTAATACTCCTTCTAATTGACCAAAAACCTCAATGGTAAACCACTGCTGGGGACAAGTTCAACGAGACGAAAAAGTTCATGGAACGCTGCTGTTCGATCTGCAAAGTAGGAAAGAATATTCTTTCGATGAAACCCAACATGGGAAACTTCCATCGGCACGACCTAAGTCAAGGCCAAGCTAGCTTGGAGCGGCCGTCAGATTCAAGAAGAGCCTTTGCATATTTTTGAGGGTCACATCGGGAGTATTGACTTGCGTCCTCCTATACATGAACAGGCCAAGCCTCAACTACAGCAACTCGGTCTCAGTCTGCTGCTCAATTGATGCTGTAACTTGCTCTTCTCAAGATCATATGTACTATTAATACAAGAAGAAAGAACAACTTAGTAGGAATTCGAAAACTGAAAACTGATTTACATACAAGTTGTATAATTTTTGTACAGTGAAGTCTTGGGCGTTCATGAACGTTCCAATGAGTTGAAAAAGATACCATCGAAAGTGTCGTCTGCGTCTGCAGAGGTCAAGTCTTCCGATACAATTCCCATATCAGCAAGATCATTGTAGAGCTCGTCCAAGTCCAACAGCAAATCTGTGTGACATTCAAAGGAGATCCTTGTGCACCGCTTGACCTTAGCGTCAGGCTCACTTGTAGTTGGCATGCTTGCTGGATAGGATTGGTGAAGTTCCTGTAACCCATTCTGAGCTATTTGATGCATATCGACGAGTTCCATGCGGACGGTAGCACCACGTACACCAGGTATGGAATAGTAGAGGAATGGGTCACTCTTCTTGAGAGAATTGAGATCTTGTTCGGAAAGGGAATTGTTCACTTTGACTTCTCGGGGAGCAGGGTCAGCTGGAGACAAGCGACAAGCCATCGCTGAGATTTCGGGCCATTCGTCATCGGCGGTGTCGATTGGTTTACTGTTTCTTCGTTGTGGACTCATGGGGAGATGATAGCAGGTCCTTCATGCAAACGCAATGTGTTAGTTCAAACTATTGCGACTTCTGCGCTTGTAAATTGTAAGTAGTTCTGTGCGCACGCTGTGAGTTACTCCTCTCTCTAGGCAGGAAGTGTTAATGTTGCTAAGTAAGTTCAAGTTGAACAAATATTAAGCCTAACCTCCTCGAGCGATAGGAGGCAACTTGAAGCTTTTGAAAGTAACTACGATCAACTTGGTGGCAACAGGATTTGATCTGCTGAGCACAACAGCTACATACGTACTAACTTACTAACTGAGCAGTCACAATCACACTACTAAAATGTATGACTTCGCGACTGACTTCTTATGACATTTACATTCTTGCGGAATCCTTTTTATCCCCTCAGTGAGAATATTTTCATTAACCCTCACTTGCGGGTCCGGCCTGGTACAAAACGGGTTGGCTTCTGAAGCAAGAAGTAGATCATACCTATCTGGCGCAGGCAAGTCAAAGTGTGAAAGTGTTGTTGTAGGAGTGGCCGTAGAATTTCTAATGGGGGGTTTGGATGAAGACCACGATGAGTTTGCAAGCGGGAGAAGAATACCATGCGGAGCAGAGCTTTGAAGGGATTCTAGGTACATCCTGGCAGCCTGGGATCGATTGGAGTTGAAGGAAAGCGGTCGAATCGGGTCTTACCGAAGAAGAATTTGCGGAACATTTGGCCCATGCCGACATAGGGTTATAAGTCGAAGTTGCTAAGGCGGTGCTTGACGTTGCTACGGGATGAAAGTTATGGCCCGGGAGGGCGTGTCGGAGCGTTGGAGCGTGGTGAGGGATGAGTTGTAGGCAAGGATTTGTAGGAAACTAATTGAAGGAGGAAGGTAGAGGTTTGGAATTTCATTATGATATCTACAATAACTGATTGAAGGACTAAGGTGGAGGTTAGGAAATTCATGAAATCGTACTTATGCTATGCACAGCATAGTTGGCTGCCTTGGCCATGGTGAGGACAAAGTTGAAGAAGCCGAGGGGCGATGAACAAAGTGAAGAAGTTTTTCAACTAGATTCAAAACTCTACACTAGCGCATTGCAAGCAACTTCGATGGTTGGTTTGGACTGTATGGATTCAAGCTGCGCCTTGTAAATGATGGAAAAGAGAAATGCACCGTTCGTGTCGTCATGTCAACTACGAATCCTGGCTCAACATCCAACCAGTCAGCAGAACGGTTGGCAATCTCGACATTGACAAGGAACAAGAACATCTGTGCCAATACATGCTTTCCATCATCAGTGGCGTAAAGGGCTGGCCAGACAGCTAGCCTCTGCTTTATGCGGAATGAGATGGGTGAGGACCCTACCATCATTGCGTGCAAGGAGGGCATCACGCAGGTTGCTGTCTGTCAATGGTGTGCTATGGCATGGCTCGATACCCCTCGCTGAATGGTTGAGGAGAAAAGTCCCTGTGGGGCTCTCCAACCCTGGTATGCTGATGATCTCGGCGGAGTCGGTACTGCATCTGATGACGCTACTATGCTTCAGCTTCACAAGTAAAAGGGGCCCATGTTGGATACTATTTTGAACCAGACAAATCCCACTACGTTTGTATGCCGCAGGATGAGGAAGCTGCAAGAGCTGCCTTTGAAGCGGCTGCATTCCAGAACTGAATTACGGGCGCAGCCGCCAATACCTAGGTGGAGTGTACGGTGATGCAGCCGAGAAGGAAGATTGGGTCAAGAAGAAAGTGGAAAAGTGGGTATATATATTGCGTGGAAGTCCTTGGCAAATGTAACTACACACAACCCCAGGCGGCATAAGCTGCGTTTGTTCTGTCCCTTCAGAACGAATGGGCATACCTGTCGTAACCCAATGATGAAAAGATACATGATTGGTATGTGTCTACAAATGTGCTCACTCTGATGCCCACCGTTTCAATCTATATCTGGCATTTTAAGATAACAGTATGTAATAGTAGTGATTCTAACTTGTACTACACCAATTGTTATTGTGCACCGATTGTAATACACATGTCACTAGAGAAGATTGCGCTTGCAGTATTCTTAACTTAACTACAATCCTTGTGAAGCCTACCGAGCTTCCTAGCTCTCAATACGGCCTCTCCTGTTTCGGCTAACGAGGCAAGTGCAATACCTTATCCTCCGACCTGAAACTTCCATGTGAGTCCTGCATCTCCTGTCTCCTGTCTCGCCTACTTTGCGAAGACTGCCGTAGGCATCGGCATCGACGTCGCAAACCTGCACCTCGAGCATACAGGCCGGTGCGATCAGATGAGAAATAACAATTCAGGAGCCTTCATCTTCTTCGGACGCAAGAATACTTTCACAAGCTTGGAGGAAATCTCGCTTGATGTTACGTTTCATTGAGTTGTAGTCTGCCTTGGTATACAGCTCATTTTTGTCTTCATGCCGATCAACCGTGTATGTGTAAAGCTGTACTATTTCGGCAAATTGCACAACGTTATGGTTGTGCTCGAGAGGGAAGTCTACGATCAATTCAGAAGCCATGTTAGGATTAAAATTGTTGATGTTGTTGACATAAATATGTAGAAGTACTTACTTATGATGAAGTCAAAGCAAAGAGATTTTGGGAGCGAGCGAAGCGAGCGACCTTATTTCTCTCTATAATCAATATATGAACCAATATCAGATAAAGTGGTATTACTATATTACCGAAGCGTGGATGACTACGCTTTCGAATTAACTTCTTCAGCGGATAGCAATAGTAATAGTGAGGATAGGCGGCTTTGTCGATGCAAAGTTGCGAGTCATTTAGCTCTCCCTCGTTGACACGAGTTTTCTCCTTGAATGGATACGTGTCTCTGTGGGGTCATTCCTCGTTATCTAAAATAGGTAAGTTTGTACAATTGCTTTCCCTCAGCAAGTGTAGCTGCCGGGTAGGCAGCGGAACAAGCTGAGGGAAAGGAAGGGGAGGACTACGATTCTGTAATATAGTAATACCACTTTATCTGATATTGGTTCATATATTGATTATAGAGAGAAGTAAGGTCGCTCGCTTCGCTCGCTCCCGGTAATATAGTAATACCACTTTATCTGATATTGGTTCATATATTGATTATAGAGAGAAGTAAGGTCGCTCGCTTCGCTCGCTCCCGATCAACCGTGTATGTGTAAAGCTGTACTATTTCGGCAAATTGCACAACGTTATGGTTGTGCTCGAGAGGGAAGTCTACGATCAATTCAGAAGCCATGTTAGGATTAAAATTGTTGATGTTGTTGACATAAATATGTAGAAGTACTTACTTATGATGAATTCAAAGCAAAGAGATTTTGGACTAATTTCAATTCGTACATTTAATCGTGGAACATAAATGAGAATTAAAGTAGTGTACAAAATCCACGATTACAAAAGTAAGTAAAGTTGTTCCTCTGAATGTGGTTCCTCCGTGATCAGGCATCAATACTTTTCTGGAAATGATATTAAAAACATACGGTGCGTGCATTGAGTTGAACAATGGACGTGCCGCACAGATGGGTATTCTTGGACTTATGGTTCACGAGAAGCTCGGAAATGTTGACTCATTGCTTCCTCCCCACTTCTAAATCTCCTTGATCTGTATACTTTGTAACATAATAGATACTCATATTAGATACAGGCAACAACGTTCCAATCACTTTTGACGTCATAAATAGGTATTTATGAATGTTCACTCAGTACTCTTTGTATTTCATTCTCCGCAAGTCCTTTGCATTTTTCATTTGAAGGTACAATACCGAATACCGACCTGTTTCCACTTACAGCACTTGCCACAAGTTAGCAACTTCGATTTCTCCATCATGTCCGAACGCAAGCTCGCCCTACCCAACCGACATGCTTCAGCTCCAGTCTGCAAAAGTGCCACACGTCATCGAAGGCCATCATCACTTCCGCTGCCCACGACTACATCAATACGCAAGCCCTCCAACAAGCCAAGTTCTCCCACAGCTGAAGTTCTTCCCACAGCTGAGATCACAAGCGCCTCATCTCTAATCCAAACTGAAGTTCCTGACCACATCGATCAACAGCCACTTCTCCGGCCCTTCGACACTGAGTACCGGCCCAAACCATACCCTTGGGGACTGCAGCATCCCTCCCTCTCCGACGCCTTTGCGGCGCTGACATTACCATCGCATCGACAACTCTCCTGACCCTCATTCTGCCTCTGCCCTTGAAGACGTTTCCAATACAGCCAAAACTGTACGATGTCTACAAGCTACAAGCCGCAGAGAAGAGGGAATTGAAGACATGGTAAGTACGACAGTACTGTCAACAGCGACACAATGACGAGAGAAGAAGTTCTTCGAACCCTCCACAAGAACGTCAAACTCCTCCAAATCTGTGTAATATGACCCTTTGTTGGTATGGGCCAAATGTTCCGCGAATCCGCTTCGGTACGACCCGATCCGATCGCTTTACTTCAACTCCAATCGAACCCAGGCTGCCAGGATCTACGTAGAGTCCCTTCAAAGCTCTGCTCCGCATAGCATTCTTCTCCCGTTTGCAAACTCATCGTGGTCTTCATCCAACCCCCCCCCCCCACCAGAAATTCTACGGCCACTCCTGACAACAACACTTTGGCTTGCCTGCGCCAGACAGGTATCTACTTCTCGCTTCAACGAAGCCAACCCGTTTTGTACATAACAGGCCCTCTAATTAATATTCACACTGAAGATATGGAAAAAAGGATGCCGCAAGAATGTAAGCGTCAGAAGAAGTCAAACGAAGTCAGGGTTATGCCAGTGTGATTGTGACTGCTCAGTAAGTAAGTACGTAGCTGTTGTGCTCAGCAGATCAAATCCTGTTGCCACCACGTTGATCGTAGTTACTTTCAAAAGCTTCAAGTTGCCTCCTATCCCTCGAGGAGGTTAGGCTTACTTAGCAACATTAACACTTCCTGCCTAGAGAGAGGAGTAACTCACAGCGTGCGCACAGAACTACTTACAATTTACAAGCGCAGAAGTCGCAATAGTTTGAACTAACACATTGCGTTTGCATGAAGGACCTGCTATCATCTCCCCATGAGTCCACAACGAAGAAACAGTAAACCAATCGACACCGCCGATGACGAATGGCCCGAAATCTCAGCGATGGCTTGTCGCTTGTCTCCAGCTGACCCTGCTCCCCGAGAAGTCAAAGTGAACAATTCCCTTTCCGAACAAGATCTCAATTCTCTCAAGAAGAGTGACCCCTTCCTCTACTATTCCATACCTGGTGTACGTGATGCTACCGTCCGCATGGAACTGTCGATATGCATCAAATAGCTCAGAATGGGTTACAGGAACTTCACCAATCCTATCCAGCAAGCATGCCAACTACAAGTGAGCCTGACGCTAAGGTCAAGCGGTGCACAAGGATCTCCTTTGAATGTCACACAGATTTGCTGTTGGACTTGGACGAGCTCTACAATGATCTTGCTGATATGGGAATTGTATCGGAAGACTTGACCTCTGCAGACGCAGACGACACTTTCGATGGTATCTTTTTCAACTCATTGGAACGTTCATGAACGCCCAAGACTTCACTGTACAAAAATTATACAACTTGTATGTAAATCAGTTTTCAGTTTTCGAATTCCTACTAAGTTGTTCTTTCTTCTTGTATTAATAGTACATATGATCTTGAGAAGAGCAAGTTACAGCATCAATTGAGCAGCAGACTGAGACCGAGTTGCTGTAGTTGAGGCTTGGCCTGTTCATATATAGGAGGACGCAAGTCAATACTTCCAATGTGACCCTCAAAAATATGCAAAGGCTCTTCTTGAATCTGACGGCCGCTCCAAGCTAGCTTGGCCTTGACTTAGGTCGTGCCGATGGAAGTTTCCCATGTTGGGTTTCATCGAAAGAATATTCTTTCCTACTTTGCAGATCGAACAGCAGCGTTCCATGAACTTTTTCGTCTCGTTGAACTTGTCCCCAGCAGTGGTTTACCATTGAGGTTTTTGGTCAATTAGAAGGAGTATTACTTAGAAAGCAGGTTAGTTGAAGTAGAGACTGTTGTCATTGTCAATGACTGAATCAAGGAGCATAAGTTGTGGTTGTGGCAAATCGACATTGTGATGAACGCATTCACTCTTCTCTCTGGAGACACCCACAAGAGGAGGAGCAACCCGACACTTTACTTGGACAAATGGGCGAGACGTGAGAGCCAAACTCACATATGAAGTTCGGGTTGGAGAGGTAAGGAGTAGGAGTAAGAGGTAGGTGAAGTGAAGTGTACAAAAAATAGAAGCATCATGCTTCCGAAAAAATCAAGTCATAGACTGGATCTTGGTTCTTGCTCATCATACATATATAGCCTCTGTCCTTCTCTGCGCTCAAGGGATACAGTAGGAGGTAGGAGGGATGCTGAAGGTGGTGGGGTTTAAATCCAAAAGAGCAAAAAAGTTGACCTCGATGGGATTCGAACCCACGCCCGTGAAGACTACGGCCTTAACGTAGCGCCTTAGACCGCTCGGCCACAAGGTCATGAATGTCTCCGAGACGGGGAATCGAACCCCGGTCTCCCGCGTGACAGGCGGGGATACTAGCCACTATACTATCTCGGATTTGTTGGGAGTCCGTGACTGGCGAGACTATATGACCTGACATGTAACGCTCAAAATGAGGAGGATTAAGTAGGTGTAGGTAGTTGATAGATGCAGCTTTGCCAGTTACCTACCTCGACGCAGGCTTTGCGATGCTAAAGAAAGGGTGGATACATGCTTGGCAGAGGATGTTGACGTGCCAGATCAGTGTTGTGACATGAATATCGTAGATGAAAATGACAGACAGTTAGTACACCGCAAATACTTAGCTACTACTACTAGCTGGGCATTGTGGCTCAGAACTGTTGGATGGATGGCGTACAGATACAGATCAACGGCTCTCTCTAGCGATCTTCGACTATGTATATAGACGGTGGTCGAAGGTGCAGTGTGTGGGGTTATAACTAACGATTCCAGATGTTGGCGCGAAGGGAGTGGGCTGGAAAGTATATCGGACATGGCCCAGCAGGCCTGTCTCCTCCCGGCTTTATCGGACATGGCCCAGCAGGCCTGTCTCCTCCCGGCTTTATTGGTGATGGTGATGGAACTTATGTAGACTACCCATAGGAGTTCTTGATTTATGACACCCATATACTGGACACTTCTTTGACCCAGATGTTGGCCTAAGGACACAGGTCACAACAAGAAATGAAAAGGGGGGGCCATGTCCGTTGGCCGCAATAGCGGCCCTCTTGTTGGTGATGGTGATGGAACTTATGTAGACTACCCATAGGAGTTCTTGATTTATGACACCCATATACTGGACACTTCTTTGACCCAGATGTTGGCCTAAGGACACAGGTCACAACAAGAAATGAAAAGGGGGGGCCATGTCCGTTGGCCGCAATAGCGGCCCTCTTGTATATCAGAACTGCGACTGGACACAGATCAATTAAGTTCTGCATTGAAGACAGCGTCCCACCCAGATCATGAAGCGGTGTAAACTGTTCTACAAGCTTGTTATTGCAAATTTATGATAGAGTGTGATATCATTGGCAAGGCAGCACGAATCTTGCTGTTTGCTATGAAAAAGAGACTGGACACAGATCAATTAAGTTCTGCATTGAAGACAGCGTCCCACCCAGATCATGAAGCGGTGTAAACTGTTCTACAAGCTTGTTATTGCAAATTTATGATAGAGTGTGATATCATTGGCAAGGCAGCACGAATCTTGCTGTTTGCTATGAAAAAGAGAGATAAAAGGTACGTACCTCTCTAGAGAGGTACCATCTTGCCGAGAAATAACATACATTTATTGCACCATAGTGACACTCTTAGATGACACCTACATAAACTGATGGTGCTTTTGCTTGTGGTTGCCGCAATATTTCATACTAATTCCAAGTTAGAAACAAACATTTTTTGGCGGGGCGCTCAAAGATATTAATTTTTTCTGTCGCCTTCGTATTCGTTCATAAACTACAGTCATTATTTTCAGAACAAAAACACAAGCTGAACCAAAAACAACCATGACGCTAATGAAGTGTATATCACTCACCGCACTGCTCTCCGGAGTAGGCATCGCCTCAGGCGACAGTACCGACAACGTCTCTAGCCGGCTACAAGTTCATGTACGTTTCAAAATTGACCACAGTTTTCACGGGGGGCAAATCGAAATTCGATTTGGATTTGTATCTTGCTTTTTGTATCTTTTGTCTTTTTTGTATCATTTCGTCGGCCCTCTTTGTTTGCAATTATTTCATTGTGGACGAATTCAATATAGTAGCAATAGAGAGGTGCATCGGTGGTTGATTGGTTTGTGGGAAAGGAGCGATGTAGGATCACTCAAATATTCTTCAACCAAATATTGGGACGGATAGGGCTCTTCTGATCAGACATACAATCGTGCACAAATTAATTACGATGGATTGATGCAGGTGGCTTCATTCTGTTGATTAGACGACGAAGAGTAAAATGACTGTCGAAAGTATGGCCATGCTTCGGTGGAAATTTTTCTTGCACATCTTGTGATTTTAAAGGGGGCCGTTGTGTGGTTCTTTATTGAGATGGGATTCTCATTTGGAATGCTTGTGCTGTTGAAGATGTTTGCTCAATGATTTTATTCTTTTAATGGTGCAACAATTACTCACAAAACATGCTTTTTTTTCATCACATATCTTTTTCTCTCTCAATCATCAAAGGTGCCGCAATCTCTATTCCGCCCGGAAGGATATGACCATCGCGAGGCACTCTTCGGCGTTCCCCCCTATGGTGGAGCGATTGCCCAAAGTGTTTACTACGCAGATTCCGATTTATGCGATCCCACCGTTGATACCCGTAAGGGATACCCAATCCGCAACAAGGATAGCACAGGAAAGATGGAACCGTGGCCTTCTCCATTCATTCTCATGGTTGACCGTGGTGGGTGTTCATTTGTGCAGAAGGTGAGGAATGCCCAAAAGGCCGGTGCAGCGGGTGCAATCATTGCGGACAATACTTGCCTTTGCTCGGATAAGGATTGTGTATCTGCTAATGGACAGGCCGTGTGCCAACCCGCAGAACCTATCATGGCAGACGATGGGAGTGGTGGGGATGTTTCTATTCCCTCATTCCTCATGTTCAAAGTTGACGCCGATCAGATCAAAGCGGAGGTGAAAGCCAATCAGATGGTCCAAATTGAAATGCAGTGGGCTCTTCCGTCCCCGGATGATCGTGTGGAATATGATTTGTGGACGACCCCCTCTGATCCAGTGAGTAAAGATTTCCAAAAGAATTTCAAACCCGTGGCACAGGCTTTGGGATCACATGCCTACTTTACTCCCCACATGTACATTTACGACGGAATCAAAAGTAACTGCCAAGGATTTGACGGGGAGAATATGTGCTTCAATTTGTGTACCAACAACGGAAGGTACTGTGCTACTGACCCCGACAATGATCTCGACCACGGTATCTCTGGAGCGGATGTTGTGAAAGAAAGTTTGAGACGTATTTGTATCTGGAAGCATTATGGTGAAAGTGATGGAGTTGGAAGCGAGTGGTGGGATTATATTACGCAATTCCTTGATCGTTGTGACAACCCAGACTTCTTCGCAAATGAGGATTGTGCCAAAGATTGTTACAAGCATGCAAAAATTAAGGGGGATGTCATTGAGCGTTGTATGAATGACAGTGGAGGACTTGAAAAAGACACTCCCAATACCTTCCTTGATTTGGAGATGCAAGCGCAGGTGTCTCGTGGTGTTGTCATTCTCCCGACTGCTTTCGTCAACACTATTGCTCTTCGTGGAGGCCTCACAACAGCTACCGTATTCACTGGTATTTGCAACGGTTACCTTGATGGCACCGAACCAAAAATATGCACGGAGTGTCAAGGATGTACTGACTTTAATGGATGCATTAGCAGCGGCAAGTGCCACGGTGGAAAGGGTGGTGGTGGAGTTTCGAAGAACGCATTCATGGGTTCTATCCTCCTTCTCTCCTGTGTATTCGGTGCAGTTGCGTTCTGGCACTACAGGAAGACTCGTGAAGAAATGCGTGAGCAAGTTAGGGGTATCCTCGCTGAATACATGCCGCTTGAAGGGGATGATGGACATGTAGGTTCTCCCATGGACTTTGCTCGACGAGGAGGAACAGAGAACTTGATGATGAGTTAAGTTCATTTGTGGAAGTGAGAAGCAGAGGGGATCAGTTTATTGTAGTTTTGTATTAGTCGGATTTTAGCACATTAGGATACGATATATAAGTAGTAATCCTATTATAACTGCATTGTCAAAATGAACAGTTGGTGAATAAAAAGAAGTAGTAGTAGTAGTAGTTAAGGAGAGAAATCAACTAAAATAATCTATCTATTTATCTTCCACCAATACTTAGCAACATAAGGAGTACGCTTCTGGCGAGCGGCCAACTTACAATAGCTTGCAACTTGATGATTTGTGATTTGTACAATACATAAGTATGTTCTGCCTGACATGTCTCAGGGAACTCACCAGAAATATGTATGTCACATCGGTACTAAGTACATAGATAGATAGATATACTGTACGGTAGGTATTAGGTGATACGACGTAGTTTTACTTACCTCCCTCAACGCATGCGAGTCTCCAATTCAAGCACCTGGAGTCACTTCTCAAAACTACGAACTTACTCGGTCACCAGAACTTGAGGATGGTCCACAGTAGGTTATGACCGGAAGAGTCGCACTGGGATAAAATCCAGCGCTACACGTAACATAGGTTGAACCTCAACCCTACCTCAACCCTCGCTCAACCACATCAACAAAAAATAACTAACAATACAGCAGATCATGACATAGATTCTCAACCATTTCTTACCCCCAATTCTAATGGTGCAGTCGGAGGTTGGATATTTACAGAGTCTACAGATGTATTGGTATTGGCTTACATCTGCGGCTCCATTACTTTTATGATTATCGACGCATAATAAGTAGTTTGCCAGCAAGTCGGTGTAGGAGGCAGGTCTGTGTATATAGCAGTTAATAATATTTATGTAAAGCAAGCTCCAATGTTTACCACACCTCCTAGTGATTCGTTAAAAGATATCATTATACTAATATTGTTAAAACTCCCTCTCGACGGCGACATCGTGTGTCGAAGGGTGTCTTCCTGCGAGCGATAGCGTTACTTGTTACTTGTGTTGCATTTGAATATAGGAAGAAAACCAGACCATCGTCCGTCGTATTGTCAGATGAAACAGATATTATGCTGGAGCAATGCGAAGTCTTTTGAAACAGGGCAGATTGTGTTGATATTATTCGACAAGATTATTTTACACTCTTAAAGCAGCTCTACAATATGCTATGGATCGTTAAGAGAAGAGAGATATCAGACATCAGGATGATGCTCTACTCATACGATCACAGATTTCTTTTGCATATTCCACAGGGAACACTGGAGGAATTATATTGGGTTCAAGTGACAGAAGTGCATCCTGCTGACGCTCGTCATCGAACGTTTTCAGTTGTTTCTTGGTGAAGCTTAATGAGCTTCTCTGCTCCCTCAATTCGGCCAATCGTCTCCTTGTCTTCTCAGCAAGCTTCATTATTCTGAACTCGTTTTCGGTGTACCAGAGCTCATTAGGCGCAACCGTTTCACAGTGACTTTTGACGACATGAATCTTTTCAGTGTCATCGAACCGTATTTCTCGACGTTTGCGATGGGGAAGGTCTTCAGTCATTTTATCGGTCATTATGGGTAGACACATGGTTGTCACCCTTTTCAATTCTTCCAATAGCGACAGGTGTTCAGTTTGTATCCAAATGAGGCCAACACTTGCTGTTGCTGCTTTGTTGGTATTATGGATTGTGTTGCTGCTTTGTTGGTACAATATTGGTATTATAAGGCGATTCGACCTTTCCTTGCCTTCTGGCGAGCAGAATTACAAATTACATACTTTGATCTGTTCGTTCTCTAATATTTTACATAAGTAATCGCGCATGCAAGAGAAGAGAAGCGCAGGTAATAGTATTGAGTCGCGCTTCATATGTTCTTTCTCACTTGGCCGCCAGGGAGTCTTGGCAGGTAAAGTTCTTTTATCTATATAATCAATCTGGGACAAAAATGTAATCTGGCCAAATACATACTTACTCTATGGGAACTGTAAACATAGCTTAACCTTAACTATTAACCTTATATATGGTAGAGATTTTGTGTGACGGCTTTTCACTTCTCCTTTTACTCCTACGACTTCCAAAATATCACGTGCGTAGAAAATAGCCGAAGTACAGCCTGGAGCCAGCTGAAGCCTCCGCCTCACCCCGCCCTCCCGATCGAGTGGAGGTAAGTATGAGGTTGGAATAGTAGGATACTACGTCTTACAATTACGATTTCAAGAGCTAAGCTGAGCGGCACTGTGAAGATGAACTCTTTTCTAACTTCGTCAACATCTCCCACAACCAACTTGAATTCTCTTCAATCATATCCTTCATCTTAATATCATGAACTCGACCATATCCAAAACTATCCACAAATGAAAGTTCGTTTAGATGAACTTGTTTACTCACAAGAATACTCGACTGAAGTACTCCTACATCCTCTTCTGTCGTACCAGCAATGGTTGTAATTGTAGTCTCAAACATATCAAAAAATAAGAACCCTTGACCTTGGTGTAAGTCTGTCTGGAGTGTTCCGGGATGAGTCGAAATCATCGTAAAGTAATCTTTTGACGCATATCGATTATCGTAGGTGTACAATCCATCCATCATGATCTCATTCCCAACCGCAAACGTAATCATAGCTTCAAGTAATCCCGTGACATTACGCTCTCCCGTTGCAATATCTTTATCGAAAAATTCTACTGGAAGCTTTTCACCAGATGCCAAGACATTCACTATCCGTGCATGCTTGTTCATGAAACGATGCGCATTGCGATACACAAGGAATCGTCCCATGACTGCAATTGCAAATGATTTATCTAATCCATCGACATTTTGGAGTGGTTTTGTCCACTCTGGGAATGTTGCCGCTGAGACTACCGCAAAGTCGTAAGATGTTGGAGACGCAGATAATTGTTCGATAAGTTTCATAGCTGTACAGATTGTGCCAATGTCTCCTTGCACAAAATTTGCACAAAATTAATAGAGCCTGGTATTGATGTGGGTGTAGAGGGCGATAATTTTTGGATAGTTGCAATGGCCTTTGCACCGCTATGTTCACTCCTCCCCACGATAGTAACATTTGCACCAGCCCTATACAAAGCAAGCGCCGTGCCCATTCCGACCCCTCGGGTGCCACCTACGAGAAGCGCATTCTTTCCTTTTACGTGAGGCACCAATTGCTCGGTGGACAAGAGAGGTATATTGCCGATGTAATCATCAGCGGGGGCTTGTTTTAGCCAGATCAAAGTGGTAACTAGTGGTTTGATTGAAACGGCGATACCGATGGCGAAAAGCACTTTCCAAGAAAGCTTCATTATCATGTTGTCTTTGAATTATTGTACACACTGTATCTGTATGAAATTAATGAAATGCCAGATGCCCAAGATGCAACACGCTAAGTCTACGATATGTAACAGAAATTTTAAAGTAGGACGCCTGGTAACTGGTAATGGTGGGCCGGCGGGCCCCTCAAGCCTCAAGAGTCAAGAGGCTCTTTCCAAAGCATGCTCGATACCTTTCGGATTCATTGGAAAAACCGAGAATGGCGCGCCAAATGCACTAGCCAAGTGAGCCAAGTCAGCCAAGTGGAGTTACGTTGGTGTACATGCAAGCTATAAGCCAAAACTAAGTTCTTTCTAGGTCAATTTTTTACGCTGAATCCAATGGTGCAGTCGATGATTCGCTAAATCCAACGAGTAGAGGAGAATTGACCTCTTCAGTAGCAACATTTCTGCGCGATGTTGTGTCGATGATGCCCAAGAAATGTTCGTGGCACCACTCAAACACCATTCAAATGACTATCACATCATGACGTGGCACCATCCGGATGGCTGTTCTTTGATGACGTGTCAATTCCTACTGCTACGAGAAAGCCCGTAGGATTTTGTACCAGGGCTACGCAGGCGCTTAGGCGGGGACAATTTAATCTTCAAGTTACTATTAAGCGCAGCTTGCTGTGGTGAGGGGGGGGGGTCAACTTTTCTACCCCCGTAATTTTTACCCCCGGTGTAGAGGCTGTAGTAGAGTACCTATTACATAGGTCGTAAGTATGTAGTGGGCATGGTTGTGTAGATCTTAGTTGTTACTGTTGCTTTGCATGTGCCTGCTCCGCTCGTGCTTCCAATTTATCTTTCGACTTCCCCTTGACAACCTTCTTGCCACTCTGAAGGCACATGATACAAATGGGTAAGCATTTGACATAGAACAACCTAGACAGCAGCCGCAACACAACCGGCGAACCCATCCATTTAGCCTTTGCCCTTGGGTCGGCTGCATCTGTTTCGTAACGGAGGTATTCCACAAACTTGTAGTCCTTGCCCATCATCGCCCGCCTTGAATGCACATGTTTTTTGTTTTTTCTTTGCAGGCTCTGTTGGAAGATCAACATTGATAACATCGACATTGATATTTTCGTCTGGGAGAAGAATGTAAATCCCTTTCGTAACGATGGGAGTGGAGTCAGAGTGTAAATCCTTCAACGTATCATATCATATCACTTAGGAAATTAGGTAAATGTTGCATTATCGCACGTATCACCCTCATGGAGAAATTCAACAAGATTGCATGCACCTGGGTCAGACGCATCTGCAGTGATTGTCTCAATACGCCCGATGGCGGCATCTAGAGCATCGTCCGTCACATCTTTTCCTTCCTTTTCAAAGAGCTTTTTGACTCCGAATGGTCATCATTTGCCCGCACCTTCGTGCGGATCATTATGCATTAAATGTTTTCGTGCTCCGATAGAAATGCACGTCAATGAGCACCATGGCGATGCTGGGGGGCGGCAGCCGATGAGTTTAGAACTAAGCGATGTAAAAAATAACTCAACTAAAAGTGTTGTTAGAGGGTAGTACTACCATTGTACCATTGTGTTGGTGTTGTGTCCGATGCCATCTTGTTGGAGGTTTGTGTTTGTTAGTGGTCTTCACAGCGGGGGTAAAAATCCCCTCGGGGGAACCACTAGCCCTGAAACCGGTGTCTAGGTGGGGGGGTATCAATAGTAACTCAAAGATTAAATTGTCCCCGCCTTAAATGCGCTTAAAAACAGGCCGATCTACTGGCGGGAACTAAATCGTACCTCGCCGCGGTACGATTTATCAAATTTTACGCACAAAACACTAACAACATGAAAAGAGTCATAAATTCGGCCATGCTACTCGACGAAAATACATAGAGCGGTCTAAAAATAGAATCCCAAACAGTATATATACATGATATGATGCAGAAGAGACTATAGTTCGTCGAGATGGAGCACCTATCGACAAATTTGGGACCAATAACTGCTATTTCGATCTAGAATGACGCATGTCTACGGCATATCTGCATGCCTGTGCTGCTGCTGCTATGCGAGTATACTACCTACAACGTTGACCAGTGGTTCTATCGAAAGCTACTTGTCTATACTATCATATTATGGTCGATTATTTGGGATAGGCGTTGACATGGAGGCTCAGAACCATGATATCCATAGTGAGTTTTGGAGCGCGTTTCAGCGCGATGAGATTGAATATTCAATCTCATCCAATTTGCTAGTGTATACATTTTATAGTGCGCGCAATATCTAACTAAGTAGTTGTCAAAATCTGTAAGCACTAGTTTTTTGGCACCCTCAAAGCACCACTTTCGCACTTAGACATAGATGCTCATCCTCCCCCTCTAGAGCTAGAAAGAGGCAAGAGCAATCATGGCACGGTCCCGTGAAAACATGAACGGCTCTATTGGCGTCCACTATCCCTGCTGGCTTCATGCCATAAGCAGTAGGTTACTATTAAACGATGTCCAGCCGCCGGAAGAGAAGCCGTCTCGTCGACGGAGAAGATGATGGCAGCGATGCCGATGCCGCCGATGCTGTGGAAGCCACAAATCAAAACAGTGGTGGTGAAGGAAATCTCACCTTCGGTGATGACAATGATGTAGACTTCTCCACGGGTGACCATGATGACGTTGCCTCCATGACACAAGACGATGCTTTGTACTTGCGTGTTTCTTCATCTGATAGGGAATTGCTACAACAGCTTATTCCAAACAAGAGCGAGAGAATACAGATTCTACATCATGCTTTCACATACGGCCGGGACACAACCACATTACTTGTTGGTGATGCACAAGGAAGAATTTTGTATGGACTCATCGTCACATTTCAAGCGCAGCTGTTGGCAGATTACGGCATGGCTCTTGAATATCTGTACGAAAAGGGGCTAAAGTTGTGTTACCTTGAGAGGGTGGAAGATATTCCTTTGAAGCTGTTTGAGGAAATTCTTCAGAGTGATAGCAAACTCAGACGGAAGTATACGATGGATGACTTCATGACGTCTCTCCTTATTGTACGTGAGTTGATCCCAGGAAGCGCCGCCAATGTTAAGTATCCAATCCCAGCATGTAACAAGCTTCTCCCGCTTGATTACTCTCTTTGGAACGTCTCGAAGGGTGGTTCTGATACGACCACAAGATTCACTTGGAATTGCAAAACTATATTGCCTATCAAGACACCGCAGACGACAATTTCTGCCCGTGAACTCATGATATATGGTGTCCTGTTTCATCGACCAGTCCAAGCTGTCACCGCAAGGAAGGAGCCCGACCCCTCTACTGATACTATTCAATCCGTCCGTCAGAGGAATAACCAATGTTATTCATTCCACGATTCTCTACGGGTCCTGGTTGAAAAGCTTATTAGATCAGCAAAAAAGCATGCTAAAAATGAACAATCTTCCACCGCTATAGTCCCTGCCGAAAACAACTACGTCGTAGCTGCTGCTCCACGGTTCGACCCACGGAGACAGACTACACGTGTCCAAAAGGATCACTCAATTCTTGGGAGCATCGGCAGCACAGGAGCTACGCCTCTTGGAAAAGGGAAGTCAAAGAACGCCGCAACAAATCATACCAACTACGATGACCTCATACAACGTTATACGAATTGTACAGGAAACATATCACGAATGTTCAGACGGGAGACTGATGGAGAAGGCTTCGTGCACAAAAATGGAACTTGCGATCTCTGCGGACAGAAAAATGTTATCACAATGTGCGTGGGATGTAAACGAGTTCTTTGTTTTGATAAGGACCGCAGCAGTAAGATACTGGAGCGCTTACGAGGCAATGATTCATTGAAGGCGAGGCTGCTACGTGAGAATCCATCTCTTGTAGATCTATCGAGGGGCGATGTTCCTCCATTCTACGTTGAGGTTGGAGAAATAAATGGTCAACCTATTATTCAAGGTCGGAGCTGCTATCATATTGCGCATCCGAACCTATGCAGGCCTTGCAACACTAATGAACAGGAAGATGATCAGTTGGCTATGATAGTTGCATCATCGTCCTCTTCCTCCGATGCCTCTCCCACCCGGGCACGTTGATTGCCAATCGAGCGATCTATGAGATGGTCTGGTATATAACTGATAAGACTTATGTTGACTTTGATAAGTTTTTCTGCCATATTGTTATTGAACTGGAGGGCCAACCATGACGTACTTTAAGATTTCCGTTAATTTTTGTAGACAATAGGAGAGTTAGTTATTTTATTGGTAAAACTCAGATATTCTGAACTAGTGTCAAAATTTTATGGCGGACTTTTTGTGCGCTCTCACGCGCGCATATAGTATGAAACACTAGTAAATGAGATGAGATTGAATATTCAATCTCATTTCGGATGAGATTGAATACTCAATCTCAAAACTCACTAGGGATATTAGGGTGTAGAATGCGTCGTTTTTGTGTTTTGTTAGTGATTTGTGTGGAGATGTCTCCGTGGTACGATTTATTTCCGGTACGATTTAGTTCCCGCCAGTAGCGATTTGAGCGCCAGCGATTCGTTTCTCACACTACGTTAATGATTACGTAATATACAGACTAATCAGTACTACTGCGATAACATCAACTAATAATATAAATACATGGTAAGGATACATAACAAGGATAAAGATGGTGAGAAGTGAGTGATCGTCTAAGGGAATGAGACGTTCCGTGCTACACGAAACGCTCCCCGTGAATTGTAAGCTTACGCTTGCGATTCATAAAGCTAAGTCTCATTTCATTGGAAATCTTCTCATCCATTATCGTGCACTGATTTGGGTAATATATGAAGTCGTTGAAGAAAGTTGAATCCTCTTGTATGAAGGTAATTTCTTCTTGAGTGTGTCCGAGTAGTTGACTCGTTGACTCCGTCCAGGAGGTATTATCGACATTGTAAAATTCTCGTTGCGGTATACTCCCCCTTGATGATAAGGTGTCGGCTCCAAGATTTGTAGATTCAACCGTACTCTGCTTCTTGTGAATTGAACGATAAGATTCTGATCCTCGCCTTCTCTCCCAACAGAACAGGTATTTCCGCTGGGTCTTCCTCAATCGTCTCCCGAAAAAATCCTTCCAATCTGTGCTATGTTTTGGGGCTTCTTCGACATGCGTTATAGACGTAGCAAGTCTCCTATCTGGATACCTGTCCAGGTAACGTATAATTCCGTAAATAGCTTTCGAGGTGTCCAAGACGAAGTGCGGTCATGTATTGTGTCATGATGACGACATCAATCTGAATATAAATGCGTCCAAATCCAATCGATCGAAGCATTCCCATGATCTGTTGATATCTAGTTGGACACTGTTTTAACTTCTCCCCGTTGGCCGCTGGGTGCATTCAGCCCAATATGATGACCGGTATTAATGTATGCTTGGATTCCCTCGGCACCAAATCTGGCAACATGTTTTGATCATGCTTGCGGTCAAAATGATCCCTATATACCGGCTGGATCAATCTTCACCGGCCTCTACGGTCTCCCCGTAAACGTAAATACCTTTCAATGTACGTCCTTTCAATGTAACCCCTCAGATGCATCGCGGTCCTGTATGCCCGAGTGTCACGAGATGCTTTGATCAAAATTGATCGTCGTACAGAAATGAGTTGCTGGTATCTTTACCTCTTTCACCGCTTTAGTCCGGTGACTAGTTCTAGCGTTCTGGATACTTAATTGATTGAGTTCTCTCTCCTCCTTCTCATTCATCGTGTTGTCTCAGAGGCTCTTGCCATGTCCTTCTTCCTGCCCGAGGTCGTTTATTATTCTCTCAGAGCTTAATCATCACCTCGTTCGGGTTCTTGGTTCTTGGTAGGATGTCGTTTACGTTGACCGATATTATCTCATAATGGATGATGGATTGTGTCCCTAATCGCGTGTCTTGAGAGTGACTCTTCATCCTGTATACACCTTTGGCAAGCATAGTTCTGTACGTTGTAAATCATGTTACGCATAGTGGCAAATCTTCACTTCATTCCCTTTATCTTCACTATCTCAAGTGATTCTAACTCCGAGCCACGTTCTCACTTAAATTCAAGCGTGCGTTGCCCATACAAAAATTCGTGGCCGGTACGTCTAATGGCAGTTTTGTACATGAGGTAAGCATTGTCCCGTGGGTGACAGATCTGGATCTGTACCTGTGCTGTTTTACCCAAACTTTGATGCGTTTGGCTGTTCAAGGAGTCGTTTCCTCGCAACCTCTTCTATGTTCCGATCTGTGTCGCCTGTATTGCTTGTGTAACATGTGGGATGTCGTGTTTCCAGAGTCAGCATGTGACTTCCTTGGTATGTTGGTGTTGGCTCTCCTGCTATTGCCTCATCACCTCTCGCATATCTCTACATCTTTAAGTCGGCCTCTTGTTGTCGTGGTTATATCGCCTCGTTTAAGTCGGTCTCTTGTTTTCGTGAAGTCGGCCTCTTGTTGTCGTGGTTATATCGCCTCGTTTAAGTCGGTCTCTTGTTTTCGTGGTTATATCGCCTCGTTCAAGTCGTTTAAATTTGTGCATCAAATTGTCCAGTGCGTCTCTAGTTCAACTCGCATTAGCCTGGCCTATATCTCGTGTTTCAGCATCACGAGCGAGAGGTATATCACTCATATTCTCCTCGTATGCCGAGTCTTTTGTTGGTCGAGTTGGTGATTGGTCGCATCAGTCTCTTGAAGTCTGTGGTGGCTTTACTCCATCTACCACAATTGACATCTAACCGTCCGAGATAACCTATCGATGGCACCCCGTACTCTGTCAGACCTTCTCCCTTCTCTTGCCGTTTGAGATTGGTCTCACCTGATATATTCAAAATCATTTGCAGCTCCATTATCGTTTGGTAATATGAATTTGTGATCCCTAGTCTGAGTGTCCTACTACAAGTAGGTCGATGCGAGCCTAGTTGTTGTTGTCGTCTCATACTAAGAAGGCTTATTGTCGATGCATCTAGAATCGTCTCCAAATGTATTAGGGCGCTCCCGCAGTGCTTGTCATGCAATTGCTCTCAAGTATTGTCAGCAGTCACCTCAACTGCGGGTCCTACGCGTGGTCTTAACGTCCTAGTTTCATGGAACTCACTGACAATAACCACTAAGCTATCGAGTCGGCTTGTCGGAAATGTTTTGCTCTGCTCTGCTAACGCAATTATGCCCATGTAAGTTATCACGGTGTTCACACCATAGTTATCATGATACAAGTTCAACTTGATGCTATATAGCCGCTCTGTGGGTCATCCAATCTTTCTCATGTTGCTTCCATTCGACCCGACCAAGGCCCAAGGCGTTCTTCAATATCATTTCTTCATTAGCGCTCTTCCGCCGATATCTTGGTCTGTACTACCTCGTTGATTTCCTCTGCCACTGTGTCGGGTGATAAGACGTGCATCACGTTCTTCCTAGCTTGACATCTGGCGTTTAATCCACATTCATCAATCTGCCTCGTCTATGCCATCTCTTTTATCTGACTCTTCTTCTCTGTCTCTCTTATCTGCCTCTTCTTCTCTGTCTCGTTTATCTGCCTCTTCTGTGCCATCTTGGGATTGTCAAGTATCAATATTCTCCCCTGCTTGACATTCAATTATTGGTCTACACGAGGTATTGCTGCCCCTTCTTGATCCTATCGAGTGTCTCCCGGTCTTGGATGTCGACCCGTCTCCAGTTCAGTGCGCATTGTTTTCACCATGTTGTTCAATCGTCCTTCACTCTGGACTCCTCATTGGTAAGATGCTATGGAGTATTTCGTTATGCCTTGGTAGTCATGGCTCGTACATTTGTTCGTCCCTTATTCTCGTACATTTGTTTGTCCCTTGTCCGCAGGGCGTTTCTCCACCAATCTATTCTCTTCAGCTTTGTTTCTCCTTTGCCGCAGGGCGTTTCTCCACCAATCTAGATTAGATTATCATCCGCTCATCATGATGGATAGTAACGTCCTTGTCTGCGGTCCGTTCTTCAAACTATCTCCTCGGCTCATCATGATGGATAATAACGTCCGCGGTCGTGTTGTTCTGGCTATATCCAATTTCTTGTCTTTTACACCTTGTCATAGACTACAGCTTGTATTCGCGCCCGCTGTTATCAAAGCGATACAGCTCGTACTATATATTGGCTACGCTTATACTGAGGGATCTTTTGCCAAGATGAGGTCTTCCTATTTCTTGACATCTCAACCACATCAAGCCTGCGATTCAAAATAAGAATGTTTGTCGATTGTTAATATTTGTGTTCGCTTCCGATTCACTTTGAATGCCCGTGCACCATTACACGCATCTAATATTTGCTCCGTCATAGAGTTCCGGAGTAACCAACTCTGTTGCTACGATCTTCTGTACGCCGATCCCAAGGTATATTGTATGTACAACATCATGGAATTTGTCTTTGTCCCTGTCTCATCACATGGCATGAAGCTACTCCCTATCAAGTACTTGTTGACAAGCCGTTTCTTGTCATGATCGAGTTGCCACCTATTCCTTATTTTTACAGCAAGTGCTGTCCATTTCTCTCTTTCTCTCCCTCTCCCTTCCTGGAGGAAGAGTTGTTAGATGAAACACTCTGTGCCATTCTCTCCCCATCTTTCTCGCAACATCATGGAGCTCTGTCTGCGGGTGTGCTGTACTCAATTTAGGGGATGCCGTTCACTGATCTGGTTTGACCGGAGATAAAGGGATGTTCACACGAATTGTGCCAAAGTACTTGCACATACATATCATCAGAGTAACTATCACGCCGGTCGGCTCAAAATGCCATAACCTTAAATGTCATAGCTTTGCTGTAACTGTAAGCGTTCAAGCATTCATCTTGTGTTTCAGTTTCACATTGCTTATATTCATGTCTTGAGATCAACCTCTTCCCGGCTTCCATTTGTAATCGACTTCTCATGCAGAGCAGTCCCGAATACTATTCTCACATTTATGCCCTCAAAAGGATTTTTATTCATACTTGTCGTGGTTAACGTTTGATCTCATTCTCAAGCAGGGATGCTTGTATTTCTGATAGTATCTTGTCTCCGATTCCATGTCAGATCTCTCCATGAGGTTTTGGATAGTGTACTTGGCATCCGTGACGTGCAACCTATTATATTACCAGCCCGTGTTCATTACCGTGAGCACTCTCGTTCTGGCCCGATAAGTCAGATCTCTATGATCTCTCAGAGTTTATGTGCATCTGTTGGTTAACCGCTGTTCTTGCTATTCATCTGTCTCTTAGTCCTGCTCAGTTTTCTTCGGTATTCTACTCCTCGTATACGGCAGTTGTCCTCTATCGGACTGTCTTCCTGTATATCAAAGGCTTCACGTTGATTATCGCGTTCGACATCTCTCCTCTAGAGTATCTCCCCTCAGCTTTCGTCCGAGGTGCGGCCACTCTAATCCAACTAATATGACATAGGTAACGGTGACCCTATCTTCTGGGTGCACATTAGTTTTCATCTACTACTCTGGCCTTTTCAGCTCTCTTGTCGTCTCTCGTACAAAATGTTTCTATCTCTCTTCATGACCAATCACAATCCCTATTCTTTTTCATTCCCGACCGATCATGTTCCCTATTCTTTTCCGCTTACCAACATTACAGGCACTCCGGCCGTCTCACTTTATGCCAGGCACTCCGGCCATCTTTTCTCCGTCAGGCACTTCGACCATGACTATTACTATTTATGCTCTCGTTCAGGTGTTTGCCTCACCACTTACTCGATCTATTTCATTCTTTCCTATTCTAGGCTCCGCTGGCCCCACCTCCTGGTGGTATTTCTCTTTCTTCTCCAACGACGCGGTGGCACTTTGCCATTTACGTTTACTTTTCCTCTATCTCTCCAAGAATGCGGCGGCATTTTGCCATTGACTGTTACATCGTTAATATTCTCTGTTATCCCTATTCCATTCGTGATCCTGCTGGCTCCTTGCAGCGATATTCTTTACTATTCCCTATCTGCTGGCTCCTTGCAGCAATTTCTCGTGTTACCACTGGCTCCTTGCAGCAATTTCCGTCGCCCTTGGCTCCTTGCAGGGTCTATACTGGCTCCTTGCAGTATTTCTGTTCTTCCGATCACCCCTCCTGGGTGATTATCCGTATGTTTCCGTTTCCACACCCCGCCTGGGTGATATGGGTTTCCTTGTTTCCACACCGCAGGATCTGCTCCTGGGTGATATTTTGCCGCACCGCAGGATCCGCTCCTGGGTGATATTTTGCCGCACCGCAGGATCAGCTCCTGGGTGATATTTTGCCGCACCGCAGGATCAGCTCCTGGGTGATATTTTGCCGCACCGCAGGATCCGCTCCTGGGTGATATTTTGCCGCACCGCAGGATCAGCTCCTGGGTGATATTTTGCCGCACCGCAGGATCAGCTCCTGGGTGATATTTTGCCGCACCGCAGGATCCGCTCCTGGGTGATATTTTGCCGCACCGCAGGATCAGCTCCTGGGTGATATTTTGCCGCACCGCAGGATCCGCTCCTGGGTGATATCTGTTTCCAGCTCCACGTCTAGTGGTGCCTATCCGTCAATAGTTAGTTTGGGCCAATTCCTTTTATGCAGACGGGGGCATTCCTCCCCAGCAGGGCCGATTTATTTATCGCCAGCATTCCTCGGCGATGGTTGTTGATATCCCAGGTGTCCTTACTGGAGGGCCAATTATTATGCCGGCGTCCTCGGCAATTCATTATATCGATATCGAATCTCTTTCCTCCTTTCCTCCCGCATTCCTCGGCAAATTCTTATCGCTCCTCCCAGTCAAATATAACCTCAGTGAACTGGTTCCATTTCCTCATACTTATTATGTCCGCGTTCCTCCCCGTCGGAGAATAGAATAAATATTGTCATCATTTTCTCCCCGTATTCTATTCTTTTCGAACGCTGCCATCGTAGATACAGCCGTGAGAATGGCTGTCTGATAAACCGATTCGTTTCTCACACTACGTTAATGATTACGTAATATACAGACTAATCAGTACTACTGCGATAACATCAACTAATAATATAAATACATGGTAAGGATACATAACAAGGATAAAGATGGTGAGAAGTGAGTGATCGTCTAAGGGAATGAGACGTTCCGTGCTACACGAAACGCCAGAGGCGCTTTTTCCCCTGATGGCTAAACCTACCCCAACCACTGCCATCACGATAGCTCCACACACAACACATCACACTCTGGCCTTGTTGACGGACGATGGCGGGCGGCCTTCCGCCCCATACGGCAAACTATTTAATCGGTGACTGTTTTATCAAGAGCCTCTACGTGCGAACGACACGTCATGAGAGGGAGATTATCTGATGGGCGGTTCGAGCTGCCTATATCACATCATTTCGATGAACGATGTTGCGAGACGACATTCCTAGGTTATGTTTAAAATATATCCATCATCCCTTAAAACTCGATGACCAATGACCATCGATAAAGATGCCGCACCATTTCCGCCGGCCATCAATGGCAAATAAATGCTTACTCTCTGTTGTACGTCGGCACCGGCCGCTTGCAATCATTGCGTTACTCTTTTGATTCGATACCTCTACATATAAAATCATCACCATGTCAGGAGGGGGAGGAAGACCCGTCGGCAGTATAGCGACGACACGCAAGCAGACTTCGTCTCGAAAGAAAAGACAAGCAGAACGCAGCGCAGCGACAAAACGAAGACAAGCACAACGCTGCGCAGCTAGCTACCAAACAAAAGTTTAAAAAGGAGAAGGAACAGCAAAATGTGGCAGTCAAGAGAGCTGCACGGGTGAATTTCTTTGCCCCGCACACGAAGCAATCATCTCGTGAAGCTACTGCTGCTAGAACTGCCGCCGCTGATGCCATCAACACGTCGGCCGATGACAGAGCTAAGGCTGCCGCTGACGATGATCGATGCGGCATTTGTGGACAGGTGCATATGATACGAATTCAACCACAACTGCGGCGGTCACAGCTGCCGACAACATTCCGCCACTCCAATCAACGTTGTTGCTACTTCTATTAATAATCCGGCAATAAACGATGCCATCGATCTGCCAACACAAATGTAAGCTGGGCTGCGAGGAAGAAGCAACAAAGAAACATTCAGACGACTTCGAAGATGATAATATTCCAGGCATCCAGCAACGGTACATGGTAGCTTTCCAAAAACGAGTGCAATTTGAGGTGAGCAAAGGTAACAAAAATATCAACAACCAATGGTATTATGGTACCTCATCTAAAGCAGAATGATTGGTGGGTTCGAAAGGAAAGACACACGTGGTTCATTAAAAACTACAATGCAAGTAAATCTCGCAACAATAATATCATTAAATGATATGGTACCCATCTGTGATTATAGAACTGAAGGAGGAGTGAGAATGTGAATATAATACACTTCGACTCTTTCTAAATAATGCATCATGCCGCTTCGTTATTTTCCTCACACAGACATACATTAATATTATCTACAATATTATTATCTTGGAAAAAATTCGACGGCTAGTGGGATGCAAACCTTACAACATCGACAACAGTAGTGACTACTACTACGTTCCTGCTACACGACGGGTCGAGAGATCTTTCTTTTCTCTTCTCTTTTCCCCTCTTCTCCACTCATCCACCGCACCACCTCGATGCCATTGCCGATGCCCAAGATGCAACACTCGCCTTGTAATGGTGACGGCCCCTCAAGCCTCAAGAGTCAAGAGGCTCTCAAGCATGATACTTACTCCCCATCGACAAACAGCCTTCGTAGCTCAGCTGGTTAGAGCGTGGGTCTAATAAACCAAGGTCGTGAGTTCGATCCTCATCGAGGGTAATGGCCTCGGACAGTGTGGCCGAGTGGTTAAGGCGATGGATTGCTAATCCATTGCTCTTTGAGCGCGCAGGTTCGAATCCTGCCACTGTCGCTTGTTTTCGTGACAGCCGCGCGCAGGGGAAGCACCACTACAACGATTGCCACCAACTGCATCTACCCTAATGGCCCCAGCCCCCCACTGTCATTCCCACATTCCTCAGTACTCACATGCAAATACTACAATCTGTTGCTGCGCTGGCATCCATCCCCTTTGATGCCTTTCATCATCTTCGATTCAGTTTTCAAACTCAGCTTTGTTAGGCTGATCCTTACGGTGGACGCGGACGAAAATGGGGATGTGGCCTTACGGAGCATGAGAACGCGCACGAAGTGTGTTTTTTGCTTCCAGCTGGAACTTGCTCCACGTTCTGCCAAGGGTAAATAAATAGGGTATGACTCAAATTTTGGCGGGAAATCTCCACCGCGACGAGAACACGTAAAAAATAAAGAGGATTTACCGTCTCGTGGTCAAAACCAAATGCGAAAGTCAGTGCCGGTGCGAACAGGAAGAGCAGCACCAAATAAACCGCCGCTCAAGACAAGGGGCACCATGGTACACAATGCCGCCGCTGGAATAGACCAAGTTATTAGCCGTAATATGGGGTGATTGGTGGCTGATCGTTACTATGGATTATTATGTTGGTGTTGAAGCTCTCGCCGCTGCCAAATACCTCGAGGGAAGGCATCATGAGGGCAATATTAGACGGTCAAGTCCGGCGAGCGCCGCCCATTGAACAGTGCTTATTGAACGTTCCAAAGAGCGTTTCTGCTGGATCCAATCACGATAACATAAACATAATAATCCATGGTAACGATCAGCCATCAATCGTCCCATATTACGGCTAATAACTTGGTCTATTTCAGCAGCGGCGTGTCGACCATGGTTGCCGTTGCCTTGAGCGGTGAATGATCAATTCGAGCTTTCAATGACGGGAAACGACGTGGCAAGCGAGACTCAATTATAGGGACTCAAAGTCGTAACGGCACTACTACTTAGGTAAATTAATGTGTGTTCGGTGATCACTGCTGATCAGTATTAGGTACAACGTAGGAATACGTAGAAATGGCCCTTGTGTCACAGTTTGGTTTTGACCACGAGACGGTAAGCGTCACACTCTCTGTGACATACCCTATTTATTTACCCTTGCGTTCTGCTTTGAAATAGAACGAGGAGCAAATTCCTCCACGTTCTGAAACGCAGAGCAAATGTGCGCACCCTCTGTGATTTGCCCCCGAAAAACAAACTCGGACAATTCCTACGTACATATGCTCTCACTAAAAACTAATAACCATAATTAACCCCTTAGTTCGCGCACTATGCGCTCTGTTTCTCGTGCTTCCCGCAATAAGACCTATAGGCCACATGACGTGTAATGCTTTATTCACACAAATATCACGAGGCCTGTTGCCTTTTTTGAAAACTGTACCAAGGTACAAAATAGAAACTACGCAAAACTGTAAAGTATAAGTACTGAGATATCCCAACCATTTTGAGAACGGCACCGTTCTTGTGTTGGGCCCAGTAACTGTAGGACTTGAGAACGGCACCGAGGTGCCGTTCTTGAAATCCCGTTTGTTAGCGGGCAAAGCTAGGCAGCTCCTAACGGCATTTTTTCAAAAAAGCTGTAGCCCTTGTATGCAATAATAAGATCTATAGGCCACGTTTTGACTCATGCTTTATCCTAACAAAGATTTTGAGGCCTACTGCCTTTTTTGAGAACGGCACCGAGGTGCCGTTCTCCTATCCTCTCCACGTAGAAACATACCAGAGTTCTACAGAGAACGGGTGCCGTTCAAAAAAATGGTTGGGATATCCCAACCATTTTTTGAAAACGGTACTTTTGTACCGTTTTGTGTAGAGCTCTGGTATGTTTCTACGTGAGAGGCAAAACGATACTTTTGTACCGTTTTCAAAAAAGTCAATAGGCCTCGTGTAACTTATTAGAATAAAGCATGAGCAATTGTGTGGCCTATAGGTATTATTATTGCGTACAAGGGCTACAGGTTTTTTGAAAAAACGCCGTTAGGAGCTGCCTAGCTTTGCGCGCTAACAAGTTGGAGTTTGAAAAGAACGGTACAAAAGTACCGTTTTCAATGCCTACGGGTCCTGAGCCCAACAGCAAAAATGGTTGGGATACATATCTCGAGCGAGAGTGATGGAGAAGAAGAAAGATAGGTGTCTCTCTAATAATGGATGGATGACGTAAGTTGTGCTGGTTATATTTTACTCAATAATGGATACTAAAGCATTCAGTTTGGATATTAAGTACAAATCTCATGCAAAGATCTACTCCTACTTACTTAGCGTGACGTCATCCTACTGCCCTATCTGTCAAGCAAGATACTCGTACCTCTACATAGAGCCTACTTAAGAGTAGATATCTACCCCGGCTTGTGTGTGTCTTGACCAAGACTGGACTGTCTTGGCATGAGATGAGAAAGAGAAGAATCGCTATGTTGTACATACTTGTCATAAAACGAGCAGTTGGAGACAAACTGAACACCTATCGCTGTTGAAATTGAAAAGTGTGCACCATGTGTCTACCCGTAACGACCAATAAAATTATGGAAGACCTTCCGCAACCGCACCATCGCAAACGTCGAGAAATACGGTTTGATGACACTGTAAAGATTCATGTCGTCAAAAGTCATTGTGAAACGGTTGCGCCTAATGAGCTCTGGTACACCGATTCGGATTACCGAAGAATGAAGCTTGCCGAGAAGACAAGGAGACGATTGGCCGTGTTGAGGGAGCAGAGAAGCTCATTAAGCTTCACCAAGAAACAACTGAAAATGTTCGATGACGAGCGTCAGCAGGATGCACTTCTGTCACTTGAACCCAATATAATTCCTCCAGTGTTCCCTGTGGAATATGCAAAAGAAATCTGTGATCGTATGAGTAGAGCATCATCCTGATATCTTTCTTCTCGTAACGATCCATAGCATAGGGCTGCTTTAACAGTGTAAAATAATCTTGTCCAATATATCAACACAATCTGCCCTCTTTCAAAAGACTTCGCATTGCTCCTGTATAGTATCTGTTTCATCTGACAATACGACGGACGATGGTGCATCCTTTCGTAACTCGGTAAACTCATCTGCAGAAACACTGATACGTCTCAAACCACCCTGCAATGTCTTGAGCGCCTGCACTATTTTCTTCCACTTCCATCTTGTTATATCAAATGACGTGATTAATCAGAGCAGCCAAATCATAAGTATTCATCATGAAGCTTTGGTATTCGCTTAGTATCGTATCAAGGGACCATCATTGCCCAGTGGCATAAGTTCCGTCTTGGTACTGAGTTTTCTGACTCAGACTGTAATGGTTCATTGTGTGATGTCTCACTTTCATAACCTCTCCCAGTAGAGCGGCACGATTGCATTGTTTCCTGAAGCGCATTGGGTTCGGGTTATCATCTTCTGCATTATCGAATAGGGATACTTAGCATCGCATCTGGGACAGCAGCGGGAAATCCTTGCTGAAGTCCTCGTATCTGGCTCCGCTAGGAACGTCAATGAAATCCTCCTCTCCTGCTGTGCCAAAACTTCTTGAAGATAAGATCAATGCTCTCTAGAATAATAAAAGTACAGTACAACTTGTGCTGTTGTGAGCAAACGTGACTCCAATTTTCTTAATAGATATTCATAGAGCATGAGATAAATTGTAGTGCCGGTTGGCTTGTGTGTGTCTTGTGTGCTCCGTCCAGCTGGCGCGATGGCATGAGTCCAATTGCCAACACATCAGCAGACACCATCCAGAAGCCATCCAGAGCACGGGTTGGAGTTCTTGCTTGGTCTCATAATATAAATATCACTGGCAACAGCATACCACAAACACATCACAAATATCACTACTTACAATGTCCGACCAATTTGAAACTTCTCTCCGCAAGTACATTGCCGCCTTCGACGGTACAAACGACGTCTCTATTTCTGAATTCAAGTCTCGCTTCGACAATCTCCACCACAAATGTTTCACCCTCTTACTCAGATCGAAGGATCTCCTCACACGTGAAGAAGTGTTTGAATTAGAAGCATCGAGATTGGCTAATGGCACTAAGGTGAATCTTGTCCACTTCAAGAAGATCAGTTCGGACTGCGTAGATATCAAGATCAAGCTGAGTCATTTGAGTGACGAAGAAAATACTACTGTTCGTGTCGTCACGGCGATTGCTGCCGATCAGGCTGTTGGGTCTCGGGAAATTAAGGACTCCTCTCTCTTGAAGATGAAGATCGATGCGGAACAACATGAAGCACCACATTTGCCCAAGCTGTTGGATATGGTCGCGAACCGTGAATGGGATTCTCTAAAAAATGTATTGACTCCAGACACTCTACAGGCTGCTCAAGACGATTTGAATGAGAATGTGGGATCACTCTTACACGTTGCTCTACATTTTGATGCGCCATCATCTATAATCTCTCAAATTACTCATGCCATGCATAGCTCTGTGCTTCATCGAGATTGCAAGGGTAGACTTCCACTTCATATTGCTGTTAACAAGGCGAGGTCATCGATGATATCTCATCTAATCAGGCTCGACCCTACAGCTTGTACTTACAAAGATGATAAAGGAAATCTTCCTCTCCATCTCTGTTTCAAGAAGAAGACTGCTTTCAAAATGCATCAACTTACAGAGACTGTTGAAAGACTCGTCAATACTTCTCCAGAGACACTAATGGTAGAAGACCAAAGCGAGATGTGTCCGATTGAGCTCGCAATTCTATCCGCTGCTCCAATGGAAACTATCATTTTTATGCACCACGAGATAAGTTACATTCGACAAAATTCAAGCAATGGAACAACAAGTCAATGAGCAATGAGCCGCCGTAACGTATTGGCGTTGAGTCTGTCGCACCTGAATCCAACACACAACAAGGTTGAGATCTTTATGTCTCTCTTGAGTATCTAATGCGCTTCACCCCAGTTCGAGAGCTTTGCAGGAGGAGCTATGCCAGCTGTATGTTAACGCTAAAATCAAAATTTGTTACTTTATTACTACAGACCTCTCAAAGGTTGGCGTGTACATGTGCTTGTTGACTGATGAACAGTTGATAACTAAATCTACAGTTTTTACAGTATGTTGCTTGAAAGCTAAACGATTACAATCATCGCGAAGAAGTCGTAGAGCCAATCCCTTCCAACACATCCACTACATCACTAAAATCTGACGTCAAAGCAGACATCATAGTGACGGCACTTTCCATGGATACTCCACTATTAGACAAGGCTGTGGTGTTCCTGGCATAACCTGGCTTCCGCTCACCTGCATCCCGATAACTCCCCATGTTTGTGGGCACCTCATACCGTGCCACTCTCGAGGGTTGATTTGAACCATTTGACACACTACTGTCATGAAAATGGGGTATATCTATTCTCTGTTCCCTCTTCCTCGCATACTTCTTACGTTCCTTCCTCTTTTGAAATTCAATAAACTTCTTCCGTGCGTCACGCAAGTCATTCCCCAACAACTCAATATTCATCTTGTTTACACCTAGTGATACAGTCGTTTCCAATAGCGCCTTTTCTAATCTGCGATTGTCAAGTTGGCATACATCAATAACACTCAGAAGTTTCTCCTTTTCATGCTCTGCCTCAATTTTGGATTGTTCCATGTTACTGGTCATCATGGATATGTCATTCTCCAATGATGACTTTTCCTTTTCCACAGTCATCATTTCCTTTTCCAGAAATGATATTTCTGATTCTCGGTCATTTACTAATTGCTTCAACGTTATCAGTTGTTGCTCTTTTGTATTTTCAGTTACCGCAGCAGCAGCAGCATCATCACCATCATCATTATCATCCGTATCATCCCCCGCTACACTATTATTGGATAAACACTCATCCTTCACCAAGCTACCATGACTATTATTCTTCTTGGCCAGTAATTCCGACTTTTCCCGTTCCCGTTCCATCTCCCTATTCCTCCATCGTGATGGCATACCATCCACACCCCCAAACGTGATTCGGAATAAGGACGATGATCCACTCACCACATCACTATCATCATGTGATGACGGTCCCGATGACAATCCACTATTCTGACTTCCCAATTTGATAAAGGGGTCTTTAGTGTTGCTGCTGCTGTTGTTGTTGGAAGAAATTAGATTGTGCTCATTGGGCTTGAATGATTCAAACGTCACTTCAAAATCCTTGGTTTCATTATTCCCACCACCGCCACCACCACCCCCTGCGTGATGCTCATCATCCGACATGTCCACCGAATCCACCTCCTTCACCAAACTCAATCTCAACAACTCATCACCCATATGAGCCCCACACTTGGCAATTAATTCCCGCCGTACCAATCCAATCTTTCGTTTCAAATACGATATCCGTGATTGCATCCTGTTGATATCATTGGAGAGGTGTTCTTGTTCCGTGTAGGAGAGTTGGATGGCTTGGTGGGTGGAGGTGTGGAGGGAGGTTAGTTCGTTGGAGAAGTGTTGGTAGAGTGACTGTTTGGGGGGGTCATCGTGGTTGTGTTGTTGGTGGTGGTGGTGTAGTGGGCCGACTCCATTGGTATGTGATTCCGAATTATTATTCATCTGTTGCTGCTGGTCAGGCGATTCATCTGCAGACGATATAGACTCGTAAGTCCCCTGAGTCGTTTGACCGCTCTCGTTCAATTCCAATTTACTCGGTCGATTGCAGAATTCGAAATTGACGACGCTAATTTTGTCGTCTCCATTGAGACCATTGCTTGACGGTTCTTTTAGCCCCATTGTTTTGAGATGTTGCATTTCGCTGTTACATGACCCCGTCCCTAAAAGTTTTTGTCCAATTTTACCTCTATCTACTTGTAGCTTCTCCTCACCGCTCGCGAGGGTTGTTGTGGTCCCGGTTTTGACTAGCTACTCTTTTATTTATTGAGAAGAAGTTGAGATACGCCGCCGAAACAGCTAGAGCATGCGCAGTTATTTTAGAGAGTTGCCCCAACACCCTTCAACACTCAACCTTTACACAGCATCTCAGACTTGTGTTCTCTTCAATGACCACGTCGAGAACAGTTCATGCATTCCAGAAGTTGAATCTTGTTCTTCCAACTTTGGAGAAAGTACGATTAAAACTAGGTTGAAGTTGGGTCGTTTTTACGACTAACACATCTCATGTTCACATAAAATTCTCATCTCTACTCTTATTTATCGAGAAGAAGTTGAGATACGCCGCCGAAACAGCTAGAGCATGCGCAGTTATTTTAGAGAGTTGCCCCAACACCCTTCAACACTCAACCTTTACACAGCATCTCAGACTTGTGTTCTCTTCAATGACCACGTCGAGAACAGTTCATGCATTCCAGAAGTTGAATCTCGTTCTTCCAACTTTGGAGAAAGTACGATTAAAACTAGGTTGAAGTTGGGTCGTTTTTACGACTAACACATCTCATGTTCACATAAAATTCTCATCTTCACCTTTATTAACCCTAAAAGTGCTACCTCTCTAGGCAGCGACGTACGATGCCAAACCAACCACCATCCACAACAAAAAATGAAAAATGAACACAAATCGATGACAAATGCCAACGTCGGCAAGAAGCAGTTAGTAATACATCTTTGAAGTGATTCAATGGCTAGGCAACTATCTATCATTCAAATCATCTATTATTCAGTCCTCCTAATATCACTCTACTACATGGACACATCATCCACAACCATGTCCCTGTCACCATCCTCCACACGAGCCATCACACGCATCGCCATCGCCCAACTCCGATCCACTCGTAACAAACACACCAACCTCATCAACATTGCCAAAACTGCCGGGTGGGCCAAACGTGACGGAGCCAAAATGTTGTTCCTGCCCGAATGTTTGGGATTTATTGGGGATAGTGCGGAGCATACGGTGTTGAATGCGGATCCTTCGATTGAGGTGCAGACGGAGAATAATAGTTGTAATGATGTGTTGCCGATGAATACGTTTCGTGAGGCGCTTGCTGCTACGATTGAATCGTGCTCACGAAGTCATGATGAAATACAACATGATGACAAAAGCAACAGCAATGATGAGTACAACGGTGAGGGAACGATAGAGTCTATCGTTGCCGAGCTACGATTTATTGCACAGCAGAGTAACCTATGGATCTCTGGCGGTGGAGTTCACACGAAAGTATCTTCCACAACAACAACTGGAGATGAATCATCATCGTCCAAAATATACAATACACATGTCATCATTGATGAAAGAGGTCAAATCACTAATTTCTACCACAAAATACATTTATTCGATGTATCAATACCCGGCAAGGTAAATCTCAAAGAAAGTAACACAACAGCACCAGGACAAAAGTTGGTAGTTTGTGATTCACCCATTGGAAAGTTGGCATTAACCATATGCTACGACATGAGATTCCCCGAAATGTACATGGAGCTAGTCCAACAAGGTGGGGCGGAAGTTGTTCTGATCCCGTCTGCCTTCACAGTCCCAACTGGATTGGCACATTGGCATGCATTACTTCGAGCAAGAGCGGTAGAGAGTCAGTGCTATGTTATTGCTGCTGCGCAGGTTGGTCAGCATAATGAGAAAAGAAGGAGTTATGGACATAGTTTGGCGTATGATCCTTGGGGTACGCTGCTTGCCGATGCGGGAGGGTATGATAACGATGATAATCAGGATGGTGGTGATGGAGAAGAGTTGTCGCCAGTGGATGTTCCAAGTATAGTTACTTGTGATATTGATTTGGATATGGTCAAGTCTGTAAGAGAGCGGATGCCAATCCAACAACATCGGGAAAGTTCAAACTTTTCATTCTGATCAAAAATATTAGATAGTGGTTTTAATTATTATTGATCTCTACATTGACTCCGATAAAGCTTTACGAACTGCTTCCACGACAGGATCTTTCGCCTCTCTCTCCATAGACTTGGCTACTACTTTTGCCATTTGGAAGATAATGTCAAGCTCTCCCCGCAACTCAAGTGCTTCTTCACTTCTACTTTGAGTGGCAGGGTCCACAAGTCGCGTCTTACCTTTCACTGCAACAGAATTGTCCACATCCACATCAGTTGCAGTCACGCAACGTGTCAAGGCATTTACCAACTTGTCCTCGCCAGCACAAACCATCGCAATAGCCATGGCAGAAGTGGCTTTCCTTTCAGTCCCTTCTTCTTCTGTTTCTTCTTTCAGCACACAAGCATAAAGTTCTCGTGCAAGCAATGCAGCTGAGCGTCTAACAGGACGAGAAGACTCTAGCTGTAAAGCATCCAATGCCAAACGAACGAGAGCGTGGCAGTATTGTGCAATTACCACCGGGTGAAGAGTTGATACTAGTTCACATACCAGACTAATCGCAGCAGATCGGAGCAAATCACCCTCTTCACAACTGAAGACAGGCCCACCCGTGCCAAGCCGCATATGTGCCTCACCATCGTCATCTCCATCTGCTGGGGAGCGTTGGAAATAAGTATGAGTTTGTACTTGAATTAATTTTGACAAGTCTTGCGAAGCCCCAGTCTCAACTTGATTTGTCGTCATTTTCATCTGACCAAACAGCATGGTCTCAAGGAGTGACGGCCCATTCAAAAATATGCCGTCCCCACGTCGCCGAATAATGAAGATGAGTGCTTCTACTGCTTTGATTCTCTGCTCTTGGACAAAAGACATCTGTACTGGTGCTTCTATTGCACCGTTCATTAGCACAGTAATATCCACTTTTCCTTCAGAAACGACCAAACCCATCAATGTAATGATCTCGGACGGACAAACATCGCTGATGGCCACCAAAGTGTGAATGCTTGCCAGGTAAACGTACGATTCTGAATCAGCAAGTGCATTCAGACATATTCGTGACAGTGATCTGGCGAGCAGCACAAGTTGTCCCTCGCTTCCGTCCGAAGTCTTGACACTATCAACTTCCATAACTAACGATTTCTTGGGCGCCTGGAAAGCCCCAGTGTCAGCCAAAGAACGAGCAATGTGGCGTAGAGTGACGACACCTCTCGCACGAATGGGGGGTTGGCTAGATTCTAAGTCACGCTCCGCCTCTATGATGTGGTCGACAATCAATTCCAAGTCTGATCTATCGCCAGCGGCCGCTCTTGGCTTTGCCACACTATCTTCAGTCACAACTTCATTTCGGGCGGCTATAAGCGCCATCGCATGGCTTGCCATCTCGGCAAGTTCTGTAATCATACTCGAGAGCTCGGCACTTTGCACATTGCCACCACAACTCAAAGTGCGGAGTGGCGGCATCATGGACTGAAAGATGAGTTCTCCCCCCTGTGACCGTTTCTCTGACCCAAGCTCTAATATGGCAACGATTAAACTAAGAACGATAGAAGTAGTGGAGAGCAGTTCTTCCGAATGTTCGCTTAGGGAATCTATTCCTGTCGTTTCTTCGAGGACAGCAGCTCCAGACTCGAGTATTAAACCTAAAGTTTTCAATACGCCATTTTCTGCTTCATTGTCGCCTCCGAGGAGAACCGATGGCGAGCACTCTTCACAGAGAAGGGCCAGGAGGGCAGTAGATGCTACTCTGAGCTCTTCTTCATCAGTATCATTGGGTATATTTTTTGACGTATTGTCGTGTTGGATAAAGTTTGAAAAATGAAGCTGCAAAACAAGGCGGAACAAACTGCTCGGTACGATTCGCATCCATGTATCAGCATCTTTTATCTCATCATGCATCTCATCTATTGTTCGTGATAATGGTACAACTACTCGATGGACCAGAACTCTTGCCCTTCTCTCAATACCCATAATCAAATCGCCGCTGCTGTCGTCATTACCATCCCTTTTCACAAAGTAACAAGGTGGATGTAAGTCGCGACACTGATTTGAAACTGCACACTCAAAGGAATATCCCTTTGAGTCAAAATGATTGACTGAAACAGCCTTCAACAACGCATTTGCAACAAGATCATTTTCTCCTTGATCCTGCCCTTTGGAACCAAGTCTCGTCATAACTTGTACAGTTTTGATAATTGTCATGACAGCTACATTCAGGAATGATGCATCGTCAGATTGGCCACTGCTGTCCAATTCCATAACCAGCTTAGATTCTGTATTCTCAACGTCTCGAAAGAAGAAAGATCCCAGACGGAGAATTTGACCTAGCAAAGTCTGATGATTGCACTCCTTAGTATTTGGCAAATGAGATAGAGATGATACTAACATGGCATTCAATTTCTCCTTTACGGAAGGGTCCAATGAGGACGGTGTTGTAGCAAGCAGTGCACCAATCGCAGCTGTTGATTGTATTGCATTATATTGTGAACGACCAGAGTCTTCTTCTGGTAACAACCCCGAAGCCAACTGTCGAACAAAGATCGACAAAAATACATCCATTGAGAGCTGAGAGATAGTCGCCCAAAGAGTGAGTGACATGGCAACCGAGGAACGAGATCGAACCAGCTCATAATTCTCAGACTCTTTCGACTTTTGGATGTGCTGCTGTCCTTCTTCCACTAAAAAGGCCACAAATTGATTACACAACTTCTCGAGGAATGCAGTGCTGCCATGTCCTGCAGTAACGCCTGCAGGTTTAGCGCACAGAGCTCGTGCCAATCGAGCAGCCGCTCCAGTCATTATTTCATCTCCCATGTTATCACTCCCATTGTCATTGCCATCACTCTGTCCCCCATGACCATGTGCATATGCCACAAAGACATCCACGACAGATTGCAAATTCTCCCCTGCCAAAGTTGTTAGAAATTGTCCCAGCCTCATGCGTAACCACGCAGGGATTGAGGGATTAGCTGTGGAGACTTGTTCCAAATTGTTCATGACGGCGCCGCCACTTAGCAGGGTCCGACAGGCCAATGCAGCCTCTCGATGATCGATTGGTCGTGTCGCCATCGAAATCTTAGTTGAATCTACTTTGGTGATGAATGAAGAATGAAATGTTAGCGATGGAAATAACACTGCCCTTTCCAAACTTTGTAGCTCAAAACTGTTCTTCCGCTTCTCCACATCCCTCCCTCCTCGAATGACGAGCAACGATAGTATATCATCACTCTGCAACTTTGGTAAATTCTTTTCCAGACCCAACAGCACCCACCGCAGCCTTTCCGCAATGAGTAATCCTAAATATATATCACTCAAATGGCGTGGAAGTAGCATGGGGCGGAATCTATCCAGTAAGACTAGCTGACCAATGGATGTTACCATTGATGTTACTTCCATGTATGCTTCGTAGACGCTGTGCACATTATATATTTGCTGGGGAGTAATATCGTTTGTTGTATTGCTGTGTGATAACTTCTTGTTGAAGTCTGATATTATCTTCAACAATGAGTCATGCCTTTTCGCTGCATAAATAGACCCCCATGTCAAGGCAGTTCTAGATATTCTTCCTGCCAGTGGTTTTGGCAACGTTTGAATTCGTTTTTGTACCATTGTTGTCGTGTGTGATGTAACCCTTGGCAATTGTATTACACTACCATCACCTCTAGCAGTATTACCAGCACTGTTTTGTTTGTATGGATTCAATTGAAGCTGATACAAATGCGGATATTCCAGCGCCGGCACTAATGAAATTGAAATAGTAAACTCCAACAAACAAGCCACGTTGACGTAGTCGTTGAGTGAGAGCATTCCCAATGGTGGTGGAGTGGCATTTTTCTTCTTCTTTTTGCTTTTGGATGATTTATTACTTGTTTCTATTTTGTCATTGCTCGGTGGCTTAGATGATTCTATTGTGTCTAATGCAGCATAACATTGTTGCAACTGCTTCAATATTGGGTATATAATTTGATGTAAAATTTGTTTTCGATCATCGCCTTTGTGATGATCAAGTAGCAGCGATTCCAGCTCACTCGAAGCATTTTGTTCCTCAACTTTTGATTGCTGTTGCAGTGATTGGTCAGGTGTTTGTAGAGATTGCACTTGCTTCACCACTCCCACAGACTGCAAATGGGCAAATAACGACACATCATTTTTTTGTATTTTTGTATGTTTGTCGGTCGGCGCTTTCACACAGGGAGCTGACCGTAGCCCATCTATGACGCAGCGGATTGCATCTAGCACGGCGGATGAAGCGGCCTCCCACTCTTTGGGAGTGATTGTATCTTGTGTAGGCGGCATAGGCAAATTGGTGGCCATGGTGTGTTTGTTTTTGGTTGATGGAGAAGGGCGAGAGAGATCTTTTTTCGAATTTGATTCCTACGTAGCATTAGGAGTTCTACGGAAGGACTTAGTACGAAAGAGTCAGCCGTGCTCCTCATTCGATGCCGTCACCAGCTCATACTTAATCCAAGTCCATGATTTCCATTACCACCCTACAACTGCTCTACTAAACATCGTCACCTACCCACAGACAACTCTATCATTCACCAACGTGGGGCTTTCAAATAAGAATCGACGAAACAAAACAGCAATCAGAATGGGCTGGTCTGAAACTTGGAACGATATCTTGAACGGCGGCCCCAAACGATGGAAAGTAGATGATGTCGAAGCCAAGCAAACAGCACTCACACACATCACTGACGCCACCTCCTCTGACACACCACTGCGTATCCTATGTCCACTAGCAGGAGATGATCAATTCGTTCACTACGCTTGGAGTCAAGGTCATGATGTTACTGCGATAGATATTGTCCCGGATGCATTGAAAGCGATGAGGTTTCAATTTGGTGAAAATAATCAAGAGGATTGGTCCTCGACGTCCAATGATGACAGTGGCGGTGGTGTCGTTTGGAAGCATAAGAGTGGAAGAGCTACATTGTATGAAGGTGACATGTTGATGAAACGACCCGAGTTACAATCTTCCTTTGACGTCGTGTACGACAAAGATTCCTTCGGTGCGCTGAATCTTGACATGCGTAGACCGTATTGTCAACGATTATCCGAATTTGTAAAAAGTGATGGGGTGGTATATGTTGAAGTGAAGAATAAAGAATCGGGAAGAGAGTTTGGACCACCGTATCATGTGGAGAAGAATGATTTAATGGAAGAAACGAGCTTTGGAGGAGCGTTTGATTATGTGAAGAGTTTGGGTGAAGTTTATCCCTTGAAAATGGGGGGCTTCAAACAAATGGGGCACATTTTAAGGAGGAGGCTGAGGAAATAGTTTGAGCTATACTTAGTAAGCAAATGGTTTATCCAACCAATGATATAATATTGTAGCATAGAATAGGGTCTACATCTCTGTTAGCATCATGTAGATGAACATGAATAAGAGTGTGGTTGTTTCAACGAGCTACATATTATGCCAATGATGATGATAATGAGTACAAAAGAGACCTACAAACAATTTTATTCTTCTACTGTGATGCCATTCATGCACGGGCTGAAAGCAATAGAAGAAACTAACTCTCCGAGTCAATATCAACAGGATGTTTAATGGGAACATCGAAAACATCAAATGAACTGTTATCATCGTTCGCATCAGTCTCTTCAATCAAGTCAAAGACTTCCGCTCCCATCTCAAGCTCAAGCTCTCCTGCTTTAGTATTCATCCCACGCAGCATTCTGCCGCTGCTGCAGTGCCCAGAAGAGGTTCCACACCAGCCGTACTTGGAGCAGCACTTTCCATTGGAGCAGATGCCGTCTCCACGATTGCCATCGCCGCATGTTCCTGTCGGACTGGGTGGAGGCGGGGCTCCGCTACCATCGCCGCTGTTGCAGTGCGCAGAAGAGGTTCCACACCAGCCGTACTTGGAGCAGCACTTTCCATCGGAGCAGATGCCGTCTCCACGATTGCCATCGCCACATGTGCCTGAACCCGAGGGGGGCGGGCTCCCACCACTAGGAGAGGGGGGAGGGTTGCTTGCACAATCACTAGAAATTCTGATTTCAGCACAGTTCCAAAACTGAATCGAGAGCAATGTCGAGATGAAGGAGGAATGGAATGTTTAGTACCGCTGGATAACATCCTGCAAAAATAAATTGGAACATTATTCTACTTACCTGCTCAGGAACGCCGCGTCCGTCGGAAGGAATGGAGTTGCAAACACCGATCTGCAGCTTTGGTTCGAAGCCTGCTGGAAAGTCGTAGTTGAGGTAGCCCTCGTCGGCTAAGCAACTGTTTCCGGTAATGTAGTGCCATTGGAGAAGCACTAATTCTCCAGACAACCCATCAGGTAGCCTGAAACGATGAGAGAACTTGTAATCGTCATTGCTGTCTTTCTGAATAAATGTAGCATCTGCACGAGGAATGTATGCACGGCTGGGATAGTTTGGATCGGGGAGACTGCCATACAAAACGTCCTCTACGAAGGTGAGCGGATTGCTATCAAAGCATTCTTGAGAAGCCACTTCACCAGCGTTGATGGCACATGCCTTGTAGCTAAAGTGTCCCATGTGATGAGCAGTGAGGATGACCTCTAGCTGCACGACATCTCTTTCAGCGTAGCACGCTTGGATGGCAGGAGCCAAATTACCACCAAGTGAGTTCTTGGGATAGTCATAGTTGCGGCCTTCAATTTTGCCACAGCTTGCCTCAGTGCCGCCAATGTTGAGACCTAAAGATGAATGCAATGGGAGGAAACAAGTCAGGATGATATCCGAAGGAATAATACAGACTCCATTAATACGAACTTACAATGTGGACAGCTCTCCGGATATGGAGTAGTCGCGTCGCCTCCCCATTTGCCATCTTGTTTGGCAACATAGTTTCTAGAACGTGGAGACACAAGGTGCCCATGCCCATGGACGTTGGAGGTGAGGGAAGTGAAGATGGCGGCAATCGCCGCAGCGGTGAATGGTCTGGACAGCATGAGTTTTGTATGGGTGTGAACACAATTGCGTGGATTATACTTTGCACATGTTATGTTTTGAGGGGTTGTTCCCCTGATCTTTGATTAAGCAAGAGCTCAAGATGTTCTTAATCTTAATCTTGTTCCTACTCAGTGTCGTGCACGTTCTCAATGTTGCTTTATATATATATATATATATATATATATGTTGTCGTGCACATAACAACATATTCCTATCAATCGTATGTAGCAAAGAAGCTGCTTCTCCATTTCTGATCTTGCTCGTGTCTCTCATGTGAATGTCGCGTGCAACATGCTCATTTTGCAGTCGTGCAGCTCTCACTAAGATGACCCTCCAAGTACCGTTTGAGATATGTACCCGTCCAAAACGGTACTCAAATATGACATTTGATTCCATATTTTGCTCGTCACACGCACGTCAGACTTCTGGAAGGATTGCTCCCCCTACCACAGAAATAACCTAAAGCCCCAGCCACACACTCCCCACAGCTCCCACCCAATACATATTGTATGTTGTAGTACAATAACTGAGCGTTATCTTGACATCACGCACCTCCTCTGTTTGGAGTTGTTCTTCCAGAAAACAGCAGCGGCAGCGAGGCAAATATGATAAAATTGTTGTTGTTTGGTGTTAAGTAGGTATAAGTAACACCAAGCACTACTCTATTATACAAAGTGGACATATTTCTAGTCAGTCCTCATTGATACGTAACTAATCAATTAACTTACTAGTCTATAACATGTAATAATCATGTCACTCAGCAGACCTGGGAACTCTGGATTCGAATCTAGTCTCCTCTAAGAAGAAGAGAGACAAATGCTTTTACATCAACATCAGAATCATTGTTCATGGCTTTGGAGGCATCTTCTAAATTAACATCGTCAAAGCCACTGAAGAAGGGGTCACCGTTAAGTAGTAAGTCCTCAAGAAACAAAGATGGGTGCAGCTCGAATGAGATTCTTGTCTTTCTGGCACTGCCATGAGTTGACCTGGATTCTTGATCTGCTCCAACTATACCGCCGCTAAGTGACCTCAATCGAACTTCGTCATTTGAGTAAAAAAGGAAGGCGTCCACGTTGGCAGCGTGTTCGCTCTCGCCGATGCGGACTTCTTGGGGGAGACGATGGTCATGGCGAGATGTCGCAGACACATTCATGGTGAAGTTTTGTTCTTGGTGAGGCTCTTGGAGATGGTTCATTGTGAAGAAGATCTTTCGAGGTTGGTAGGTAGGAGTCAAGTGATTATGATAGATGTTTTTTGGGACGACTGAGAATAAGTAAGTAGATGCTTTCACCCTACCTACTTCCGGTAGATAGCTTGCAGCAAAAACGCGGAGAGTGCCCATAAGTAGATGCGCCCGCAACATGCATCGGTATCTTTGTTTTCAGTTAGCGGTACTCGAAGGAAGCATGGAAGTCATTACATAGCACATGCCATGACTCCTCGCCACGCAACTTACATATTTAGAGGGAGAGAGAAGATATAGTATGTACAGCTATAATTATCTTACTCAGAGCAATAAATGATAATGTTAGAAGTGCAGTTTTGAAATGTCATTCCTTTAGCATCACTGCATCTCTTTCAGGAAGTCAATTGCTGTACTGATCGTCATTACTTGCCGTGGGTAATCCTCTCCTCTGCGAAGATTCCGACAATAAGCTTCCCAATCTTCGATGAAGTAGTCATACGGTAGAACCTGTTTCTCCTCTTTTGTAAACATTAGTTCATAGCAGGTCTTCAAATCCAGTGCGACTTCTACCTTCGACGATGATTCAGCTTGTTTACTCAAACAAGCGTTTTGAAAATCTTGACGTAATTTTGCCTCTCGTTCATTAGTGACCATTGGACTCGTTGTTTGATACCACTTATCGCAGGTATTTTCAATATGCTCACGAACTAGTTGTCGATTTAGTGCGTATGTTTGATTTGATCCTTCCTCTTTCGGATTCAGCACGCGTCTACAGGTAAAGACCGTAATTGTTTTCCGATAGTTTTCGTCTGGACAGAACGACCCACTAATCCAAGCAGAAGACGCAGGTGGTAAGCATGTTTCAGGATCACGTTCTGATCGATTCTTCCCCGACACCACCTCTTCCACCTTCACCGCATCAATAGTGTTGACAATATCTGCCTTGCGTTCAATTACTTCGTATTCTATTTCCAAATGAGCCCCAGGAAGTTCGGCAAGCAACTCATGGATAAAATCCACCGGGTGAAACGTGACCAGCACATATACACCTCCTGAGGTATGCTTATAGCCCCCGTCAGGAGAAGACTCTGGTTCCAAAGTGGGCACTCTCAAAGCACGATATACCTCACAAAGGAACACAGAAACCACATCTGTCTCTGAACACAGAAGACAATCCAGTGTAGACTTGTCTAAAACTAAGTCAAAGTATCCACCAAGCTCATTGCTTGAGTTACAATGAGATGTTTGCAAGAGATTGCGATATAAAGGATCCAATGCCAATCGACAAGATTCTTCACTCTTGAAGTCTAAATATCGCCAGTCCATCACGCCCAACGTGATACCATCTAATTGTTGCGTCTGCAGCTCTCGCTGTCTCCACCGATGCTGCATGAAATATAGTGCATCTTTATCAATGTCTACATTGACCACGTGCCCATATTGAAGTTGATTGCCGTTCGTGTCCTTTTCTCGCAGACACAGCAATGATTCACCAACAGTGGATGTCCCGCATCCCACATGCAGAGCATTTAGTTTCAAAGAGCGCTTGTCAAAGGCACTTCCAACAGGTGGCGAAACGCTCCCGACTATGTACGATGGCAACACTAAATGTCGCAGACTTTGAAAGTTGGTGAGCCATTCAAATGGTGAAGTTGACGCCTCTGGGAGCGGATCACATTGTCCATTCACGCCTAAATGAAACTTCGCCGCGATAAGTAAATGATCAGATGGGTAACGAAACCCAGGTAAAAACGTTCTCTCCAACACCTCATTGCTTGGAATTGATAACACTTCCTTGCATTGCAATCCATCCTTACTAGTATGGAATATGTAGTCGATGACTCGTCGAGTTGTGCCACTTTTTCGAGTCTTCCACGTCGTATAGGAATCATCATTATCATTTGTTGCTGAGCAAAACTTCCAATCGCCCTTCTCATCGAGTATCGACCCCACAGATGCACTATCTGGCTCTGCATTGAAATCACCAAGTATAAGTATATTCACTTCTTTCCACCCCAACTCCTTCAGATGATCAGCCATTTGCTCCGATCGGCGTCGTATCTCTAATGCTTGAGACTGTCGTATTTGCTCATTTGTTTTGCTTTTCTTTGCTTTTAGATGTGTCGCTGCCACTACTATGCATTCGCCAGTTCCTTTCACTTGCAATGGGACAATAATATACACCTGATTTTGACAATCTGCACCATCTTCAAATGATCCCTTCGTCACCAATGTCATGCTATCACAATTAGCATCGATGCATTCATCAATGACTTTGAACTTCTCTGTTTTCCACAGCAGGGCCACGCCATCAGAGTACCATCCAAACCGGACACATGGACTATACGGTTTAGGTTGATATATACCGCAATAAGAGCCATTTTTGACGAGTATTGGTTCAAAAAATGAATGATACTCATCAACCTCCTCTAGTGCCAAGATATCAAATGCTGGCGATTCCGTATCGCATGCATCACCGCCCCCTAGCAATACCTCCAGCAATCTCCACTTTCTTAAGCGATCAAAGTCCAAAACGAGTTCAGGCTTTGTCAATTCAGTAAACCCTCCATAACTACCATCATGGCGCTCGGAATCAGTCTCAAATGGTGTCGGGAACATATAGTTTGTGCCGGAGGAGAGGCCCTTGGCGAGTGTATTGAATTGTGCCACTGTAAAATATGAAGACGAATCATCCACTATCTTTTGCACCACTTTCCTCTATATCGACACCATGTTGTTGTGATGATGGCTCCCAGGATCTTGAATACAACTCAACATTGCCATCAACGTTGGCCAAGAGTGAGTTCTTAGCTTCTAAAATTTTACTCCAAAGTTGTGTCTGGTCTGATGGTATGTCCTCGTCGACATAATTTTGTAATTTAATGAGGGTCTCTGCGGATTTCTTTTCAATATATGGTCTTCCAAACCTATCCAATCCGTTGGTGACTTTCATGTTCATGGTGATCGATGTTGCTCGGTGTGAGGAGTGAGGAGTGAGTCGGTGTGGTAAACACAAGTAAGTAGTAGGTGGTGGTGGTAGGCTTTTGATTCTAGTGCGCACCATCTTGATTTCTAGTGCGCATCCCGCACATAATCGCGCACTCGAGTCCTACGGTAGGAACTAGTGGCTGACATACTAGGCTAAAAAAAATGTGCGCTGCTGTGGAGGGATGATACTGGCAATGTAATGAAGAGGACTCAGCAACTGAATCAACATACAATGCATCCTAGAGTAACATTTAACAAAACTATTTATGTATTCACAATCCCCTTTTGTTGTAGGCTAGGTAAAGGGAGAGGAAGATCTGATCACCCAACGTACGAGTCTGGTGTTCGTTGAAGTTGTTGTTGAGGAGTGAGAAGACCCGTTCTGCTGCCCCTGATGATGGCATCACGAGGGACAATAGCTGAGCTGCTTCCTAATAGTAACGCAAGCTGCTATTGCAATTGCATTGATTTGAGCGACAGCCACAGTACCTGCAATCTTTCATTTCTCCTAGAATCCTCGGCAAGTTCAGCGTCAAGATTGAGATACTGCTGGTAGTGCCAAGAGAGAATAGCTGAGTGATCTTTGTTGTATTCAAACTTGGAATGAGGCACTGCTACTTTCTGGCGATAAGTACTCCATCCATGCTTGAGCTTGTCAACAATATTATCCTCGCCTTCCAGATTTAGTGCAGGGTGATGACGAAGCTTTTCCAACTTTGCCATGGCCTGATTACGACTGAGGTGCTTCGCAACAGCAGGATTAAAGATACTGGCGCCCTCGAACAACTCAGTGGCGATGAACCCGTCACCTCCCTCGACAAACAAGCGTTCATTGAAATACTCAATAGCTGGAGCAACAGCTGAAAGCTACGTCACAGCTTCCCTCGGCTGGGGTATGGCGTTGTCATTTTTTGTCATGATTCATGATGAAAAAGGAGGGTAAGAGAAGGAAGGAAGGGCGAAATGGGAGGAAATAGGTCTGCTGGGGAAGACAAGAATTTAGTGCGCGGCCGCACTGGCGCACTAGAATCAAAAGCCTAGGTGGTGGTTGGTGGTGAAGTGTGGAGTGTGCGCGGCTTTTTTGTGGTGCGTGAGTGACGATGAGACATGATACTTTCTCGTAATCTCGACTGTAGCTGAAGAAGGTGATGTGATGATTCTAACTCGTATATATACAATATATACATATATATAGTTTGAATCGACTACAATACTTGCCAAGACAATCCCTACTAAGCTTAGCCTACATTCATTGAATCTGACATAATTTCAGTTATGGCATCGTTCTTGCACTCATCAGAATCATTACTCTCACCTTCCGCAGCCCCATAATCAGTGACCATGGCCAAATAACGATAAATGTAAACAAGGGCAGTGAATAACATCACAAATGCAACAGCAGCTATAGCTATCATCTGCCGCTGCTTCTTCTCCGCTCTACCGGGAATATCTCTTGCTTCCTGTACAACTGCGCTCCCTGTTTCATTCTCCACTGCTGAATGATGTGCAGAAAGGGCGGCGTTTGTAGCTGATTCATCCTCGTCGATTTTGTCTGATTCATCCGAATCACGAGCAGCTTCGACAGCCACTTCTTCTGCTTCCTGTACCTCTTCCACAGGTTCAAATTTCTTCTCTTCTTCTTCTTCAACCCCTAAATCTAGTATTGCGTCAACCTCATCTTCAACACTTCCTTCATCCAAGGGAGTTACAGCTTCTTCGTTATCTCCTGAGGCTGTTTGGCACGCTTCGTCCTCAACCAAATTGGGGGTGTCGTCAACGTCACTTGGCTTTATGGCCTCCTCAAACCATAGTCTGTCAAATATGCCCTGATGGATGTCTTCTTCAGCTCCCGTGTTGCGGCTGGGCCTTGCGACCCATTTCCAAGCGTTGGAATCAGGGGTGTCAAAATCGGGAGGAACCTCAGAATCTGATTTGTTCTCGCCATCTTCAGTCTGTCGGAGCTTCAATTTCAGTTGGTGAAAGACTTTGCGGATATCAATATAATTGCGGATACCCAAGTTGCCATGAAGAGCAGCGCAGATGCTATCAGTATTGTCCCATGCATTATTCCTTCGAAGGTACGACTCCAAAGGCTCGTTCGATTGCTCGGAAACAGTAATAATGTGCGGCTCGTAGAAAGACAAAATGTCCACACAGAATGCTTGGATATCATCGTGAACTTCCTTGCTTGATTTAGTTTCCAGCAGCTGAAGGATATTACTTTCCAGGGACTCCCTTACTTCTGCTAAAATCGGTTCGGATAGACGACTGGGCAGCCCGTTGTATGTGTAGGCTTCTGATGCTAGTTGCTCTCCGCAGACGTCTATGAATTCGACAATATCGTCCTCGCATAGCGTGTGAATAAGAACTGATCCTGCTCCATCCATCGCGGGGAATCCCACTGTTTGCAATGAATCAATGCCGAGTAGTTTCATTGCCTCGCCAAACTCTTGTGCATTACTCAAATCCAGTCCATCTAGTGTATTCCTCATCCCCTCTAAAAGACTCGACCACTCACCATGACTAAGGCTCTGAAAGGTCACAATCATTTTGTGTCGAATACTGCAAATGTCATCTTTACCACCGCTGCATTTTTTCAGAGCTTTGTCTCGTACGTCTTCGTAGAGCATCCAATCCTCGCGTTGTGCAAAGTAAAACCGCTTGAACGGACTGAAAAAGCATTCATCGCCTTCTTCCATTTCATCGTGGCCAGCTGAACAGTCCCTGAATACAAACCTTTCCCGTAAGGAGCTTAATGGAGCCTTAACTGTCTGCAATGAACCAACGATATCTAATTCTCGCTCGATAGCTCCGAGCAGGCCTTCCAGTGCGAAAGACCCATCTTCCCAGTAACTTTCGATCAAATTTGTAAGTGTTGACGCAACATCTTCTGTGACAGCCTTCACCGTAATGCTATCCTTGCTCCCTCTCACCAACGACCTGGGATGAATTTCTTCTGGCTCATCGTTCGCAGACCTTGTCGCTTTGAATGTGCTGACAGAAACGATGAAATTGTTGTACCTCATCAAGAGGTCATTAATCACAAGAAACAAGGTATCCTGGCCATCGCTTGGATGCTTTGCCTCGCTTAGTACTTGAATTAGAGAAGAATCTCTCAAGTCGGAAAATGGCACTGTCACCTCTTCGCATTCAAAAGTGACTTGACTTTCATTAGCAGCGACAAATGAGTTGACCTTCTCCACTACCCTCAACCATAAGTTGTAAAGATGGGAAGCATGAACGACCCCGAAACGTGCTCTAAGCAGGCGCTCATCCATAATGTCTCGAAGTTTCATGTTGTAGGATTCTTCCTTTGTAACAACGTGACGGAAAGTCTTGTGGATAAATATGTAGAACTAGAATAGCAATAGTTACAATTGGTTAGCACAGATTTCAATTGCGTAGTAGGTAATAATATTAGAACCAGTGAACTCACCTCTATCAGGTCTGGGAGACAAGATACGTGCTCCAGCTTGGGCAGCTTGTCGAGAAACTTGGCGAGCCTGCGGATATCGACTCCTTCAATACTCTGTCGAAGATGATCGACCAGGGAAACGCTGAAAATCTTGGATGACATGCTGGTTCCTTCCTCGTTTTGTAAACGAAATGAAACGGGTGGAATAATCATTCGCTCCGCTCTAGTCCAGAGTTCAGCACCTCGATTGGAAGCTTCGAACAGGATACGACTCGCTCGAAGTTCATTACGAAGAGGCTCAAGAAGATTTTCATCTCTTGTATAGGGAACAGCTTCTCCCAAACGAAAGTGTCCACCGCATCCATAGCCTCCTCGAACAGGCCGTCCACCAACGGCAGGCCCCCCGTTTGCACCATGCGCATCTCTGCCACAATAGAACTCGCCACAATTTGCCTGATCCACTTCAAACATTTCATTGCAAAGAGGACATCTGCGGAACTGTCGTTCTTTGTTCCCTTCATCGACTTCTGCTTCTCTAAGAGCGGTTTCTGCGCGTCTCAATCGTCTCTCAACATCCTGTTGATGAGAAGACAACCCTTGCATCCATTGCTGGCACCATTCAAAGTTGTGTAACGGACCACTTTCGGACAGCAAATTTGCCAAATGACCACTTCCTTTCAGCCTCATAATCATCTTGAAGAACAAATCAGACCATCGAAATTGTGGCATGATACCGTTCAGAATACGCGAGGCACAGACTGCGTTCACCCCCTCTAGCGCACATGATCGTGATGAGATTGACAATTCTTCTGCTACCTTGCAAACAAAAGTCAAGAGGATAGCATCAGTTTCTAAGGCACGAACATAACATCCCTTCACTGAAACAGGACCATGAAGGCCTGCTTGTCCGGAACAACGCAGAAGACGAGCATTGGTAGCTTGGTTGACTTCTTTCTGCTCCTGGATGGATGCTTGAAACATGATCAGCAACTCATCTGAATTGATGCTCCTCGCCTTCTCTAGCAGCTCTCTGAAAATAATGTCAAAAAGAACTTTTGCCAACGGGCAGTCTTCAAAACAGTTGCGATAATTCCTCAGGTACCAGTTCACTTCGTCAACAGGGCCGGGAGGCAAAGGTGGAGAGTTGAAACCGTCGGTGAATAACCAATGCGGGACAAGGTGAGGCATGCCAATTCTGTCTCCAGACTCTGAAAAGCTCTCGTTATGTGTTGCATTTAATTCGCATGAAAGAAGTACGACTATGGCCGGAAGGAAACTGCTCGTCGGTAGTGTAGCTCTACTCCCATTTCTTCGACGATCGGTGAGAACGTTTCGAAGGTGAACAACTGCCATCTGCCCATTGAGATAGTCACGCCTTTGCTTGATTGCACCTATCAAAAAGATTGTGTCATCGTTGTAGACTTTGTCAGATATGACATTGAGCCACCAAGGCGAATAAAATATCCGCAGAAGCTGATCCTCTGCAACTCTTGTATTCTCTAGTGCGTCACTCATTGAATTGTTCAAAAAGTTAAGACATCCCGATACCGTTGCAATGTCCTTCGATTTGCTGCCTTCTGATTTGATCAGTTCAACTATTCTCGACATGGACCTCTCGCCAACATTGACACTTATCAAGACATTTAGGAGGACTAACAAACGAAGGTTAAGCAGCAACTCTTCGTCTTCGATGACGCCACCTTCCATCAATGCCGGAAGAGATTGTAAAAATACCGAAAATGAACTACTCCACTTGTTCGCCTCGAAATTCTCACCAAACACTCGCAGGAAATCACTGACTACTGTTGAGACAAAGCTGGCGCCTTCGAATTGCACTTCATTTCGAAGTAGGTCCGTTGCTATGTCTTCCGACTCCCACGACGCTATGCGCAGAATGCTCCCCACATTTTTACGGCAAAGAATGTGGAGATACAAGATATTGCGTTGGAGGCTTCCGTCCAGCATTGACGCAACATCCATTTTCAGTGTGATCCATTTCTCAGTTTGCTCTGAATTTCTACAACCATATGACCATGCAAGAATGTGTTGTAAGTATCTGCGAAACAGGTGCTCCGAACCCATGACGCAAGCGACGATATCGCGAACTACACCTGCCATTTCCATACTGACGGCCATTTCACCAAGTATTCCGTCCACTCGCTCTAAAAATTGAGGACCGAAGTCATCATTCTGGTCCAATGAAGATTGATCAAGAAAATCGAAATTCGCTCCATCAATTGCCATTTCAATCAAGGATGAAATTTGAAAGAAGAAAGGAAAGATAACGATAGCCTCTCGACTTTTTACCTCCATCGGAAGAGGCTGCAGTGGGTGACTCATATCTCGAATGAGAAGAAGCTCCTCTAGAGGCACTCCTGGCAGAGGAAGCCTGTTCAAGACTAACGAAAATATTTCTCTCTCAACATGCGCAGATAAAGGATCCAACACATCAAGGTTTGACCAAACATTGATTTCAAGGACACTTTTCGCCAAGAACTTGTTGAAGGAACTCTGCAATGTGCTTGTAAGTGCTGAGCTAAATGATAACTTGGACTTTCCTGAAGCTAACGCGTAGGCGGACCTGTAAACAACCTCCCGAATACGATCATCTGTCCACATGGCAATGAATTTCCTGCAAAGAATCATCTCCAATGTCTCTGGCTCCACTTTGCTTGCCAATATCTTTTCAATACGATCCATTCTCGCGGTAAGAGTCATTACTTGATTTATTGAATTGGGCTGGTTGGAACAGGAGTAAAATGGCACCTGACTGGCAACATACTGGATCGCTTTCGGCTTCAAAGCATGTAGCAGAGTGTCCGCGTTTAAATTTTGTCCTTCCAACGAACATGCGCTTTGTAACACGTTATTGAAATCAACATTGTTCCCGTCAGCATCTCCAATGCCATCTAGGAATGTGCAACTCCATTTCCCCAGAAAGAGGGCAGGGTAGATGGGCTGGTCACAGGATAGAGGAAAATGAAGTAGAAGGATGAATCGTTTACCTAACGACAATGTAGCCTGCTCCACGTATGAACGGATAAAGTTCACAATATTTGTAGATTGCATCTTCATATCAACAACCAAAATGAAGGTGTTCACAGCCTCTTTTGAGACCCAACTGTCGAATGTAGTTCTTATCTCTGACTCGCATTTCAGTAAATCAAGGTGGTGGATTTCCACAGCGGAAGGGTCATCGTGGACCAAACTGCGTACACGGTGTAGGATTGAAGGGTCAACACCATCGATGTTAGACCATGTTGGCAGGCTGTGTGCACAGGTATCACTTCGAGCATATATAATATGGAACTGGCCTGCCACGTTTTGGCTTTTACAAAGCTTCCCAATCAATCTTTTCAGGCTGAAGTGTTCCTGTTCCCCAAAATAGATTCTTAGCATTTCACCAGGCACGGCGCGCCTTAGGAGCAAAACAAACGATGAGTAAGTAGACGAAGATTATCATATATCTAAAATGTAAAGCTGACCTCTCTTACCTCTGTAAATATAATGCATCAGGTCGAACTAGTTGCAACAACCTGATAACAGCACATCGCGTTATGGATGACAGAATAACCTGCCTGAGAACACGAGACAAGGGCGTGCGGAGGCAATCATTTATTACATCATCAAATGGCAAAGCTATTTTGCCCCCACTGATGCAAGTGATGACTCTTTCCAGCTCTACTCCATCTTTCGTGCTGCGATATTCGACCCTTGCCGAGTCAATGCAACTTTGAATGTCTTCAAGAGTCATGCCAATATTGAAGCTATTAATCATGAATCCCAAAATATCGACGGCGATAGATTCGCCACATGTCCCAGTACCAAATTTGTCATTCTCAGAACATGGTTCGGGTCGTATCAAACTTATGTAGATACTCTTCAAAGTATCCTTGGCAGATCGACTCCACACGCTTCTCGCACCGATTGATTCTATGAAGTCTTGGGAATGCTGTAATGACTGACTGAGAATACCACAGAGGCCGGGGGCCAACTGCTTGAGCTTCCAGCGGAGAATATCATCAACGTTTAGTTGGAACTTCTCAAATCTGTTAAGGAAGGGAGCAGGTAAATCGGAAAGATTGGCTGACTGTACGTGGACTATGCACTGGAATGAAGGACTGACGAGACAAGGCCTTGACACACCACCAACAGCAATGTTAGCAAAGTATGAAACTTCGCCGTCCTCTTTCCTGAATTCTTTGAAATGCTGGTTGAATAGATCGTAAAAGCACTCGCTGACCCCTTCAACTTGACTTAGAACCACTGTCTTCTTGCCATACTGAGCTGCGAATTTTACCCGGGAGACAAGGTTCAGCTTTTCAATCTCAGCACCCTCGTCAATTCCAGAAAGTCTGTAAAAGGCATGGGATGAATTTAGAACGCCAGAAATCTGAAGCAATCGGGTGATCGAATCATCATTTGTATGATCGATAATCATTTTGTACCGGGGGAGATTATAGCGGGAGACATCATTTGTTGGCTGGTCAGACAAGGCGTCATGAATGACCTCCATTGGATCCCGGATGTATTTCTCCAACGCTGGCCTGATTTGATCACATGTGCCGGGCAACCCATTTGCCAAGAAGAAGGCACACATGTTCGCAAAAGTTTCATTGTCGATTCCATTAAAGTTTCTTTCCAATGCATTTACGAACACTTGTTCTGTGATGTGGAGAATCGAGTCTTTGACGGGAGGTGCAGCACGTCGCAGAAATTTGAGAAAATGAATGAAGTCACGCTATAGGTAGTGAAGAGAATTGTGAGTATCCTATTGAGCAAAGAGGTGGTAGGAGCAACACACAGGTGACTTACCAACCCAAAGAAATCGACAAAAAAGCTGAAGCGATTAGTATCCTTCATCAGATCCATGTAACAAGAGCACATCCTTTCGGAGAATACCTTCATCTCTAATACATGCTCCTTGAAGCAAACAAGTTCGACGCTACTGCTGTCCCCTTTCATTTTTTGACATAGAACTCCTTTTGAGATGCATGATAATTCTTCCATATCTGGTTCTGGCCGCAGCAAACAAGCGCAGCGATTGCTTTTCGCTGCATCCAAAATATGGTTCGTTATACAAACGAAAGCAACATCGGGACTTGATGACATGTGGCCCTCCAACAAGTAATGTAGGACCTTCAGACTTTCTCTCTCTTCTTCCGGCAGCCCAGCCTCATCCATAAAGACTAAACATTGTTGCCTAGCCCTATCAACAGTCTTTTGTCTTTGATTTGCTCTCTTAAACAAAGCGTCGACCTCATTGCTAGTCGAAGTCTTGCTGCACTGGTAATGGAATGGCTGAATTCGAGCCAAATCACGATAATATTGTGACGGACTTTCCTCGCCGTTTGCATTATCATTGACAATGCTGACTGCCAGGGTCTGTAGGGACAGAAGAAAGAATCTGGTTAGTGCAGTTCCCTTTTAAGTATTCTGGTCATTTTCACGTAGATGCTTACCTTGCTACAGCCAGGAGGTCCTACAATCATTAAAGGCGTCCTTGAGAGAGTGCAAACTAATGTGACAAATATATTTTCTTTCAGCCCCAGCGTCAACGAAATGCCTTCTGGAATCTCTGTTGCCTCAATAACTGTGTCCATTGCTGAGCCTAAAGCATCAAGGAGGCCACACTCTTCATCCAGCTCCATAGGTATATTGTTCAATTTCCGGACGAAGATATTTCTCGCTGCAGCATCGAGTCTTAGATAGTAAACAATTGCAACAGAGACAAGCATAGCTCGGCGGAATGGATGAGTTGACTCGCCAGAACTCGACCCCTCCAGAGAGAAATGTTTCAAAAAGTAGTCTGTCAGGTGAAAGACTCTCTGAATGTCTCTTAAAGAGACAACTGATCTTGCCCGCAGGAAAGCCTCGGACTCGTCCATGCTCGATGAATAGGAACATTCCACAATATGATCCCTCGCAAGCTCACGTATAAATTCATGCGATGAAGAAAGAATCTCAGTCATTCTCGAAGTTAGTGAACTTGGTAGATTTTCATCCATCATTAAGATTCTCTGCTGGATGAACTCCTTCTCTTGCTCACGTTTCAGTGCTCCATAATCCCAACAAATTGCAGAAAGAGACGCAGGCAGCTGCCTGACTTGATAGTGCCCACTGACCCACTCCCTTCCAAGGTCACTGACACGATTGGTTGTCACCTGAGACAATGAGCTCTTTCTAACAGGATTGCACGCAGCAACAATGACTATATTCTCCTCAAGTGGATCCCCATTCAAACTTCGATCGACTATTATCTCCTTTATGAGGCCAAGAACTGAAGCAGTGTTAATTTCATCCAAGAATACAACGACTTTTGTATCCAAGCCTGCAACCCTCCTCGCAACACGTTTTGCTTCTCTCAACTGTTCATGAATGTCATCCGCAGTCATAGACGCATGAATGTTAATGTCAAAGAAGAGTTGCTCGAGGTGAGATTGTGAGAACCACGTCAACATATCTTTCGTTTGTGCTAACACATCAATGTCTCCATCACTTGTCACAACAAACGAAGGCATGTCCACGAACAAGCCACTCCTCCTCGATGAAGCTAGGCTAATTATGCCGCTTATTCGTGTCACTGCACGATAAACGTCCGTGGAAGTGTGCTGGGATGATATTTCTAGGAAGGTGAGAATTCGATTCAAGATGCATGCTTTGTTATCCAGGGTAACTCCAGGGAACAATGTCACTAATTCTTGTAGAGTCGATTCCAGTACATTCATCGTGGCCGTAGATGCAATCTGCATTTGTTGGGAGTTAACCAAAATGCTATACATTTTTGTGAGAGCTGTCTTGGACACTCCCGTTTCGCCTTCCATAACACAAGGTGCTCCACACGATACATGTTCGTGAATGTTCAACAACTTCAAAGTAAAGTCTAAGGTCAAGACAAACTTATGATCATTCACACATTGTAAATATTGGTTTCCGTCCTCGTCCTCAGTGAGAGGGATGGAAAGCGCTTGCGACAAATACTTGTCGAGAGTCTCACGTCGACGTAGTTCCATCGTGCTCGGAATTGCAAAGCCTGGAAGATCCAGCTGCTCGAAAATTTCTCTCTGGACAGGGTCAAGATCATCAGGGGAAGTGCAGATGAGGCGAAACTTCGGACTTTCTGGTTGTGAAAAATCATAAATCAACTGTGTGTGCTTCGATTGCGACCAACTTGCATCAGTCTGATCTCTCGAGAGCATTTGCTCTGACTCGTCAAGCATTACCTTCATCAGACTGCTCCCCATTGAGTCGTATGTTTCATTGTAGTTGAAATCCTCGCTGGCATCGAAGACACTAACCCTTCGATAAATGAAGCTAAGCCAAAAAGAATAAACGAGCTTATTAGATGGAGAGATGAAACCCGGCCGATAACGATCAAGCAAGTGCCGGCACTCCTCGTCGGACATAGCTCCATCAAGCTCAAAGGTTTGGGACACAGGGATTCGGGACGCGACTTCGTTGAAAGTTCCTTCGATGTCATTTATATTGAGAGTTGTTGGTAAAAAGATACCTTTGTTCTTAGGCTGATTGACGTCATGGTACTTGTTGCAGAGGTCTCGCATGGCTGGGTGAAACTTCTCTTCCAAACCAACCCCTATCAAAATTACGTGGAGATTATCTGGTGAATTGCGAAGCTGCTCGCGGATAAGATTAGGACTATCTGCTGCCTGTCCGTCAGTGAGACAGACTACCCAAACCTCTTCATCTTGTTCATGACTGCTGTTATGGGCAGAATCCAGTGCTCTTTTTAGGGCAGCGTAGGTGAATGTTCCGCCATCTGGACCCATGGTAAGACAAGCAATTTCTCTTCTCACTCTATTTAGGTCATTATCGTTCTCCATTGTTTGTAGAGGAATTACTTCGTGTACTTCAGTGTCGAATAAGATGACGCCGACGCCCTAGAGTGTGATAAGCGAAAGAACGTAGATATTAGCAGTTTTCAAAGCAGACAATGAATACATAGAAAATAAGCGACTTACATCCTTTTCCTGGATATGACTGTTGAACACACCCAAGATTGACTCCAATGCTACATCAAACCTGCAGCGGCCGCCAATATCGGCAATTAACATACTGCCAGAAATGTCCAGAACAAAGAAAATGGTCTTGTTTGCAGGCGTTGAGTCAAACTTGCGGTCAATCGTTCCATTGTCGTAAGCTCTCAAGTATGTTGCTACTCTACGGGCCTTTTCGTCAATGAATACATCAGACGGTGGCTGCACTGTGTGTGAACCACAGTGAGACAAGATTGGGACATGCTCGCTAAGCCAAGCTTGTGCTGTTTCTTCATCTCCAGCGTAGACATTCATTTCTACAAACACATTCCACTTGTGGGAAGAACCGTAAAAGCTACATCCAGAAGTCGGGTCGTAAACGTTTCCAAATAGAAGGAATGAGTTGAAGAAATGATTCACAGAAAGCAAAAACTCTTTGCTTGGATCGCCATCGCAAGATAGACCAAAATAAATTGATTTGTTCTCCACACCAACTTTCGCCAAATTTAGATCTCAATTGTTCGACTGCTTTTGTCAGCGTGAAGTCCTCGTGGATGTAAATAGAATCTGTTTGAGCTCCACTAGCGTTGGCCTTTTCAAGTTCACTCCGAATGTATCTCGTTTTGCCGGAACCTGGAGTGTCAGAGAAAACGATAGTGACATCACTGACATGACCTTTCAAAGCATCGCAATCTTGTAGCCATTGAGATGGGCAGTATTCATTGAGCGACGAATCATTCCAGGAGCTAATCGACACCCCAGGAGAAGCATAAAGAACAGTATCCTTTGACTGGATGCAGTGCAAATGTATGGTATCTGCGGACCTAGCGTGTTGGGCAATGAAGGTAGCTACAAGCTCCTGCTCGCTTGCAGCAAGTCGATCGACATGTACAATCACGAATATGTGCTCTGGGAATGCACGAACCCTCTCCAAGAACAAAGCAACGTGGTCAGAAGATTTGATGCATGAAGCATCAAGGTATTCAAAAGACGCTGGGCACCGGTCCTAATAGAGAAGCAGAAACACGGGAAAGAAAATTATAAGCAACAAAAGATGATACGAAGTGCATAAAGTAGTGAGAATCACACTCTTACCTTGTAAATATAATGAATTAGTTGCAGCTGGGCAGCGAAAATCGTGTTCTCCAAGCAATCCACCTTGTGAATAATGATATTGCGATTGCCTAGATATGAGGTAGCATGGTCTTGATTGCCGCATTCAGAGACAAAGATTGACACGTCTTCAAGCCAGCTTCTTCCGGATGAATCTTCTGAGGCAAACTGTGCTATCGTGTTCGAGCAATTAGGCTTGAGAGGCGTCTGCGACAAAATGCTCATCAACAGCTGCCACTCAACTGAGCCTTCGCCACAACCTCCGTTTTGAATGTCACACAAGCATTGAAAAATAAACCTCAACTCGTCTTTCCAGAATAAAAGGGAATGCCTATTACTGGAGCGAATCTGACCAAGCCAACCTTTGCACTCCTCCATCGTTTTGTCAGCCTCGTCCAACCATCGCTGCGCAAGATCTTCAGAGTCCTCACTTAGGGTGAATTCCAATCGGTTCATCACATCACCACCCCCAAAGCCCACATCAGCCATCGCTTGCTGGGATGCCATGACGTTACCACATTGTTCAAATACCCTCACAAATCTTTCCATATTCATCCTTGACTCGTCACTCTCATGTGTGGTAAATCCAAGATATTGCACAAGTTCGCGGACTTCACTCTCATTCATGATCGCCTCAGATGAATCGTTTCGGGAAAAATGAAGTGACAACGTCCTCTTGGGTGCGGTCGCTTCAGCGATAGAGTCTTCGCTGCTTAGAACGATGCGTCCTGATTCCTGAATCTTAGCGAACTTGCTGTGAACGGCAGCGATGTCATCCATTCCTTCTGATAGCCAATCCTGGATCTTACATATATTCTCTTGAATCATTCGCATCGCGGCGATGTTTTGGCACGAGAAATAATCGTTAGCGTGGAGAATTTCTAACAAAGTGGCAACGCGGTCACATTGTAAATTGCCACCCAAAGCAGAAATACATCGAATCGTAGGTTCAAGCCTATTCAGCACTTCCATTTCGTATGATTGCTTTTGATTCAGCACATTCGTGACATTTTCGAACTCCTGGTAGAAAGATGACAATCCTTTCTTGCCAAACCAGCTCTTCTCTCTTGCAAGATCAAAAACAGAGCTGCAGTGACGCAATTCATCGAAAAAATGAATCAAAGGAAGGTAGTATTGAAGCCCTTCGCTGAGATCTGCAAACAAAGATGGCCCTGACATTAAAATCTCGACGATCCTATTTCCAGATTGAAGGCACTGATCAATAGTCAAATCACCACCTTCATCGCTGTTCATCTGGTTGCAAATAGTCTCCAGCTCACCAAATTTATCATCACATTCTGCAAAAGCGAACTTGAATGTTTTGCAACTTTCAATGAAGTTACCGAGCTGCTCTGACAATGTAGCCAATGTTATGACGTCCCTAAGTCCAGCTCTAGTCTGCTCGTCATCGACAACATGGAAGCTCATAATGGCTGTCATTTCGTCATCAAAACAGCCATCCCTGCTCAATACGGTTGCAGCTGCAAATACTGAAGAAAATGTTGCAGCAGGTGATAAGAGAAACTCCAAATGTCGCAGTGACGCCGACACTCTTTGGAAGAAATCATCAAAATGGATCTCAGTCCAAACTCCGACTTCATTTTGAAACAGCGCAGAATTGAAGAAACAAAAGTGTGACGCGGCTTGCAACTCTCGTCTGTTTGCGTTCACGAAATTGATTACATACTTGGACTCTCGACGAATGGATCCTAGATCAACATTGGGAACGCCCCCCGACAGGTATTTTGAAATCAAATGAGACAATGGAGATTCAATCTTGATACGGTAGTGTGTCGCCAAATCTTGGATGGAGTGCGTGTAGATATCATCATCTTTTGAAACAGAAAAGTGAAGAGTAGAGTGGGTGATCTCTATCAAGTTCTTCATTTCAGCAACCTTCTCATCAATATCGCTTGAAGAGGGGAACTGACTGCCGAGAATGCTCGAAAGCAATTGCTGTTTTGCATCCGTCAAATGATTGTTGACTTTTTGAAGCTCCGTCAAGCAGCACGTCTCTTTCTTAAACTTTCCATGCCAATTACCGGCAATAGATCGAATACTCTCAAGACAGGCACTGCTATTCTTCTGATAAATATCTTCACAGTTCTCTTCAGTCGTAATAGAAAGAAGGAAGTCATGAATCTCCCCCAACAAAGATGCGTCCACCACAAGCAGATCGATGATGGAGGAAGGATGCCAGTTATCAAAGCTGTTAGTGATGATCTCATGGACGATATTTCTTGCGTCAGGGGATCGACTAATACCATCCTTCCAAACGGACACACAAAAGGATATTGCACTATCAATGCTCTTGCATTCATCTTTCAATCCCTCAAGTAACTCTTGATACAAGAAATGACTGAGATGTCCACTGGGCCTTGATTGGAGGCGACTTGTAGCGTTGCATAGTGCAGATGGAGAGGCCCGAATGGTGGAACAGATTCCAGTTTCTCGGATCAAGATTTCTCCAATTATTGAAGGCAAATTTGATTTATCCTCATCGTAGAAAATATCTTGCAAGTGCTGGGAGACATCCATCGCTGTGAAGCACAGATCATCACAGCGTTGAGAAGTACGGACACAAGTGCGAATGGCTTCCGAAATCACAGTAGCAGCTTCTTCGTCCGTACAGAATTCGCAGGCGGAGAAAGAACTGCTTGCTTTTCCAAGTAAGACTAGCTTGTCCTTGTCTTCTTCTTGCTCACGGTACCGCTTGAATAGACTGTTTTCAATGTAATATTTGAGGGCAATGAACCCCTTCGGATCAGAAAGAAGATGATGTCCGATGTCCGTTTGAAGAAGCTCAGACACACTCGTTGGGGATGGAACGCGAACATCGCGCCAGTCTTTAAGCGAAGAACAGATCGATCTCACCATCAACTCTGTAGCTACATCATTGAGTTTACTGTCGATTCGAAGACAGTCGTATAAGGATCCAAAGTCACTGAAAGCTAGAGATGGAACGTGCTCAATGTTTTGAACGATTGCCTCGATAAAGTTAGTCTTCCATTTCAAAACATCAGACCCAACCTCTTCTATCTCGAACCGATCCAGGATGGTGAAGGCAGTGACATTCTTGATCGAACCAAACTTTCTTTGCCAGTCAATCCGATTGGTTCTATCACTTCTATAGAGTCGCAGGAGACCAGGAATCGCTGCTGACAGCACGCTAACTTTGTCCGTACCGGAGAAGAACACACAGATATCTTGAAATGAAGTAGCCGTTCGCACGGCAAGGGTGTTCAATATGGACAAAGACATGAAAGAGAGGAGTGTTTCTTGTTCATCCCTGAAAAGCTCGTGTGTTGCAATTGCTTGCAATGCATTTACTTTCAAATTATCCCAATGACCATCTTTTACAGATTGGCAGTGATGTACTCGAATCCATAATGCGTTTAGCAACAAAGCCTTTCATGCTGCCCTTATTCGACGGCTGTTTTGCAAGATGTTTCACCAAATCAATAATGTAATCATTCAGGTCAGTTGTATCGAGGTCAAGGGAGGAAGAGATGGGATCACTTTCATCTATTTTCATATTCTTGACCAACTCAACAGCATTCTTCGTCAACTGTAGAGATGCTTCACGTGATGACAATTTTTTACGGAGCTTGGCACAAAACAGCACCATCAGAACGTCTCCTACACCACTGTTTTGATCCACCATTTCGCCAATCGCTTCATTGAGCGCTTCAATCTCGGTCCTGACGATCTTCTGAGACCTCGACAGAATCAATCCACTGTAGAAGCTCCATAGCTTCGTGGTACAAGTGAACATCTTTGGACCAAACAGTTCCACTTTCGACGATAGCATTGAATTTCGTCTTAGATTGAGGATTATACTTCATCAATCCAAAGCTCCGAACAGCAGATGTAACAGCACCACCTACTTGCGCTAACCCCCAACTCCCCAAGTGTTTTTGTTCGCAGACTTTTCTTGAGGGGGAGGGAGATTTTTGGAACGAAGATTTGGATCCATCTTGAAGAGCTGCCACATAACTCTTCGGAAGCAGCCGGCGTTGCTTGTGGCTCTGGTTTGGATGCCTTCCTTTGCGATTCCGACTTGTGTCTGAAGTGCACCATCGTGCCTGGCTTCCTCAGTCGATCAAAATGCTTCTTATTGACCACGACTACTGGAAGTGGAATGGTAAGAAGAGGGGGCTTCTCATACGTTGTGAACAACGCAGAAGCTCCATATTGTGCAGCAAGACTAACGATTTGAGCGAAGTCACGATTGCTCTTACAATCCCCCACCAAACAGACTTCGCCAGCCATGTTCTCTTTATTCCCGAACTCAACAACATCGTTCTGTTGATTTGGATTGCGAAAAATGATTGCCTCGGATCCAAAGTTTTGATGTAAATCACGGTGATCAGTTGTACCCGTAGATACATGTATTTTCCCATCCCATTCAAATGCGTCTCCTTCCTTAATAAAGTTTTGAAGGACAAATGTCACTGGATGATTCTCATACGATCCTGACGTATAGGTGATTGAGACGAAAGCCTCCTTCAACTCCTTCTTGATACTGCGAAGTTGATCATGAGAGATGACTATGGTTGGAATATCCACTCGCTGGACCGGTTCCTCAGTGACCATCAATGCGAGAGCCTTCTTTTTCTTTGCATAAATGAGGGTTTTCTTGAACCCATCACCGTCAAGTAGTGTTTCACACACACAAATCTTGCCCTCAACCCCTCCCTCGGCAAGAAACATGAACGTGCCGCTCCTCGTAGTTCGCTTTGTATCAACAAAGACAGCACCACCCATAATATCCACCTCTTCAGCAGATGGAAGAAATACTGTGGCCGAAAAGCGCCTCGCTTTCTGTTGTGAGGCAGACGACGTTTCGACACGTAGGATAGCCCGATGAGACGGACCCGCCATGATGAGTCTTTTTCAGGTGCAGAAGCAACTGTGTAGAAAACGCTCACGGACGTAACTAATTCTGAGACTGAATACGCCACACCACAACCCAAGGAGCAATGGCAGCGTATGAAGTTGGAAAATTTATCAACACCAATTGCAATATGTAGATTGAAACCAGTGTTTTATGTAGCAGTAACGTCCACTTCACTTGATTTCACCTCACAACAAAGTTTCTTGCGAAAATTTCACACAAAGATCGCTTGACCCAATTCAAAGGCGCCCTTTTCGCTAATCAAGGAAAAAAATAACCAAAGAAATGCATGTCCCATTTCAGTGAGAGTGTATTAGATAGATAGGATAGACAATATTCCAATATTCCGATACCGATGTTTTACTTCTTGCGCTGAAAAAGTAATGCATCATCGCACAAAATCCTACTACAAACTATTTTCCATCTCCATTGTAATCTATTCTACCCCCTACAATATATAGTATAATATCCGAACCAGAACTGCCACAAACAAAGCATGATCGTGCCTACCATGGCGGAGATTCGAACATTCTGCCAGCAGCTTTTGGTCCGGGCGCTTACCTCGAAAATTATTACACTGCACACTGCGTTATATCATTCAATTCCGCACTGCGCAACAATGACACTGCCTATCCATTAAATCAATTGATTCTTGAGTGTAGAGGGGTAATAATAATGATACAATCATGCAGGAAACGCGGCTCATGCACGGCTCAATCAAGGCCAAGAACAAGATTGCAAGCTGCAGGCTGCAGCCTGAGCCTGCAGCGACAGCGAAAAAATTAGCCATCAGGGGAAAAAGCGCCTCTTGAGCTCAGATCGGCCTGTTTTTAAGCGCAGGCGCTTAAAAGGCAAAAAGCCACGTAGAAAGCTAGAAACGTCTATGTAGGAATTAGTACGGTGGTTGGTCTCAGAATCAGCTTGTTTTAAGCCGCTTTTTCCCCTGATGGCGAGAAAAAATGAAGAGATTTTGAGTTTTGAGCTGAGGTGACACTACCAAATACTAATTCCTACGTTATTTCCGCCCCGCCAAATTCAAATCCTTTTTTCACCCACACCACAAAAACTTTTCTTTTTGACAACAACCATGAGCAACGACGAAGGCATGACACCCACCGAACGAGAGCAATGGCTCCGCGACCACGGAGTCCAAATTGAAAGCTCCGCCGATAGACGCAAGGCCGAATCCGCTCTATCCGGCACCGATCGACCACCATCCATCACTGAACAAGTGCAGAGCCTATCGTTATCTTCTTCGGATTCGGATGATGCCGCTGCTGGAGAAAATAATAATGGAGTAAAGTTTGTGTATCTGCCACACGATACGTCCAAGCCAATTCAGACCGTGTGTCTCCCTTCACGTCTTGTGGAGGCTCTTGGTCCTGCTGGTGATATCATTCCAACATATGTGAAATCATTCTTTGCTGATGGACGATCCATTGATGAAACGATTTTCAAGGATCAAGCTGCCAAGCAAAATTTATTGGGGGGAGATATGGAAAAGTTTGCTGCGAATGCCAAGAAGGGGAAATTGGGAACCGTGTCAGAAGATGAATCTGCAGCAACAGCAGCAGCTGAGGACGAGGAGAAGAAGACGAGGTTGAGTTCATCGTCTCTAATGAATGCCACTGCTGGAGGAAGCGTCGAAACATTCCCTTTAGTTCGGCCATCAAAAACAAATAAGAATGAGGGTGTTTATATTTACCTAGATGAAGTGGGCATGTTGAAACACTTGTCTCTCAACACCAGGGCATCGCAGCTAGCACAGCAATGTGGGTATCATCCTGCACCTAATTTCTACGGAGATGTCTTCGTGGGGCGGGTCAGTTCCAAGCCAATGCTGCACAATATTGATATTCAAAGCACGGATATTATGGACACCACAAAAGAATGGATTGTGCGCGCTCCACATGAGAATGTGTTGTGGCAACAAGCTCTCAATGAGGCAACTGGAAGGAGTGGCGAAACACAACCCAATCATGCAGGTACGGAGGGAGTCGCTGCAGAAGCCACTGGTAATGATGGTTGTTCGTATTCATGGTTGCAAAATGAGGAGGAAGTCGAATTGACCGTTCCACTGATAGATAATGATGATGATGAGACAGTGAACAAACGATTGATCAAGGTTTCATTTTTACCACAAAAAGTGGTGGTCAAGTACAATAGTGAATGCAAAGTGGAAGTTCAGCTGTACTCCAAGATTGACGTTGATGGATGTACTTGGACGTTGGACAAGAAGAATCTGGTAATCACTTGTGAAAAAGCTCGTGATGGCGAGATCTGGCCTCGATTAGAGTTGAGTGGATGAATTCATTGCGATGGAAATGGACGCCTCTCAAATAAAGATTATGAATAATGCAAGAGAACTCCAATCTTCTCGAGCACAAATACATAGAACAAACAGATAAGATTAGTTTGCCTTTCCATCGTATCTTTCCCTACAATATTCACAGTTGTGTTTCCTTTGTTCTACAGAAACCATTTCTTGCTTTGGCCAACTGTGTTACGAGAACCTTGAACTACTCTGTGACACAATTAGATCGGATGTGGTGACAATAAGCGTGCCGACCGAGTGCACCAAGCAAGAGCACTCTGTTTTTTCCAACCCCGTTATGGCCCAAGATGCTCCGTCACAAGATACCTCTTCCTCGATGCAGGATAGATCGTCTCATAATGATTAATTAAACAGAACAAAAATGAACATGAATTTTACTCCACAAGCCTGCATCCTTGCCCTCGCTCTTGCTGCGGCCACTGTACCGGTCAAGAGCGACGACGACGACTGCAGTCTTCTTGACTATTGCGGAGGTTCACAAGGTGATTTAGGACAAGAAATCAGCTGCACGCCATTTCCGGTGAAGAGCAAGAAGTTGCCACCGTATCAGTGGGAAAGTTACTGTGACAGCGAAGATGTTCCAAAGTATGCCGGCACAAATGACGGTGCGAAGACGTGGCAATACAAAGGAACCGACCCTAATCCTAATTATTGGGTTTTTCATGGTAAGTACTTACACAGAAACGGGAACTTCTATTTTGACCACATGAACATGTTAGAATCGTAAGCTAATAATAAAATCACTTCTTTGTTTCACCTCCAACTTTAGGATGCGATGGCGCTGGATTTATGGACGACTGCATGGGAGGGACTGGCTATATAGAACAATTTGGTCAATATTCAAGCGAATCGACTCCATTGACGATACGTACGACTGGCTGCGATAATGGCTGGGAGAGCCACTGCGCTCAACCCTTTGTCCATCCTGGTACCGGCAAAGTTTATGAGTGGTACAATGCAGGCATGTGGACGTGGGGAGGTAACTGGCCTGATCAAGTGGCTAACAAGCCATGGTGGAAAAACATGGGGTTGCTAGATACTGATGAACTTGACAATGGACCTGGCACCGGGTTTGCTATCATGTATCCTTGGGTATGCGGTACAACCGGTGGCGAAGATGTGGCATGGCTTTGGGGTTCAGCGGAAAGTTGGCGAAATCGATTGCCTTATGGTGATGAGACTGACGATACCAAGTGTTACTACGACAATGAGCCATGGGATGTTGGTACGACTCCCAACGCTCATTGGACGAGTACTCTCATCCCCCCTGTTTGGCAGGCATACAAGTTCTATTATGATGATACGACTCAAGCGGTAACAGGTTGGTTATTGGCCGAAAAGAAAGCTGACAGTCCAAACCCAGAGCTCTATTACCTCAAAGGTGAATCCCCAAAATTTGAGCTTCAAAGCGTCGGAAGCCCACCTTGGATCGCGTCCGAGTTAAAGTTAAAGATATGGTAGGACTAAATGCACTTAATAGTAGGTTTAAATCATGATGAAAAGACAAGACCAGGTAGAATCCAGTTGCTGGTCTGCTCTGCCTTCAAGATGCTTTCTCTACTTACTTCACACACTTACAATGAAGCCTAATGCCAAGATGAATCCGAAAGAATTTCATAATAAATGCATTGAGTTAGGTACTTAGGTTCTAAATCTTATCCAAGGCATCGAACCCGCCCGACCCATTCCCTTCTCATGTCCCATCAGCCTTCCCGCCACGTTTTTATGGGAGCGGGGGGGGAGCTCGATAATCGTAATCTGGGTTGTACAATAGAGGGCGAGGGGTGTGCCCGCAAAGGTGAGGTTATCTAGGGAGATTTTTTATTTTTGGCGATAGGGAATTTTGCCGTTATTTTAGCTCATTTACACCTGATTTTCCACAGTTGTTGGCCCTACGTGGGCACCGCCCCCAAGAGGGTATGGAAATGCCCACATTATCGTGGTAACGCCTTCTGATGTTTATGTACAATGGGCTCCAAAACACCTTCTCCACACGCCTCTAAAATCACCATGCCACTAAAGATAAAGCTACCGGCCCCGGTAGCAGCAGCTAACATTGGCTTGACCAGCGTAACAGAACTCACAAAAGAAGAAGAGACCAACAAGACTCTCTTCAGTCACTCTTCTGGTCTTGATGCCAACGATTTCGAAGCATCGGGTTTTCCGTTACCTCCCCTTCCACATCAAGGTCGAAACCACGCTGGTTTTACAGCAGATGCAGCGGCTAGGTATGAATTATCGGCGTCTAATGACTTCACCAATCATGGAAGGAAACAGAATTATTTTCTTAATGCTGGATTTTTACCATCAAATCAGACACAACAATCGACGCTTCCGCCAACACAATTTAATTTTTCAGAAAACGGTCATGCATCCACAGGACAATACAATGATCCCATGCGGGGTTGGCAACAGCACGAGCAGCAGCACCAGAACCAACAACAAACAGCAGTGAATAATCCAATCAAAAATAGTGATCAAGCCGGGTACAAAGACTTTCTTCCGCCACCTATCCATGTTCCGAAATATGGCGAAAAAGTTTCTGCTGCTGACAGTGATGGATCTGCAGTTGCTCTTAGAATCAATGGGCATGATTCATCCTCTCATAGAGAGGAACCAAACTTTTCAAATCATGATTGCCTTGATCAACAGCAGCATCGTTCACTACTCCCGCCACTGCCACAGGAAAAAGTAGAGGACACATCTGAGAAAGAAAAAGAAAGTGAAGTACTGGAAAATTCCAAGAGAAATGTTGCTGCTACACCGAATAGTGCCGACTCACAACAAAACCAAAACGATGTGATCACTCTCTATGCATATTGCACATCATATCGGAAGAAAAGCTGGAATGAAATGGTGGAAATGCTCTCGAAATTTATTGAGGTGAATGGCCATGCGAATGTAGAAATGGAAAACGTCAAGATTTCTACTGGTGGTGACACCGAGGAGGAAATGCTTTTAATGCTACGTTCTTGGGTACGTGAATTGCGGTATATTCGCAATGCCGATGACCTTGGTGCAGAAATTAGTTCCAAGAAACGATCCGCAAAGCACCAGCAAAAGCAGCAGCAGCGATGTGATTCAGAAAACCTCACTCCAGAGCGAATTTTTCAACTCAATGAGCTCACATTTCCATGGAAAAATAATTTGACACAGTGGCAAACATGGCTGGATGACTTGATGCATTACCGAGCCAAACATAACGGAGATTGCAACGTCCCCTTGAAGTTTGTAGAGCATCCACCACTTGGCAACTTTGTCAACCGACAAAGAGTCGAATACAAGAAAATGAGGCAAGGAAAACCATCCGCAATGACAGATACCAAAATTCAAGACTTGGAACGGATTGGATTCGTTTGGTCTGTCAGAGAAGGAGGACATTCGTCTTGGGAGGAGCGATTGGCCGAACTGGTAGCATATCAGCACGAACACGGTAACACTCTTGTACCCAAGAAGTATCCTCAAAATCCATCTTTGGGATACTGGGTAAATGAACAACGATTCCAGTATCAACGATATGTCAATGGAAAGTCATCGACAATGAATAAGCAACGACAAGAAAGGCTTAATGCCATCAACTTCAAATGGAGTGTACGCGAATCCCCACGTGAGTTCTCAGAGTGGATCAAACTGTTGAAGGAATACAAGAATCAATGGGGCAATTGCAATGTTCCACTCAAGTATGAGCAGGATGCTTCACTAGGGACATTTGTCAATAATACAAGGACACAATATAAGAAGTTTCAGAGTGGGTTGCCTTCGAATATGACACAGGAAAAGATGTAAGAATCTGAAAATAATTGTTACTGATTGCTATGTTTTCCTATTGACTCACGACTCACGCTCGTCTTTTCTACTTCTTTGTACCTTATTAAGTGATCAATTAGAAGGTATCGGCTTTGTTTGGAACGTAAGAGAAGGTAGAACTCCATGGAGTCAAAGATTTGAAGAGCTCAAGGAATATAAAGAAAAATATGGGTAAGAATACTCAGAGATGGAAATTCATTCAGTTTGACTCTTCTATTCTAAATAGCTGCTTTCTCAAATCGACCCTCATTAGCGACTGCAACGTGCCGAAAAAATGGGCGGAGAATCCAAAGTTGGCAACATGGGTGACGAAGCAGCGGTCGCAATTGTGCACGTTGACGGAGGAGAAAGTTGACAAACTGACCGAGCTAGGGCTTTTACGAAACAATGAATGATACCTAAGTTGCGCCCTAATATATTTTATCACTTTCTCCTTCGATCTTAGCAAGCTACCAATGCTTAGAGCATCAGCCAAGCCGTAACCACAAAGCTTATCGCTGATGCTACACAAATGCCACTTCTAAAAGTGTTTGAAGAATTAATGAATGCAAGTTCCTCGGCCGTTATCATCCGAATTTCCTTTTCCGAGTAAGCTGTGGGAGCACTCGATAATGTCGGTGAGCTTGAAATAGTCGGTGATGTCGACAAAGTCGGCCCAGAGCTTGGTTGAGATGAAATAGTTGGACTAATTGACGGTTGGCTCGTGGGCGATGCTGATGGACTTCCAGAAGGTCGTGATGAAGGAGATGACGTTGGAATCCCTGTTGGATTCAACGAGATTGATGGCTCGGCCGTGGTAGGTTGTGGTGTCGGCTGATTCGTTGGCAGTGGTGTTGGCTCATCCGTAGGCTGATTCGTTGGCAGTGGTGTTGGCTCATCCGTAGTTGGTGAATAGGTAGGTTCCTCTGTGCCACACAGTGTTGACCCGGATGTGTCCGAGCTTAACTGGCATGCTCTATCTTGAATCCAGCCATACGACTCTGAGACACGGCCGTAAACACCAGGAAGATAAGCACATCCTATACCCCAGCTCACAACGCCGATGAGTGTGTCTTGCGAAACATCATTTCCTCGCACAATCAAAGGTCCACCACTGTCTCCTTGGCATGCATCTTTCTCTTCAGTATAAGTGCATATATTGCTCTCATAGATGTCATATCCATACTCGCCGTAGCTATTACCACCTCTTTCTAAATCTTCACATCGTTGATTGCTTATTACCTCTACATCCACTATATGCATTTCTTCAGGTGGAGGCATGGGTTCGTCACGATTACCATTAATACTTCCCCAACCCATGACATGCGCAATGGTTCCAGGAGATGGATAAGAGCTGTCCTCATTCAAAGTTATTAGCGGCACTGCAATTTCCACAGGTCTAGATAGAACAATCAGCGCCATGTCATATTCATCTGTAGTTGTGTCGTAGCCTGGATGCTCAATTTGCCACTTGGCTGATATTATTTCACCATCTGAATCATCAAAGTCGTGTCGACCAATCATCACATCGATGGAGCCACCGAGGCAATGTGCTGCTGTGAGCACGACATCCTTGAGAATAAGAGAACCTCCACAGAAGTGGCCATTGGATTGGAGAGATACCGAATATTGATGACGATCTTCATCCGCCACAAGACCTCCGATGATCCTTGTTTCTTTGTCCGACTGATTGGTCGACGATGCCAACGCAAATAGCTGGAAGAACAGGAACGCCTTTGCAAGAATCATCGTACTAATAGATTATGCATTGTGCTTGAAGGCAATGCAATGATGAGGGTAGGTGCGGTGCCTTGGCTCACTCATTGCGTACGGCAAGAGAAGCCATTGAGCATGATCTACACGAGAAAGAGAACAGTACTATTCGGCGGATAGAGCCGAATTTTTGGTGAGGCAGGATCCGGCAGGACCAAAAAACACAAGAGCAAGCCGCCGAGTGAGAGTGGCCCTTTTTGGCCCTTCCATTCAGGTTCCCCGCCTTTTTGATCGTCCTACGTCACTTATACTATCTGTAGGAACTAGTACATTTTATTCCGGTATCGAAGGTACGGGAACTCCTCTTTCTGGAGCATCATCGAGAACCTGTTGGGAAATGTCACGGGCCTTGTCATTGGTTTGCTTGCCCAATTTTGGATGTTCAGAGGAGGAAAAAGGCTCGGATAGGGTATTTCTGTGTCATAATGGGTACATAGAATGCCCCTGAAAAGAGACACCATAAATAATCCATTCAAAAGGCCTGTATCGGGCCCATTGCGAACAACACAACATGTCCCGTGTCGTTCGTCAGTCATTGTTCATGAAACATGAAAACCACCACTCAGCCTTTTCATTGGAAGGTTGGATGGCTGGGACCGGATTGGAAGGTTGCTCTTGCTTCATCGTGCGTGCTGCAGTTTGTGTCCGCAGGGTGTCGCAGCTTTGGCCACAAAAGGCGAGGACATCATAATTTTTGGTGTTGGCCAACATATCATCGTCCTGCTCTTATTGCATTATATAGATAATAAACCACGGCGATGTTGTCTTTTGTCAAGGTCCTTCCTCTACGCCAACCTCTTCGTGTTGGCGTCGGCAAGTCTATTCCGCGGTGGTATGGGCAGCACTCGAATTATTGGAGGAAAAGAGGTAAGCGGTAGTTTTTGCTACGCCTTTGTTACATGATCTGCCCTGTCATCATTGTCTATTTTCATCAAAGCCGCCCCTTCGTCCACTCATGCTCATATCACTCACACACCTCCAACCTCCACCTCATCATGTTCACTACTACAGCTTGAAGAAGACAGCGCCCCATACTCGGTGTCTCTGATGAGTTCAGGCAACCATTTCTGTGGAGGCTCTCTCATCACAGATCGGGTCGTGCTCACAGCTGCTCACTGTCTCGGAGGCTCCATCAGCGTCTTGGTTGGCCGTCATGACTTTGATGACAATGATGGGGAATTCATCTCCGTTAGCAAACAAATCCCCCATCCAGATTATAATGACGAAACTAGTGAATATGACATGGCACTGCTTGTTCTATCCAAACCTGTAAAGAATGCAGTGCAAGTTGTGAATGTGAATGATGACAGCTCGTTTCCATCAACTGGAACTACCGCTAGAGTAATGGGATGGGGGAACCGCATAACTAGTGGGTTTGATTTGCCAGATGTACCCTACATGGCAGATTTGGAGGTAATTAGCAATCAACAATGTGAAGATTTAGAAAGAGGTGGTGCTAGCTACAGAAGTTTGGACTATGATATTACCAACGATATGTTATGCACATACACTGCTAACAAAGACGCATGCCAAGGAGACAGCGGCGGACCCTTGGTTGTCAAAGGGAGTGATGCTTCAAAAGACGTGCTCATCGGCGTTGTAAGCTGGGGAATAGGATGTGCTTATCTTCCTGGTGTTTACGGACGTGTCTCACAGGGTTACGATTGGATAAAAGAGGAGGCATGTGCCGTTAGTAACGATACAACCGGGTCAACGCTTTGTGGTACACGCCAGCCTACGCTATCACCAACTACGGATGAGCCAACAGTTACTCCGTCAGAAAGCCCCACATCGGCTCCGTCACTTGAACCCACAGCAAAACCTTCGGCCAGTCCATCAGGAACTCCGTCATCAGTTCCATCATCAGAGCCTACAGCAGAGCCTTCGGCCAGTCCATCAGGAACTCCGTCATCAGTTCCGTCATCAGAGCCTTCAGCCGCTCCATCACTCTCAGGTCAACCATCAGAGATGCCATCGTCATCTCCTTCATTAAGACCTTCTGGGAATCCATCAGCATCACCCTCATCCTCACCATCTAGCGCTCCAACCACGTCATTCCCACCAACTTCTGAGCCATCTTCCTCGCCATCAGATGCTCCATCAACTGTGCCATCTCTCAAGCCGTCCAACTCACCATCATTGTCGGTTGCTCCAACTCAGAGCTTAGCGCCTAGTTCTGTGCCAAAGCTCAATACGGGAGTTTCCTTGATTATCAGTGCAGCGGAACTTGTCGACGATGGAGAAATAGTTGTTTCAAGTGCCTCTTTTATATTTGGCAGTTATGCTAACGTTGGATCATTGATGAGCTTGTTGATTTCTGCTTGGCTATTCTATTAGATTTTTGTCTTCCGCGCATTAGAGAAGGCATTTGTACACTCTGTTTTTGAAAACTTGTTCGCTTGCACATAAAACGTACTTGTATCATAAATATAATATACCCTGTTTGAATTGTTACACTATTATATACACCCATTGCTTAAAGTAGCACAGGATAATCCTCCAACGAGAAATGTAATCACTTGTAAGAAAAGTATTCGAGATGGACTTGATGCAGCAGAATAAACATGCTGACATGATTCACTCAAGTCATCTACCCTCTCATACCACTTGTCAAATCTATCTTGAAATTCAAAGAGATCCATCTTGTCCATCACTTCTTCGTCATTTTCCGCCAGTGCAGCTCCCCATACAGTCGCACACCTCCGTTGTATCGGAGTGCCATGATGACTTACACTACCCTTCACACAATCGCCCACAGAAAAGGCAGCAGAATGAACATTTGAAATCTCGTCAGATGCCATGTTTCCACCTAGGTTATGTGCGAGGAAGTATGCGGAAAAGGCATCTGCAAGCAGCTCACTCTTCTTGGCAGCTTGGACAATTTCTGACTCGGAGTCGGGCACACTACTACCCAACAAGAACTGGAGATGATGTGAGAATTCGTGAGCGTGAGCATACTCTGGTCCTTCAGAGTCCATATCCAATGCCTGTTGGAATTGGAAATATCCATCCCCAATGATGATGGAGGAATCCTCATTTTCATCATCCATCTCATCCGTTGCAAAGGCATTGAATGTCAAGAGAGGAAAGTTGTACGTTCCTGGTAGACGAGATATCAGTTCTTGAATATCAGTGGCATGATCATACACTGTATAGTCGCTATCATAGGTAATTATGAAACAGCAACTCCAATGTAGGAACAAGTTTGCCATGACGATCGGCAAGGTCCGACCCATGAGCAGAAAGCAAATATATCTCAGTCCTCTATTCCGGACTCATCTGACCAAAACTCTTGAGCTTGATAATGCACAGACCTAATCTCTTGTGTGTATTCCCCATCCAGGCCAAAGTACTCTTGATCGTATTGTCGTGGCGCGACATGGAGCTTGTATACAAATGACAACACGTGCAAATGGTTGTCGAAAGAAGGAGGTTAGGTCTTGTGCGGAAATGTCTGCGATGATGCTTTTGAGCCACTTTGACGAAGGGCTGGAACATTGTTGTTGCTTGTTGGGACCGGAAAGGTCGTCTTCTTGACGAGACATCATCTGAAGAGCATGCTGCAATTGTTCTGCGAACTCCGTTTGTTCAATATCATTGAAGGATGGTTCTAATCTTCGGGCTGCTATCATGCATATACTCAATGCATACAATAGTGTCAGCTTGAAGAAGAAGGCTCGTGTAATCATTGTTGTCTGTGTTGGATTTGTGTTCATACTCTAACATCTTTATGGCATTGGTTGCATTGAAGACGTGCACTCGCTCACTTGTTGACATCGCCGATGAGAACACGGTGAGGTGATTTTTGCATGCAAAATTGACCTATCGTGTCTCAAGACTCAATGGCTTCGAAAGTGTTCGCACTTTTTCAAGAAGTTGATGTATCGTAGCTGTTTATCTGACAAAATAGATGATATGTACAGCCAATCGACTTATGATCCTCCACAAGGTGATGTAGATGTTAGCAGGGTGATGTGTAATTAGTTGGCCGTTGCCTTCACTTTAAGTATGTACTTTTATGTAGCGTTGTTGGTTCATCATGATCAATTCAAAAACTGCATGCATGCGGCGTGGATGGGTGTGGTGGTGGTAGATCGAGTTTCTCTTTCTCGAGAAAGCGGCTTCAATTCAAGATAAATCAAATTTTGAAGGGGATCCATCATCATCTTCCATCATCCATCATCATTTTCATTGAACTTGGATCAAACATTGGCATCATGAGAATCCGTCGACACTACACAGCCACAGCACTAGGTGTCTGCCTAGTGGCAGCCATCTCAATAACCGGCATTAGCGCTACACAGTTTTCTTCTCCTTCCAGCGGACGAGGCATCTTCCGGCGGCTGCCCTGGAATTTATCAACCGGAGGTTCCACCTCTTCTTCCTCGTCGTCGGTGGTACACAACAATAGTAGTAAAAATAGTGGAATTAACCACTCGAGGGGGAGCCGCTTCCTCACGAACATCGACTAGACGGCCACCCATTAAGGGCGCTGCATCATCCGCATCAACAGTGAAAAAGGGAACTGTAAAAAAGATGAAGAAAATGGTCAAAAAGCACAAGGGCGCATACTATGCTTATGCAAACAAAGGTCCCCCCGTACATCAAAGCAGCAGGAGTAAAGATACCATGCCCTCCATCTTTCGCATTCCCAATGAAGAGAAATATGATCGATACGCTGCCGCACTGGCCATTACCGAGGGATTACGAAGGGTTCGTGATGCAGATGTGGCACGTGCGGAAAAGATTTACAAAAACACACCTCGAAGGGCACGCAACAACAACAAAAGCAGTCCCAAAAAAACTACTACCAACGTAAATTCCACAGTCGAAGCAGCACCATCCGAACAACCACCACCACCACCATCCACCCCCAAGGAAATTTTAGAACAATCCAAACAACAAGCCGAATCCGCCTTCCTCCTCGCATCCACCAGGGCCGTCAAATCCCTTGGCATGACAGTCGCCCAATTCAATCAAATTGGACGTGAGGTCCTCTCCGACCCGGCTCTCAAAGAACGTGTCTCCGAACAAGCCTACCTCTACCGCATTCACGCTTCGGCAATGAGTCTTGATAAAGTCCCCCTCCTCCACAACGGTTCCAATACTCCAATAACAACAAAGAAAATGAAGATGTACTCAAAAATCACAAACGACATCAAGTCCAAATGTTTGCCCGCTCCATCCAAGAAATTGAAGATCTCCGCACCGATCAATTAAATCAACTCCAATCCCAACTACGCATGACTCAATTCCCACCAAATTTCGATCTAAGTGACCCGAACGTCCAACCATTATTACGAGATGAAGTACGTGTGGTATGTGAACGTTTCCCCGTCAAGGCGGAGGAGATTGTCAAGAGGTATGGGTTGGAGAGTGAGGAGTTTAATAAGATGTTGGAGGAGACGAGGGGCAATCCGATATTTAGGTGGAGGGTTATGAAGACTGTGAGGGGGGTGGAGGAGGAGAGGAGGAAGAAGAAGGAGAAGAAGATGAAGAAGTAGATTTGCTTTTTCAGCCAGGGGGGAATAGAGCTATTATTTATAGAGAGAAGAAGAAAGTAGAATGGGCTATTGGGGATAACAATATGGATTGTGGGTTGATGGCAAGTTGGCGAAACGCTACTTATTATACTAATGCACTATATATTGAGGCAGAATGGGGATAAGTCTGCTCAGCAGAGTAAAAGTAAAAGAAGCAAATGATTCGTTAGAGATAATGTGCTGGTAAATAGATGATTGTCTAACTTATAATTATGATCGCAGACAGAACGACAAAATGTTGCCCCCCAAATCAAACCAAAGACAAGTTGAAATATTGTGGGTGGGGATACTTTTCGAAGAGATCGAACGGTAGTTTAACGACGGATTTATGGTCTCGGCAAGCCTAACAAGGAACTGTGCCCATCTTATCCCCTGGGGAGGACGAACACTCTGTTTAAGCCTCTCAGCACCTTAACCTCCTGCCACGTGAGACCCACCTTGGAAACCGACCGTTACTATCTCTCTCGGACCCCAAACCGAGTACACCCGAAGGAGCACTGAAAAGCAGGGCCAATTTAATTAATCGCCGGCCTTCCTCGGCGATACTGGGCCATTATTTGAATCGCCGGCTTTACCTCAGCGATGAATGGGCCGTTATTTGAATCGCCGGCTTACCTCAGCGATGAATGGGCCATTATTTGAATCGCCGGCTTTCCTCAGCGATGGGCCAATTTGTATAGCACCGGCTTCCACGGTGCTGAAGTTGATTGTTGCTTGATCTCATCCATCCATCAAAACTGAACAGAGGATCATGAATCACTGTAATCATCAGCTGCGGCGAAAGGCGATGCTTGCGGGTGAACGTTGTTGGAAGGCGGCGGTAGAAGCGGCCGGCGAGCAGAGGTGAGTTGCCGACATGGATGATTTGCTAGTAAATGATGTTGACAGTTTTCCAAATGAAAAATTATGAGCTCTTGAAAGCAGCGTCAAGTGATCTCAACGACTTTTTTTTCGGCTGCTCCATCCATGATTGAATGAATGGCTGTGAGAGCTCGCGCGACGCGCCATCGTTTCTCTCGTCACGCGCGCGGAAGGGAGGCATGCAATTGCCTTCGATGATTAAAGTATGCTACTCCTATTATTGAGGGTTACCTCTACTCTAGAGAGGGAGGCAGCGCCATCGTCAGATCTTGACGGGGTACTTATGGTGATGGATTTTTTTTGTGGATGGTGGATGGCCGGCCGGCGACAACAGAGAGTCGAATGCGAACTCTAAAATGAAAATGTGTCGCCATCATAGCGTCAGCGTGGCGACTTCCGTAACGTTCATGCGGGCAACGGATCTGACAGAACCAGAGAGAAAAGATGAAAGCCGCTACTATCGCCCTGATTACCCCCATGGATTCTAACTGGACAACCCACCCACCCTAGCTCGTCTACAATTACCCCTTGACATCTACCGGCGCTTGAGCTCGTCGAAATCGCAATGTCAGGGCGATTAGAGAACACCAAACGCCGTCGTGTCGCCCGATCGGCATGTGCCACCGACGAAGTTTGCGACGATTTATCATGCTGTTTCTGTGAGGAGTACGTCCCTTTCAGCAGCGAATGTGTCTAATTACAACCATGTGGCTGTAGCGCCATCCAGAGGTGTATCCTTGGCCCCAATGCAAGACAGGGGAGGGGCACAACCTGCTTGTAATTCTGGTGAGACGTGTATGGTGCTCCTAATCCCTCTCCGCTAAGCGTCCCCAATGGTGGTGTTCCGGACTACAAACACGAAGATTCGGGAGAACTAAAGTTAAAGCATCCATTTGATTACGTGACAATAACAACAAAGAAAGAATTCTCGTTCCATTGGTGATGGTGGTGAGATGTTGTGCCGAAGGGGATTGTGATCGGAGAAGTCGATGGGGGGATAATAAACGATCAAGAAGCGTTCTTCCATGTACTCAAAAAGACAAGTCATTTCTGGGCCAGAACAGTAAGGAAAAAGAGGTGTAATCGAGCTTTCTTTTGTCATAATACATAAAAGAAAAGGGTTGGTGATATTGAAGAGTTGGTACTTAGATGACTACATTCTAAATCTAAAGAGTAATCACTGAGAACAGCAGAAAGATACTATGTAAAGCTACGATAAAAACAGTTTCCGCCGAAACATTGACATCACTGGGAAAACTGTTTCTTCAGGGCACCCCTAGCATCTTCATGCTTGGGAGTGAAGAATTCATCCTTGATCACTGCATCACGCCTTCTGATCATTTGTTTATCCAAACGCTCTTGTGTTCGATCTCGGACATACCCACAGAAAACCTTTTTTCCATCGGGTAGGTTCACTTCAGATACGCCCAACTCAATGTGGAACTCGCTTCCATCCTTCCTACGAGCGACTAAGGGTCGTTTGATTCCGATGACACGGCGTTTTCCTGTTCTTAAGTATCGTTGCATGTACTTGTCGTGAGACTGGGAATCCTTTTCATTGCAGCTTAAGTTGGTGATACAGAAAGTAAGGCGTAAGTTCTGATGCAAAGAAACAACCGTGACCTGCCTTAGCAAATGATACTTACATCATGCTGATGTTGTTGTTTATGAACTCTTCACGAGAATAGCCAAACATTGAACAGGCCGCGTCATTCACCACAAGAATCGCACCATTCTGATCAATGGAAAACATTGGGTCAAAGGATGCGTTGCACATGGCCTGACAAAGGTTATCCTTGTGCTCGAGTTCGGTCGCATGCGTCTCAAGAGCAGAGAGGTCCTTGAAATGAGCAAAGTACATAGGCTCCCCCGAACCTGCAAAGGAATTGTTCAGGGTAAGGCACATTTCAACATTGAATCTGCGCCCAGATTTGTGTAACGCACGAGTTTTCTGCTCGTGGTGTTTCATTGCTGAACCATTCATACACTGTGCGATCTTTTGGATGTCACGAACGATAGGACAGATGGAGGAAATGTTCGTCTCCGCAAGTTCTTCATGAGAATAGCCAAACATGTGTGCAGCATAGCCATTCGCCATTCCGATGGTACCATCCTCGAATATACTGAACATGGGATCACCACATGCCTCGACTACGTCCTTCATGTGTTTCTCAAAGTGCTCCGAAACTTCTTCTGTGATTTTGTGCATGCATCTATCCATGGAGTCAACCTCTCCCAGTCGACTGTGGCTGCTGGGGATACTATAGCTAGCCTTTTCATTATCATCATGATCGTGAGCTGGCGTCACGTAGGCACACGCAAACACATCATTGTTGGTATCATCATCACCCATCATGTCAGGTGATAGCTTCACGAGGCTGACTTGAAACCCCAATGATGAACCATCTTTCTCATCAATGACAGTTACGTCATGACTAGTAGGTTCGCCGGCTTGCAAGTTCTTAGCCAAACTATCCCAGCAATCACCTTTGGTCGGTGAGAATAACGAACAGAAGTTCATTTGATTCACATCGGTGAGGAACATTAGTTGAGCAGCCTTGTTGCGAAAGATGATTGTACCCTCTGCGTCGAGTAGGAAGGATGCATCGGCTGAACGTTGCATGAAGATGACGAGTTTGTTGAGTAAGGGGCTCTTCTCGGCGACGCCTTTTGGAGAGGGTGGCGACGCAGAAGCTGCCGCGAGATGCTTGAATGGGCATGACATGGTGCTAACGTTATCTTATTCTTATTATTCTTATTGATAGTGTGTCTACTGTGGATGATAGTTATGAGACATCATGATGTGAGGGCTCTGGATTCTGAATCTTCATCATGCATTTATTGTTGCATGCATTTTTCATGGTGATGTCGGCGTGAAGTTTTGCGTTCTCATCTCCGTTTTAGGGTTCTGGTTCATTTTTCATTTTAGGATTTACCTTTTACTCACCACCCACTCACTCGATGGTTCATCCCTTCGTGGAATAGCTTCAATTTCTATCACAATCACAACATCTTTGTTATAAATCGTCTGTCTTACAAACATGTATTTTCAAATCGATGAGTACGAGGGAATCAGTAGATGATTCAACTACAAAAAGTCAACCCTTCACCACCGTCCACCGCCCAACACCTTCAACTCACTTTAGGACCCTGCCGTAGTTGCATCCGCCCACAACACGTAGTGTGAGAGTCATACCTTAATACCCCCCAACATTCCAACCATGTCTGACGAAGAGATTGAAGTCGCCGCCGAAGAGGTCGAAGAAGAAGTTGCCGAGATGAACGTCTTGGACGCCTTGAAGGAGGTCCTCAAGAAGGCCCTCGTTCACGACGGACTCCGCAAGGGACTCCACGAATGTGCCAAGGCCCTTGACCGTCGCTCCGCCCGTCTTTGCTGCCTTGCCAAGGACTGTGAGAACGAAGAGTACAAGAAGCTCATTCGTGCCTTGTGCGCTGAGGGTGAGGTCTCCGTTATCATGGTTGACTCTGGAAAGGATCTCGGTGCTTGGTGCGGATTGGCCAAGTTGGATGCCGATGGTGAGGTTAAGAAGGCCGTCAGGACCTCCTGTGCTGTTATCACCGACTTTGGTGAGGAGACCAGGGCTCTTTCTGTCCTTCTTGACTACCTTCAGAAGCAGGCCGATGGTGAGGAATAAACTTGCACACTACTTGATGTGTTGATGTTTTCCACGCCGTAGGAAGTCTCTTCTTGCTAAAGCCATAATATTGGCATGGGTTTCGGTATTTTGATTGAGATCTATGGGATCTGTTGCAGCTGCTTTACTGCTGTTCTAGATTCTACGGAAGTTAACCTAATACCAGATTCATAATTACTGAGGTCTTCTTTTCAAATGTGTTGCTACATTAGTTTCATGTTCTTACATATGCAGCCATCATAGCTTTCCTTCAATATCAAGCAAGATACGCCGGTAGGCAAGTGTCTTTAACGCTCATAGTGCATTCGCACTGCTCATTTCCGACGAGGTTAAGAAGCATCTGCTACAATACCTTCGAAAACAATCATGATCACAAAAGTAATATCTTGTGTGCTGCGAGAGAGACGGCACATGTTATGTCTTATGTCTTCGTAGGACCACAAACAAGAGACATATGTATGACACTTATTGTGGTCAAATGTACCATTGAAGATCTATTTATCGCTCATAGCCCTCAAATTTCCTTTGAGAGAATACTTTCTGAAAATGTTCTGTTTGCGAGTTCGTAACTCTTGAACGATGGGAGTTGTTGTTTTGGAATCTGTACATGAACTCTTTTCGAAGTCTAGCGTGCCGTGAAAGAGAATCTAGAATGATCAGGCAAACACACTAAGTCAAAAGGGTGCAGAGCTGAAGTATGTATTCCTTGTATTTTCATGTTAAATTCTCTCAGTCTCAGGCAAAATCAATCATTGACAGCTCTCATGCAGAAAAGGTGTATCATTTGACCAATTCCGAGACGATAGATTGATGCATTAGTTCACAATGATATCGGTATTGCTTTTTGCAATGGACCATTAGTACTAAGTCACCTGGTGGCAAGGCAAACAATCGTCTGTCACTGTCACGTTTTGTCAAAATCTGCAGTTTCAACCTTAACAGATTTTCATTTTGTATTACATAGTACCTAGTTCGAGGTAGATCCACATCCTCAATTCAAAGAAGTACTTCTATCTTCATAAATAAATCACCATAATGGAAACCGGAAAGGATAGTAATACAACCCATTTGTCCATATATACCCTTTCAGATTTCAGGTTTGCATTCGCTTCTGCTTGGAGACAATCGATGACACAGACAAAATAGCCCAACAGAGACGACCACTTCTCTCTGAAGTACTGGACGCGAGCGAGCTGGTCCGTTCTATTGCTATTGTATTGCAAACAGATGCAAAAGAGCAGCCAATGTCAATGAGGATCTGGATCAACAACGATAGACATCATGAAGGCAGCGAATATATAGTAATAGTCCAAGTCAAGCACCACATCCAATCAGCGTTCTTTTTACATTCTCGCAGGGTCAAAACAGGACGTATGATAGACTCCAACTCTGCCACCCGTGTCTTTCACGCGGGCTCTTCCATCAAACTATATACTGCTTACTGCTTCCCTCCCCCGAACACCAGACCATGCGCATGTTTTGTGATCGTGTCTAAAAAGTTTTCAGAGCCGCATCATTCACTCCCGATAACCGGAAGGCCTTCGCCTGTCGTCACCTTTCCGATATTTAACCGAGAAGGCCTGTCGCCCTCCGTTCCGATAACCGGAGGCCTGTCTATTACTCCGTTTTACGATCAGGTACAAGCCTATCCGGAACTCTAAGTAAGATTTTGCAAAAAAAATGAGAAGATGCGATATGCCATCACGGAGGATCGGCATTCGGCATCTCTTTCATTCACTTATCGGAACACTGGTGCTTCCACGGCTTCCGACTGACATCATGCAAAGCCCGACAAGTTCGCATGCTTGCTGCAGCCGGCCCGAGGAGGCATTTGGCATTTGCAGTCCCAAAAGAGCTGCGCTGGCAGGGAAGTCGCTGCGGTTACAATATTATTATTTGACAAACTCGAAGCGGCGCATCATAGCATAGCGGGTGCTAGCTCTGCTGAAGAAACAAAACAATTGCTGTCAAAAGGCGGGCAAATTACAACATTCCTAGATGGTTCCACACGAACACCGCAAATCCAGCGTAAGTGTCGGCGAAGTCGGAGAAGTGAACGGTCATAATAATCTAATGAATACTACTCTAATGAATGAAGTGACGCCGACGCCTCTTGAGAGCAATGTTGATAATATTATGATGCCATCACCGCAACAACAACAATTTCACGTCAAGGACGAGGAGTGGGATAATCTCGGTAGGAGCTTCCTGCAACGCTGCAACACCAATCCCGAAAATGATAGTCGCCAATCCAACAACAACAATAATGACAATGACTCTTACGAAGAATCCATCCAGCGCAACTCTGCCATGCTCGAAGATTTGCTCCTCCTGGCACTCCAACACGACGCCTCTTCCAACACCACCAACAATACTACTACTAATTCTACCACCACCGAATTGACACGATTGCCATCCCAACTAAAATCCCAATTACAATCCTACGTGACTCAAATATCCTTACAATATCACAAGGTTGGATTTCACTCCTTTGAACATGCTAAGTCATGTCATGCTTTCGGCGACGAAATTGTGTTATATGCTCAAGGATGCTGCTCCGTACATGATGAACAACAACAATAACGATGATGATGATGAATCAACATCCAACAATACTGAACAACAACCCTATTTTGTAGCTTGTTCACTATACGATGATCCCACACCACCTCCTCCTCCTCCAACAACTAAACCAAACAACAACAACAACATTACCACCACCAACAATTCCATCTACGATCCCTGGTTACACTTTGCACTAACATTCGCAGCCCTCCTCCACGATGTGGATCACAAGGGTCTACCCAACGCGGTACTCCAATCTCATTCGGATCCATTGTCAATACGGTATGGATCACCTATTTGTATGTCGAGTTATGCCGAGTGGAATTCGGTGGATATTGGATTGAGTTTATTGGAGTGTGAGGAGTTTGATTTGTTACGGGGGGTTTTGTTGGGTAATAAGGGTTTTACTACTGATCGTAGTAGTGATGGTGGAGTTGAACAACAACAACAACAAGGTGGAGGAGGAGGTGGACGAGAGAATTTCATGAAACTAGTCCAAGATTTGGTCCTATGTACAGATATTGCAAGTGCACAACGACGTGAATTGGGAATGTCCAAATGGAACAAGTTGTTCCAACAACAACCACCATCAAAAGAATATCTTCGTAGACGAAGTTCAGTGGATACATTGGAAATATCCAATACTCAATCTGCCAAGCTTGCCAAAGATAAACAAAGGGATGGCAACGATGATGATGATAAGAATGTCCAAGGACGAGGAGGAGGTAACACAGCAACAACAATAACAACAACAACAACAACAACAACAACAAACAATGACAGTAGTAGCATCATCCAATCCAAACAGAAGAAGCGTAAACTTCAAACACCCGAGGCAGCACGAGCAATCGCCGAACAAATCATGCAAGCAGCCGATGTCTCCCATACAATGCAACACTTTGAAACTTTCCTCAAGTGGAATCAACATTTGTATCATGAGATATTGGCAGCGCATCATCATCGTCAAGCTCAAAAGGAAAGTACTAATGTCAAGAAGGTGGGGGAGGGAGGAGGAGGAGGAGGAGGATCCTCCGAGGAACAACAACAACAACAACATGATGATGAACGGAATAATCAAGAACGTCATCCAGCTCAGAATTGGTATGAGGGTCAGATTGGATTTTATGATGGGTATGTCATACCACTTGCGAGACGGTTGGATGCATGTGGTGCATTTGGAATGATGGGGGAGGAGGAGGAGGTGGTGGTGGTAGTAGTAGTGGGTACTTTGTCCCATTGGCTGTGAGGAATAAGGAATTGTGGATATTGAGGGGGAGAGAATGTACTCGGGCTATGGTGAGTGAGGCAACGAGGATTAAGTTACTCCCCCCAATGCCGTTGAATGTTGTTGTTAACGAGGGAGGAAACGACGCCGACTCCGAAGAGGATGGGGGTGGTGTTCGACCGATGCCCAAGTCATCATTTTTGCAACGAAGGATACTTGGAAGAAATTCTTTCCTTGAAGAAGAGAGTAGCAGTGAAGAAGATGACGAAGAAAAGGGTGGTAATGAAACCGATAAGACTGACGTTTCATCTATTCCAGGTAGCGTTGAAACACCTGGAAGGGTTTCATTCCTCTCCATGGCATCGAGTAGAACTTCCACCAGTTTCAAGTGGGGACCCAAATCAGGAGATGAGGAAATAGACAGCTCTGTAAATGCACTCGTCCCCAACATGCTAGGTAAGACAACTTGTCGACTCACTGGAACATGACTGTGACTTGGCTCCCCGGAAGCAACAAATGAGTGCTTTGAGGGAGGCGGTATCGAAATATCAGTCGAATGGGTCGATACGGCGGCATCGTGGTGCTCTCCTATTTGTTGATATCAGTGGCTTTACGAATCTCGCACAAAACTATCCCGTGGAAGACTTCAAAACATTCATCAACCGATATTTCACCAAAATCATCAACCTAATCAAATCATTCGGAGGAGAGGTGGTCAAATTTGCTGGGGATGCATTGTATGCCATCTGGACATGTCCGACAATAGAGAAGTCGAGCGCTGCACTTGAGTCTCATGCCATGAACATTGAAAAGTGCACCGCCTGTGCCATCGCAATCAGCAGCGAATGTAACAATTACAAGATTTCGAAATCTTACAGCCGGAGAGCTTCCGTCCAACCTGATGCGTCTGTTGTGTCGAATCGATCTCAGGGGGAAGTTCTGTATAACTTTCAAGATAAGAGTGCAGAATATGAAGAGAGAGGTGCAATATTGAACTGTTTATTGTGGTGTGAGTGAAGGGATTATGGCCGGGGTAGATGTGGTCTCATCAAGTCGAGCGGAATTCTTTCTTATTGGGAAACCCTTGAAAGGTAGGTGCCATTATTAACTCCATTTGAGTTTTGTATGGTGCTATTTATCTGACTCCCTTTTTGCATAACATTATTCTCTCAATGAGCAGATGTTGCACAGGCCGAGCACCTAGCAGGACCAGGCGAAGCAGTAGTCAGTCCTTCGGTACACATGTCGCTACTGAGTAAGAGCGAATCATCATGACTTTGCCTTCACTGCCAAGGAGAACAGGAGCGAATCATCTGACTTTGCCTTCACTGTCAAAGAAGACGGTTTCCAACGAGTGCTTTGGCCTGATCACCCACCTGTGTCAGAAATGGTGTCATATTATCGGGGCAAAGGAAAGAATGACACGACCAAAGAAAACGCTCAATTACAAATCGATAGATTGGTGAGGTCTCACTGGCGGCTTGAGTCACTCGATATCTCCCGTAGTGATTCTGAAAGCTCACTGCAAGACCTCTCGCTTCGCAGTGGTATCGACGAATCATCACTTGTCAGTGATACCTCGTCTAGTCTAGGCAGCTTGAAGCCAGAATCCCTGCAATCTGATATTATGCAGCTTCTTGAATATCACCGACATGAGGCAACCCGAGATGTGAGTGGGAAGTTTACTGCCGAATTGCGACGTGTGGTTGTGATTTTCATCAGCATTAATGTTTGAACCTAAGCTTCCTAATGACCCAAGCGAAGACGGCGGTATACTAGAGAACTTTCAGAACATCTATTCGATCATTACTGAGAGTGTGGTTTCCTCGTTCAGGTCAAGGTGCGACAATTCATCAATGACGACAAAGGTACTGTTTTCATTGCAAGTTTCGGACTCAGGGGTTCTGCTACATTGCATCCATCTTCTACAGCAGTGGAGGCCGCGATAGACGCCCAAGAGAAACTCCTGAGAATCATGGAAATTCAGAGCTCAATTGGTATAACTCTGGGAAAGGTATTTTGCGGCGAAACTGGTTCACCACAGCGTTACGAATACTCACTTCTGGGGCCCTCCTGTAACTTATCTGCACGCCTGATGGCAAAAGGGGCACCAGGCGAGATAAATTGCGACGAAGAAGTAAAAAAAAGTGCTGCAGGACGACAGTTATTTACTTTCAGAGGCTCACGCAAATTGAAAGGATACGAAAATCCTGTCCCGTTCTACATGCCCATCGAAGGCAAAGATAGTGGAGTCGAAGGAAGCGATGACATCACCACATTCTATTTGCGAAATGAGGAAGTGCTCAAAGTGGCAAAAAGTATTTATGACCACCCATGGCGAAGCTGAAAGTGATACCAACCAACCGCGTTTGCTCCTCATCAAAGGGAATGAGGAGAAGGGACAGGAACCATTCATATCTGCAATTCTGAACCAGCCACTTCTTCGCTTCTTCTTCCGTGATAATGGAAGCGAACCGCTGCTTCCATGACGATCCCTTTTACTGCTTCATTCCCATCGTGACGAGGATATTGCTATCTTCTGGCGAACTCAGAGAGAGAATTCAGAGATTGCATCTAAGATACAAGCGTTCGTCTGTCCTCGGATCATTAATATCAAACGATGCACTCCGAGCTCCGGCACAGCCTTCTGGCACAAAGCTTGTCGCTGACCGGTTGGCTCCGTTCTTACCTGTCATTAATGATTTTTTGTATAAAGGATTCCCACTCTTGAAGAGTACATTCTGAAGCAAAAAAATTGAAGGATAAAGAGAAGATTGACAAATGCGTCGAGGTACTATCATCATTGATAACAAACTTCTTCAAGCTCGGACAGAAGCGAGGAATCATTTCGATTCCCATGTTTGACTCGATCGATGAATATTCGAAGAAGTTGTTGCGTCATATCTTTGCATCTGATACAACTTTGTTGATTGTTGGTGGTGTGGATGATTCGTCACCTAGTTGGGAATGATGAGGCAGAAGATGGTTTAGAAGCCTTTCTGCGACCTTTCATCGGGGTAACTACAACGAGGCAAGTTGAGGTTGTTCCCTTGAATATTTTGGACAAGCAGTCATCTTTTGATCTCTTCTTGATGGTTCTTCGACGTCATTTCCCTAACGAAGTTCGAGGAATTGAGCAAAAATATGGAAGTTCAAGACAAAATTATGGAACATTGCGAAGGGATGGTCCATGTGACTGCTGAGTTAGCCCACACTTTCTGTACGCAACTGCGCAAAGAACGTGAGAACAATGGGCAGAGCCTTGATCTTTCATCATCCCTGACAGAGTTTCTTGGTAGCACCCCAACTAGTTCCGAGGAATTGATCGCCTTTCGCTTTGACAAAATGAATGCGGAGGAGCAAATGCTACTCAAAATAGCCTCTGTTGCAGGCTTTGACCAATTCAGTTTCTCTCAGAATCTTCTCGAAACAGTCCTGCTTGGTCTATCGCGAGCTGATCACGAGCAGATTGATGATATGTCAAATATGTCAATCCATAGATGAAGATTCCGATGAGCTTTTCGAAGGAGGCATTCCGAAGTCGATTGGAGGTGACGTTGGTGTGCCGATAAATATCGGGAACCCCGATTCTGTGAATAATTACGAGTTACATGTTTCAAGGAAACTTCTTCGAACAAACTCTTGAGGCACTGGTTGAACAAAAGTTTTTAGTTGAAATCAATGTTGAGATGAGTGATCTGGCGAGTATGGATTCAGTCATGTATCGTTTCAGGAGCACACACGAACAGGCTGTGATCAATGGGCTCATGCTCAATGATCAAAAACAGCGGACGCATTTTGAAGTGGCTTTGTATTACCAGTCTACACATGGCAGAGAGTCAGGAGAGACTCCTTCCGATAGTGACGATGTGTCTGCTTCTCTCTCGACCGACATTACAATAATACCTACAAGGAATTGGCAGCTGTTCCACATTACAGCCTTGCATTATGATTTGGCTGATGCTCATTTGCCTGCGTTACTTCAGTACTACGAGTCCAGCACCCAGCTTGCTTCGTTAGGTATGCGAGGTGGAGCTCATGGTCGTCTCCTATCTGCCTATTTGATGCTAGAGAAAATACTTCGTGAGGCCACTGATTTAGATATTTACGTCGATGAGACTACAAAGCAGAGGCAAACAGTTGCCAGCCAAATGGTCAGGATTATTGGTAACAAAGACTTGAGCGATGTATTGAAAGGAATCACCAAGGAACATCTTCGTAACGTTTTTGATGGCGATATTTTGGCGTTTAAGGTGACACTGAGTATGTTGACTAAATTTGGTCAGTCAGTTGGAACAATCGAGCATGAAGGATATAAGTTTGGATCAGAGCTTTATCTTCAAGCAATATTGCTTGTTTTGTTGGTACTTGATGACGACGCCTTTGCAAATCTCACTTCGAAACTTGACTCCTTCCTGAAAGAAACGAATATCCGAGAATTGAAGCATGAAGAAATACCTGAAGCGGACAAGAACAATGGATTCGACTCTGATACGTTGGACAGTGATCACTTTTCTTCCGAGGACTTTGATTTGGATGATTTAGCAATTTCCTTTCCAGCCTTCAGCGGTCTCCTAACTTTTTATCGAGATTCCCCAATCGGTGCAAACCAAGTCCAAGAAACCTTTCTGGCAAACTTGTTTGTTGCTGTAACGCAAGAAGCTCATGAGATGATTCATGTATTACGAACAAAGTGTATCCTGAGTCATTTGTACCTGAAACATGGCGATATCACGAAAGCTTTGGAGGAATGCGAAGGAATAAAGGACATCTATGACCATGATGCCTACAGCTTACAGCTTGTTCATACTTACGGAATGGATTGGTCACTCTTATGCGTAGGTACAATGGCATCGACATATCTCTTTCGGGGCCAATTCACTGCTGCGCAAAGACTTGTTGACTTTCTGACAGAGCAAATGCACGTCATCGATGAGTTTGCGTCAAGCACTAAAGTCATGTCGAGAGGCACTGTTTCATCGTATTATCTTCGATTGTTCGATCTTCCTAGTGCGTTTGAGATGTCAAGTGGCATTGCTGCGACCCAATACGGCTATTTTTTCAAAGAGCATGGTACGTTGCAAGAGAAGCTGGCATCGAAAGAATTTGCTTTACAAAATAACGAAGCTTTTGCCGCTTCCGATGGTGGGCTGGACTTGCTCTCTATCCTTTCTTCCGATAATATTCATGAAGTTGATCAAAAACGTCCGATGCTGAGACAGAGCGCAGAAACGCTATGTGATCGTGGAGTTGAGGCAATTCAAGCAGCAATATGTCAGGCTGAAGTTAAGAACCTTGAGTCCTCACCAGCGTCTGCGGAAAATCTTGGAAAGCAATTGCAATACTGTCAAGCAGGGTTGATTTATCTGAATCAAACGCTATCCCAAAATGATGCAAACAACCACGAACGGCGTAAAAACTACATGATGTGTTTGCACCAAAAGGCTCATCTTCTGTTCTGGCACCAAAAGATCCTTCAAAGATTGCGCAAGGACTTCATAGATGATTCAGTGAATGACTTACTTGGGCTGGAGGGGAAAGAGATGCATAAGCTACGGCAGTGTTTGATTGAGTGCGATGAGCTCAGTAAAAAGTATGATTATTTTTACATGCAACTACTTGTCGGGAAGAGCTACATCAACCTTGAAATTGGTGAAGTTGAAGGAAACGAGCTAATACAAAGCGCTCTCGAAAAGTTGACTCAACCAGACCGAACTATTGCAGAAGAATTATTGACACGAATCGACACCTTATAAATGTTTAGCAGTGATGCTGATCATAATGAGAAGTTCTTACATAGCAAGCGCCGTATTTATCACCGCTTTCTCTTTGTAACTTGGCTCCATTCACGTATTTTCTGGTTTGCACGGCAACATAAATATGTGCGTCTGGTCGACAGTCAGCCAAATGCGTTGGCAGTAAAGTATGATAATCCTAGCTTATCCCATGATCAACACTTCGGGTTTTCTTTCAGGGAATTCTCGCTCTTCTTGCGTTCCCCATTCATAAATCTGACTCTCTCTCTAGAGAATACCTATTCCTAAGAGTAAACTGACACTCAGAGAAGATCAACTACACCTTCTTAGACTTGATAAGTATTCATGTGATCAAACGAACGCACCACCTTACTATGGGATAATTATGTCGATAAACAAGCTCAAATCAGCTTTGAGAGAAGAATGAGTAACAATCGCCTTCTTCGTCTTCATCGGCTTCGTAGACTCGTCGCGGAACCGCACCTAAGTAAGGTGGCGACAACCCCTACGCTGGGTTGGCTGGGTCTTGGCTTTGGGATGACAACAGTGATCGTCTGCCTGCCAGGTAGGCCATTGAGGCCTGACCTCTTTCCTGTGTAGGTACTTGAAGACAGATGTTGTCCCCACTCGTTAAATGAATTGACCAAGAAGTCGCGGTCGAGAATGGGAATTGGATGGGTGCTTCTTTTTTGGCCGAAAGAAGACAAGAAAGAAGAAAGGAGGCGAGAGATAAGTAGATGTGAGAGTGAGTTGAAAGTTGAAAGTATATTGTAGTAGGTAGGTACTTGATACGTAGGTACCATAAGTACATAGAATGCATTTTAGTCATAAGTAGAGGCCCTCGATTTGGGGTTTATCCGAGCTCGGGTCGGGGGAAAAGAGAGGAAAAAAGCGGGGGAAAAAGAGGGGAAGAAAGGCGAGCGAAGCGAGCCTCAGAATCTACGATACTCCTACGAAAAGAGAGGATGATGATGCAATTGCTCCTTCTTCGCTTATTATGCACTATTTGCCTGCCTTTGACTCTTCGTACCTTCGCTTTATATAATCACTTTTACTTTCATCTCGTTTTTTACCGTAATTGTGGTATAATTCGTGGTCGATAACCATTCAAATTTGAGCCTTTTATACACTTCCCACGTTTTGATACTGAAACTCCAGCAGCGTGAAGCAGACTTGGCATCGTATCCTATTTTCAATGATTTGTTCTTGTGTAACTCCCTTCTCACGCATTGTTAGGTGCGGCAGCCTCTCTTCTACTTTCCAATACCGGATCAATAACTTTTGGTACATTAGTTCTTCTTTTCTTCTTGGGTGACGGCTTTGTTGCCAATTCGTCTCTTACTTCGTTTGTTACTTGTCCCAATGTCGGAGCTTCAACCACTTGTCTACCCATCGCAGCAGCAGGAACATACACACACAGAGAGAGAGGTAGCACCGATGGCGGCCCCCATTCCACCGCGTTGAAAGTCAAGACATTCTTTCTTTATGGGTAGTGCTATCTAACAGAGATTGCACTTGGGTAGCAAATTGTTGGCTCATTTCATCGCTGGTTCCACATCTCAAAGGCGCGTTCCCTACAGCTTTCATGATGTTATTTGCCAATGCTTTTGCACTTTCAAAACCCACACGGTGAAGTGGAGGCACAGTCGTTCCGGCAATATATGCATCCTGGATCCTGGATCAACCCCAGACGCCAAGCTTCGTACTCTTTACCAGCTGCTTCTTGAAGCAGTCTCTCATAGATATACCTTCTTGAACTCGTATCAATTCCAGCACGGCCTGCCAATTCATTTTAGAGCTGTAGCGACTCATCAAACGACACACTCTTGAATGCAGCAGATGTTCGTGCAGAGTGTGATTATAGCCACAAGTACATGGCAGTAGTTTGACAAATACGAGTGTAGATCCACCAGCGCTGAGCTGTTTCTCTACTCTGATTGGGCATTCAAGAATCTTTTTGTAGATTGTGTACCTATTGTGTACCATGTTGTGTCTCCTTTGCAAGGAGCTCCTCCTCACCCTAAATAGTGCGAATTCTTTCATTGTTTTAGCCATGCTGCGTCGGATTTCTTTTTGTGAGAGTTTTGCGCCATGGTATCGATGTGGAGGTGGTATTATTGACATCGAAATACTAGCGGAAACGTAGGGGAAACAGCGGCCATCATGATTGTTTTCTGCAAAATCGTTCTCCAGCATTCGGCTACAGCCGGAATTATACATAGGAATTAGTATGTGCTTAGCTTAGTTTTTAGACTCAGCTTAGATCCTCTGATTGGAATTTGGTCTAGAGAAGTACATACGAGAGTGTTATATATGTGTACAATAGGCCGGTCTAATTGAGATCGTGCAGAAAGATACCGTTAGTGAATTAGTCGGGGTTTAACTTCCATAATGTTTTCCACAACCTCTATTCAACCTCTATTTTCAAAGGGGGTTCAAAAGTTTCACACAAATAAAATCGTACGGTGGGGTACAAATATTCAAAAGAGGTAAACGCAGTTTTTGGGATGTTCCTGTGAGCAAGTAGGAGTAAGTCATTTGTGATCTATGACCCGCCGGCGGCGAAGGCATCCGACCAAACAACTGTCGTACCTGAGCATGTAAAACCGGATAGAAATTCCAAGATTAAACTTCAAGGGTCAAGTGCCCTTCAAGCTTTCGTGATTACATTGCCTTTTTTCCGCACAAGACATAAAAAACCACGAGTAGTCATTGCCCTAACTTACTTGATGACTACTGAACACCTCTACTTAAAGTAATGTGAGTACAGCTCAGCAGCCCCTCTACGGTTCCTTCTCTTTCAAGACTTACGACGTGTAAAAGATGCATGCAACGGGTTTGACATCAAGGAGTAATCGTAATAATAATCATTCAAGCAACAAGAGCACAGGTAATACTAGTAGTAATAATAGCCGACGGCAACGTACATCAAGCAACAACAACAACTCAACATCCAAACAGCCCTCCTCACGAAACATCATGTCACCAACACCGTACACCTCCACTCCACCCAAAAGTGTCACCACCGCTTCCGCTTCCGTTGCCGCCAATAATACCGTCAAGGCGGTAGGTAGTCGAAGAAGAATCAATCACCACCGATGATCTCGAGGCAATGAAGGCAATGATTGGAGATATTAAAAAAGATCCTTCGCTATTATATCGATTGAGTAATTTGAGTGCGAGTCCTCCTGCTGACGAACAGAATGCTGATAACAACAACAACAACAACAACACTACTACTGCTGCTACGAATATCAATAATCATAGTGGTGGTGGTGGGGGGCAACTAAAATTCTCCTCTCCATTACCACCAACGCCAATATCATCATCAAGGGGCACAACCACCACCACCACTGCCACCGACCACCAATACCTCTGCTGTTGTCAAATTCAATACTACTACCTACAGCCGATGATGCCACCGAAATATCCAGTATTGGAATGATGAGTTCCGATGATTACAATTCGTACTTACATCCGACTCCCTCCTCCTCCTCCTCCTCCTCTCGTACTAACAACACCACCCATTAAATTGGGTAGTGGTGGAGGTGGTGGGGAGGGGAGGTGGAGCGAACCGTGCGGAATTTGCCAATGACCTGTGTTGCTGGATTGGTCACTTCCTCCTCCTCCAATACTAATAATCACCACCACAACAACACAATAATAACAACAGTTATAATAATACTAACAGTTATAAGGATGAGGGGAGACTACCACCAACCATTGGAAGTCCCGAACAACCATCACCAATTATTATGAACCAATCACGGACCAATCGTGATGCGGAAATAGCTTTGAGGATGCAAAGTTTACGTGCCATGAGGGATTGGAATAAACAACAGCAGCAACAACAGCAGCAGCAGGGGGTGGTGAGTCCTACTGGCAATAATGGGGGGAGGTGGTATCACCTACCAATATTAATAATAGCAATTCAAATGGTATTGGAGGTGGTGTAGAGGAGGGTGTAACTAATGGTGTTGGTGGTGCGATTGCGAGTCCCACCTCTACTAGGGAATCAAAGGGGGGAGGATACTACTACTACTACCAATCATCATCATCATCATCATCATGGGGAGGATCATTCTCAACAACAACAGCAATCTGCTGTTCAATCTAGACCACCACCAATACAGTCACCACCACCAATACAGTCACCACAACAGCCAATGAATAATGGTATGTCAAATACTTCCTCTTCTTCTTCGAGGAGGAGAGAGGGCAAGTCTTCTAGTAGTGATAGTGGTGGTGGTGGCAAAAGTAGTAGATCATCAAGACGAAAGGATACGGCTACTAGCAATACTAATTATCATCATCATCGCAATAATGTCAACATCCATACCAACAGTGATGATGATGATGATGATGCACATAGTGATGCTAACGAGGAGGACAGTCCTATTTCCCATGGGGAGGAGGTGTACTACACCAACAACAACAATGATGATGATGATGATGAAATGATGGGGGGAGGAAACAACGGTTATTTGCATACAGCACCCCAACATATTCGTGGGGGTGGAAGAGACAACAACAACAGTGGTAAACAACGACGTAACAGTCAGGAGGAGGATGATGATGGTAGCTTTTTTGAGGGTGAGGAGGAAGAGGATGATGATGAAATGGAGGAAGTGGCAGGGGAGGAGATGAACGATGTGTATCATCATGCACCTACTACTACTCGTCATAATAATCATCATCACCGTGGTGGTGGTGGTGGTGGTGGTGGGGATGGGGGAATAATTCGAACAGTAGTAGTAGTAGTAATCATCGAAGACAACATCATCATCATCAGCAGCAGCAGCAACAGCAACAACAACAAGATGAACGGACATTACGAAGGATTAGTGAGGCAACTACTGAATCTGAAATGCCATCCACTTATCATCATCATCATCGGGATGTTGTGAATAGTGGTAATAAGAGCAGTAGTAGTAGTCGTCGTTCGGGTGCAGTTCAGGCAGCTCTTGCTGCTGCCGAGGCTAGAAAGGGTGGTGGTAGTAGTGGTGAGGATGGTAGTGGTAACAGTAGCAGCAGGAGTAGTGGTGGCAACAATCGAAATAGTAGTAGAGGTAGTCCTCGTGGCAATACCACTACTACTACTAGCCGGAGGAGTAGTCGGAGTGCTAGCCGAAGTAGTAATAAGGGAGGTGGTAGTAGTAGAAGACCAGAACACCAACGTAGTGCCAGTCAGGGTGCTTATAATATTGGTGGTAATCCGTCGGTAGCACAGGACGGGCATTATCATCGTCACCATCAACAACAGCAACAACAACAACCACATCATCCATCGAATTCTTCTTCTCGTGGTGGCTCCAAGCAAAGGTCATTTCATGTATCATCTCCCTCCCCTCTTATAGAACATACTCCTTCCTCCACACAATCCGAAAGGCAATATGCAAGACGAAATAATATGACAACGAATAATGAAGAATCCTCCTCCCCCTCCAAGCATTCGTTTCATGAAGTATCCTCCTCTTCTTCTGAGTACGGACGACGACATACACTTTCGAACTCGGAGCAACGGGCGTACACTTCCAGATCTTTTTCTTATTCGGATGATCATCGTGCACAGCAACAAACTAGTCGTAGTGGGCAACAACAACAGCAGCAACATCATCATCAACAGCAGGAGCAGGAGCAACATTCACACCATCATCCACAGGATCATTCTCGGTCTCAATCATTTTCGGTAGATGAACAAAGAAGTAGTTACCGGGGTAGTGATCACAGCAGCAGTGATGATAGATACCAAGTGAATCAATTGGCGAAAATGTATGCTCGGGGAGAGACTTCAGATAAGCGTAGTAGTAATGTCGATGTTGAAAGAGGGGATGCACATGGAGATGATGAGCATCTTGCCCCTTCACGTCTTTTTGCATCCCTCTTACGACGAGGACGGTCGTCAGCAGCAACGTCGTACGAATCATCATCCGCAATCTCAACAACAACCACCGTCATCGAATAATAGGGTAAGAGACGACAAGCGATATTCCATGAACGATGTGGCCAATCATTCGGAAATGTCTTCCAATCGATACAATACTTCCCAAGACTACTCTCCCAATGACGACGACGACGACGACGACAATTTGGAAGTGAATGCCAAGGCCAAGAGTGTGTCAATGATTGTGACTAGTCGAGATGCCGAGGAATCGATAAGTCGAGCGAAAAAGGCGTCGTCTACTACCGTCAAAACGTCGAGAAAGAGTAAAAAGTCTTCATCCAAGAAATCATCTCGTGAGGGCGATGAAAGGAAGCACAAATCAATAAGGTCCAAAAGTAAGGCCCGAGATCCGCCTCCAAGTGAAGGACGATCGAGTGAGTCTAGTGATAGGGCATCATCGCCTGAGAGACAATCTAGTTTCAACAACCCCTTTCCACGATTTCCGAAACGACGAACAAGCGGCGAAAAACATCCTTTCAACGCAAGTTCTGCCTCTGGAAGTGTTATGAATCGACTTTCTCATCCGCTCCGGTCGTTGAAACCATCCCCATCAAAGGATTCGCTTAGGTCGGTAAGATCTCCGGTATCGTTGAAGGATTCATATAGGGCTTCCCTCCAGAGTGGTTCGTCCGAATATAAGGATGATCCATCTAATGATTCACGAAGGCGACCGACACTGGATTCTTCGAATGTTAGTGATGAGCATGATAGTCACAACATGCCCCAGAAACAAAAGAAGAGTAGCAGCAAGCTAATTTCTCGTCTGGTAACTTCTCCTACCCCACACATTGACACCTGTGGCAGTATTAGTATTGCCGATGATGACGACGAGCACGCAGTATCACTGGGAATTGAACTTGCACTGATGAATGGGGACGTACCGCGATTGTGTGACGCCAAGGGCCGCTGTCTCTTCCACCCACACATTCGATTGCAAAAGCCAAAGCTGTTTGGGGGGTGGAAAATCTTGTTTAAGCATTGTCCTGACTGTGCTGTGGAACATATGAGAGCGACACAAGATAGGATGGCAGAAAAGAAGAAGAAGAAACGTCGGGAGAAGAAGAATAATGAGGATAAGAAAGAGGACTGATGAAAGGAAGAAGAGTGATCCAATTATTGCTATGAATGTTGGTGATGATGATTTTACGCCGAAAAAGAGCAAGAAGAAGAAAAAGAAGCATCGTGATGATGTTGAGAAGAAGGAAAAGGAAGAAGTCCAGGAACCATTGGAGTCGCTGGTACCTGCACCGTCTGAGCCTCCAATGGATGAAGATTATCAAAGCATCATGAGTGATGCAGTTACAAATTACGAACAGCCCTATCAGCAGGACTCTCGTGCTATTGTGGAACACAAACCGCCTAGGAGCAAGAAAGTAAATGGTCTACCGTGGAGTGATTACAATGGCCAATCAGGTCGTTATACAGGCGAGGTAAATGAGCAGTATCTTCCCCACGGAAGAGGTGAAATGGTGTATGACAAGGGCCTCGTATCTGCCGGAATATGGTACAACGGAGTTCTTGACACTGAAGAGCCTGTTTCGATGGATGGATATGTCCCTCATCCGCCTTCCAAACTATGAAATTGGTGACAAAGGTACTGACGAAGATATGATCATCACCTCCAAGAGGGAGACGGCAGCTGCAGTATCTCAAATTCGAGTGAATGATGCCGCTTTTGTTCGACGCTCGGATGGGTCTTGGACTTATGCGATTGTGAAAGATCAAGTTGACTGATGGTACGAATCGATCGATTCGCTTCAAAGTAAACACTCGCGGGTCTACAAAATCATTTCCGCCCTCTCAGTGGGGTACGTACATCCGATGTATCAATGCACGGACGGAAGTCAATACCAATAGAAGAGGTGACGTGCAAGCCAAACGTTCTGCACCTGGTCTTGGCGAGTACCTGGAAAGCAATAACAGAAGGCCAGCTCAACCCGTTGGCCACTCATCGAGTTCTGTGGCTGGAAATTTCACTGGCTACTCTGGTGATGTCAGTGTCAGCAGTACCCACAGTGCTCCAGTCCTAGACAGGAGTCGTTCCACCGATAATCTTACCACAGCAAAGATGAGAATCAAATCTAGAAGCCGCTCTCGGGGACGCAAGAATGTGACTACTCTTCCACTCTTGTTCAGCAGCTCCATGAGTGTTAGTGAAGAAGCAGAAGATGACAGTAATGATGAATGGGAGACTGCGTCCGGAAGTGGTTACCGTCTACGTGGCATTGACCCTTAATAATTTTATGCACGCAAGGAATTAAATCATAAGTAGAGAACATTTCTGATTACAAAGCACTTGTCGTCATCTTTTGTTGAACTTGTTTGTGAATAAAACATTGAAGTAATCTTCTTTCACGTTTGCAATTACCTAACTTCTTGTAATGACAAACAACTTGAAAGCAGTAGAGCTCTAGCATCTACGTCTCAACCTTGGAAAAACCAAAATAGGTAGCAATAAAGGGTGGAGGTGTGGAGTACGTAAATATAAGCAGTGTCCAGAGCCTAGCTGCATCCAATCCAAGCCAATAAAATACACTACAAAAGAAATACATACGGCGAGTTAATGGTCCCTTTGTGATGACAATTCTTCTTACTCCTATGTAGGTAGACTACAATCAAATTAAATTCTTCTTTCTCTACTGACACAGGTGTCTCTAGAGGGAGTAGTGAATAAAATAATTTATCTATCTGTCAAAACTGGCAAGAATGAGCAAAAAGAGCAAAAGAACAATACCAGGGATTCCAACGTGGTCCCCCACCGTAGTACTAACCTGGCCCGACAGTGCTTCAACGTCGCTGAGCAGGCGGGAAGCGGTGCTGTCACTGTGATATGGTCGTTCATGAGGGAGAATGCAAGCTAAATATTATGAAGTTACTTATATATATAGTAAGCAAGCTGCACAAAATACAAACAAGAAAAACGAAGTGAGTGCAGCTTTGACGTCTCCAGGGAAGGATTGGCCATGCTCGATGGAAGTAATCCTTAACAGTTCACTCACTTACTCGTTCATTGTTTCTGTAGGGGAATGGAATGCGGATGTGGATATGGATGTTGGCTCATAAAAGTGACGAGCAGCAAACAAAATCACCAAGCAACATCAAGAGCAAGAGGCGCAACAAGAGCAAGAGCAGGCAGTAAGAGTATCCGCATTTGCTAGTGATCATTTCTACTTGTAGACTAGCCAAACAAGCAGTAGAAATAATCTTCCTCGCCTTCGGACAAAGTTGTGAATGAGGTAGGATGATGAAAAGTACAGCTGTTGATGTCAGGCGCACATACCGAAAAACTCTTTTCATTTAAACTTTTCTAACAATATATATGAGAGTCGTCGTCGTCATTCGCAACCACACTTCGTACTACATCAGAATCTTACTAACATTTTTTCTGAGTTGCAATCTGACGAATATTTGGAGTGTGAATGTAGTTCTTCAGTCAAAGTGTCCTTCTTAACCCCAAGAGAATTACACAGAAAAAAGAAAAATCATTCATTCCCCGTTCCAATCCTCGGTATATCACAAACAACAATGAATTTATTTTTTCCCCTTCTTCTTTCCCATTGATAGCCCAGCATCTAATAAAGAAGCAAGATCATCATCCTTCTTCTTCGCAGTCTTCTTCGGTTTCACCGGTCCGGCAGCAGCCGCTTTGGCCTTATTTTTGCCATCCGGATCGGCCGGATCGAAATCAGCCAAACTATCAAAACATTCCACCGGATTATCCTTCTTATCATCATGTTTCGCAGTCACATGTAAATAAAGAAGAGACTGCTTAGAATTCACCATGAAGGTTTGTCGGCAAATTTTGCACATGAATGCGGAAGCATCTAGCTTCGCCTTTGCGCTGGCGGCCCTACGCTCTTCGTCGGATTTTCCCATTTTCTTTTGGTTGCGCTCGCGAGCGGCTTGGGCCTTTTGGACGTTCGATCCCTTTCCCATGGTTGGTGTTCTTGATTGATTTACAGATAACAAGGTGAGGTAGTATGTAGCGGCTAGCGGCAGCTCTTCACCATTGACGTTGGGTTGCGTTGAGAAAAGCGACTTGTGGTGGTGAAAATGATAGACTCGTGACTGATTGGGATGGACAGACAGTTTCCAGTTCTAGGAGAATCTCCTTAGTAGGAGTACACACTTATCTATCAATCGACCATATAGTACTCTAAGTATTCTTATGAAAAACAAAATAAGTACTTACTTCTCCTAAAATTTAATGTTATGGGAAGGACGTTGGGGTTAGGCCCAGTGCAATGACTTGAGAATTTTCACAATTGCCGGTGGCATGAACCTGATCTGCACTGAAATGTCAACTCTGGTGACATTGAGCTCTCTCGTTCAAGCTTTCGGAAAGCATCCAGTTTCTCCTTGGCATCGCATAAGAGGTGGTCCCAATCCACTTTGTTCACAATACAGGCACATGGTTGAGATGTTTCCTCAAATGTTGCACTTGACTTCGTATCGAGAACGGCCATTACGTTCAAAAGTTTGATGCGGAAGTAGACATCATATATCTCTGAGGGAAGTCCTTTCGATGCTGGCAAACGCTCGTCTAGCTTAACAGAGTCCACAAAACGGTGAGAGTATTGCGTCCATAAGCTTGAACACTTACGAATGTCCTTAATTTTCTTGGTAATTGTATCGATCTCGTCATATTTGGCCTCTCCAACCACATTGATGAGGCACCTGTGGTGCCGTTCTACTTTTGCGTCTGTGTCCGTGTTCTGAGGAAAGAGTGCCTTCTTTTTACAGTCTTGTCTCGATATCTCTTCAGTAGCATCAACAAGAGAAAGCGATGGGCGTCGCTTTTCTCTTGCAAGTCGAAGAATTCTCATAGAAAGCCGTTTGAGATGCTCTTTTGCGAGCGAGCCCTTCATCGAGATGTGAGGTGATTGCTTGTGGAGCAAGACTGATAGCTGACGTGCCAGTCTTTCAGCATCAGCTTTCTTGATTGACGGCATTGCTTCGTGTAGAAGACCCTCGCTGCAATGAAGGGTAGAGTTGATAAAAGATCGAGTTGTCAACAAATCAAATCGAATCAATTGAAACAAAAAGCAATGCCAAAGAGGATGCTTACATTACGTTGCTTCTTTCATCATCACTTTCTCGACCTTCCAAAGCACTACTCATCCTACTTGAGCACTGCGGCTTCATTACTTTCATCATAATATTTTATCTTCGTTGTGGGACGTGTTGCAGGTATGGTATTACTCCTAATAAAACTTCATTTACCGCGTTGACTGCGCTACTGCATCCAGATTCCATGCAAACTATATTTTTTATCACTGCATACATACTTCAATTCGGCTTGACGTGGTTAATATCCGCCCGAGAATCCGGGCCAAACCGGGGAATTTTTGAATCTCCGTCCGCGAAGTACGCAAGAGTATAGGTACTTATAGGTCGACAAGTACCCCCTAAAGCCTAACTTAGTGGTAGATAGTTGAAGCCGCATTTGCAGTACTTCACTTAAGAATTATCTCTTACCAAAAGGTACTTGTACCGGAGTTTTCTCTCTCCATCTATCTTCCGCTTCCGGCCGACACCACCCTCACAAAAGCCCTCCCTTGCCAAAATTACGTCCAGGGGGCCGAGCATCAAGAACAATATCTCTCCCCAATAATGGCGATACCCAACATACCCAACTTGCCATGACATCTTTGTTCTTTAAAAGGTTGAGCCATCCAAGCCCCCCTTCTCGTCTCCTTTCTTGACTGATTACTTGTATATTTTCGGAAGGATGATGAGATCGTGTTTTTTGTTATAGTTCTCTTTGTTAGGATGCTATCTCTTGCCACTAACTGATGCACATATTCTACATACTACTTTGAAAGCAAGTTGTCTTGCTACTACTACTAACACGCCAGTAAGGACTGATAATAGCCTGATACATAGTCAAACGTTGTTGTTATATAGATAAGAGCAAACATTCATCGAACAAAGTGCACGAGATGTGTTCTAGCAAACCTGCGGAACTTCCCGAACGAGTAGTAGACAAAGCCAATCCTATCTCCTCTTCCAACGACAACAACAACAACAACGTCGGTAATAACATTGGCATCATCAATCAGCATCCAAATCCATTACGATCAGTTACTCACAGCAACAGCCGCCGTAGATTCCGTCCATCACCATCCACCTACTCACTCCTCTTCCCACCTCCACCACCTCGACCAAATCTCCTAGCACAACAATGTCAATTGCATCGGTACCATCATCGTCGTTCCGGGAGCAACAGTTCCACGGGTTCCAGCGGGAGCGAGAACAGCACTGCGAGCAACAGCAGCAGCAGCAGCAGCAGCAGTACACCCAACAGGGTCAGCTCCTCGAGTCGGTAAATCGGCATAAGGAACGGGTGTTGAATGCATCACTTCGTGTGGAGGTGTTGGAGTGTCAGATTAGGGAGGAGGTGGAAAAGCTCATTTCTCTTATTGGTTCATCGTCGTCTTGTAGTTTGTCACATTCAATTGTTTCCATCTCTTCGTCACACCAAATGATCGACAAGGACGATGACAACACTGGTTCGTCATCTTCGTCTTGTTGTTCGCATTCGATTCTTTTTAACTGTTCATCACATCGCACCATCAACAGGGACGATCACAACAACAACAACAACAACAACAACAACAACAACAACAACAACAACAACAACAACAACAACAACAACCCCCACATCCATCAACTTGAAGCAAACATACTCCAACTCGAAAACGATCTCCTCACTGAGCAACGCACCCTTGCCGAGTATGAGAAGCTATACCAAGTTAGCTTGGAACGGACGAAGCAGCGATGGAAACAACAGATTGAAGAACACCAGCGTAGGTTTCGGGTTTGTTATAGGGCTGTACCTCATCACACTAGGTCGGAGTCTTTGTAACATGTTGATTTGTGGAGAGATGGAGTGAGTGAGAAGAGGAGGAAGTGCGGTGTCAATGCAGCATGATGATGAGAGAATGAGTATTTGAGATCAAGATGAGTGGGAGAAGGAAGGGTGGAGGAGAAGATGAAGACAAGGACAGAGCGTCCAGAAATGCATAATATACGATTGAGTGTCTTTGTTTAGGTAGTAGTTGTAGATATAAGATAGATAACTTCATTTCATAGACATTTTGAGAGTTCAACTCTAGGTGTTCAATTTTTTGTTTGCGTTCCAAAGTGGCATAAACAGCATACGCGAGCTTAAAAGGTATCATAGCCTCATTTATATGGTACTCTTGCCGGCTCAAAACATGGTACTACATCTTCCACAACAAACACTTTGCCTCACGATAGTGAATCTACCAGTAAAGAAGAAGGCAAGGCTGCACCTGTCACCGTAGAAGAACAAGATGGCAAGGCTACTACGGCCCAGCAAGCCCTACCTACACAGGCGCATTCAAGTTCTCTAGCTCAGAGAGTATTTGGGAGTAATAGGAATGGGCCATGCTATTAACAATCGTTCCGTCTTTGTTGGTTAGCGTATTGGCTGATATTTCTAAGCACTTGAGGCCCTCCTTTATGAGTGCAGATTCAGATGCTTCTTGTGAAGAGCAACCAGTGATCCTGGCCAAGCAAAGGCAAGCTTCTGCGCACGTAGTCGACCAAGCAGCATCATAATATGAAAGAAAACCAGCCTCAAACCATGCTGGGTCCTTTCTATTCAACATATAGTTGATGTCTGTATTCAAATCAGTATATACCTCTTCTCCCGAGCTACGGCATTTGAGAATGATCATTGATATTGGCACGCTCTTGACTAAAGCAGGATGCGCCTTACTCCCGGCCAATGCGACTGGATCAGCAACATGAGTTTTGAAGAGCTCGAGGGCCCTTTTAGCAGTGCTTGTCTGTCCCTGACTTGCCAATGTACGGCAGATGGGAGTCAATATGTTAGTTATAGTGAGAAGTTCTGTTGCTTCAACCACTGGCAACATTGCTTTGACCACATGATCACATAATCTAAGAGCTTCTTCATTGCGGCCATACTGATGCAGCCAGACAGTACTCATAGAAATTATCTCAATGCAGTGATCTGTTACGTATTCTCTCACAATTGTCCTAGAGTGAAGTTGAGGATCGTAGGTTGATTTCAATTCATCAATGACCGATAGAGCATTTTCAAATTTGCCGTATCGTCTCAAGATATTAGCCTGGAAAGCAAGAGCGCGACAGTGATGATACTGTTGGTGGCTTGTCTCCTTCACAAAGTTCTCCGCCAAGGTCGTTTCAAAGTCTTCTTTTGACATATTGTTTGGAGGAGTAAATGCAATCGATCTGGGAAGAGCATTGATCATGCTGTAACATGGAAAGATAACGCTCCTATCGCTCAATTGACTCTTTGCTGGGGCTTTGTCAAAGATATCAAATGCATCCATACAGCATTTGATGCACCTACGTTTGGCCTCTTCATTATTAGAATCCGACAATATGATTCTTTGCCAAAGCTTCGAGCTCCCGATTAGTATTTTTATTATGGTCTCCAGAGACTTTGGACCCAAAGAATGAATCTCCGACAGTGTAAATCCTTCTTCCCATGAGAACTCGTCGTCCCCAACTTTGAATAAGGTAAGAATATCCCGGTTCATATCGACAGCTTTTGATGTAGATCCCATTGTGTCAAACATCTTACCCATTGTAGCGTTCTCGTCAGCAGCGTTCAAAATATGCGGATCATCCTGCACTTTTTTATCACGAGACGATGGCGAAGAGAGATTTGATGATGTCCGCGTCATTTGTGTCGGAAGGGATGTTCCCTGTTTACGACTTGCACCCGCCTTTGCCAGGCCCGTGCTCATGTTTACATTTTGCAACCTAATCTGAGCAATATTGTAGCACAGAGGAAGCACACAACCCAGTACCGATGCAGCTAGCAAATACGCATGAGCATTTGGTTGAGTCTGCCCGATCATTCCTGCAACTGGTAACGTCCCAAGAAGCATCCAAAACGAAGACGTCATGGATTCTGCAATCTCATCCAACTCTCGAAATTTATCTGGAATACCTTTACTCTCGATATTGATCAGCAATGAGATGGCAAAAGGCATCGACGCTAGCACAATTCCCAGGATGAGAACGTACGGACCAGCTTCAGATTCGCAACTGAAGTGCCCTTCGTCATTGATCATTATTTCGACGCTGCCCATTCTAACGCTGGGCACTGACAGATTGACGATTTGCAACACAAGTTGTGGGATGAGTAATACCAACACAACAAAGATCGAGTCGGCAAATGTAATAGCCCTTCGAATGCCAGTGTTGCTCCCCAGCTTCTCTCTCCCACCGCTGCAGACATATCTTCCCAGCCGAGATAATGTGCTTAGAGCATTCATGACTTTCAATCTTGCCACCCCCAATGCATCAATTTCATCACCAGACGCTGCAAATGTAGCCGTAGAGCTAATAATACTGCCTATCCTCCATGCCCTTCCGATCAATAAGTTCCCCATGAATGTGATAGACGTGAGAATGATTGGTTGATGAAGTGCGCATGTCGCATCATACTCCGGAAATGCAAACAGAAATGATGCGATTGTTGCAACAGACCCAGCTGTCGCAAGGAGCGATAGGCTGCTCGGCTGGAACAGCTGAAGCAGTAGATTATTTCGACGTTTGTAGAGATCCACAGCTAATTTGAGTTGAGCTGCACCAAGCGTCAATAGAAGCACACCGAAGCATACACGGAAAGATGTGGTGCTATCGACACTTCCGATGACGGCGGCAAGGGCAACAAGCAGTGCGAGCCCCCCGGCAGCGATGTAATTTTGAAGACGATGATAATGATTCTTTGCTTTCATTCTTTGCATGTCAGCACTCCCTCCTCCCGCGATCTATGTTTTTTGTTTATTGTTTGTATTGCGAGAAACAGAACAGGAGCTAGAGCAAAAGGTGTGCAAAATTGAACCTTATAGCCTTACCAATTAGTATTGACTAACTGTACACCTACCAATGCACGATGAGTGTACCCTCGAGACGCGCTGTTTGCTATACTGCTGAGGTGCTGCGACGAACTGCAATAGCAACATCTGGCGGCTCTCTACGTGCTAGCTACATACTTGTGTACAAATGCAAACAACTTTACTTGAGCTTTCGCGACTTTTCTTGGAGTGCGACTCAGACAGGTTACCTAAACAACACTCAATTTTCGCAGACATACAGGTTCGAGAAAGAGACAAAGCTATTACATGTATGTACTCCTATGTATGTACGATACTCGCCGCGGGGATCATGCAAGATAAACTTATTTTAGTTGCAAAGTACTACACTAACTGTACCTAATTCTCATTTGTAACCACTCTCATTTCTCTTATTGGTTCATCGTCGTCTTGTAGTTCTTCACATTCAATTGTTTCCATCTCTTCGTCACACCAAACAATCGACAAGGACGATTACAACATTGGTTCGTCATCATCTTCTTCTTGTTGTTCGCATTCGATTCTTTCTAACTGTTCGTCACATCTCACCATCAACAGGGACGATCACAACAACAACAACCCCCACATCCATCAACTTGAAGCAAACATACTCCAACTCGAAAACGATCTCCTCACTGAGCAACGCACCCTTGCCGAGTATGAGAAGCTATATCAAGTTAGCCTGGAACGGACGAAGCAGCGATGGAAACAACAGATTGAAGAACACCAGCGTAGGTTTCGGGTTTGTTATAGGGCTGTACCTCATCACACTAGGTCGGAGTCTTTGTAACATGTTGATTTGTGGAGAGATGGAGTGAGTGAGAAGAGGAGGAAGTGCGGTGTCAATGCAGCATGATGATGAGAGAATGAGTATTTGAGATCAAGATGAGAGAGAAGGAAGGGTGGAGGAGAAGATGACGGCAAGGATTGAGCGTCCAGAAATGCATAATATACGATTGAGAGTCTTTGTTTAGGTAGTAGTTGTAGATATAAGATAGATAACTTCATTTCATAGACATTTTGAGAGTTCAACTGTAGGTGTTCAACTTTTTGCTTGCGTTCCAAAGTGGCATAAACAGCATACGCGAGCTCAAATGGTATCATAGCCTCATTTATATGGTACTCTAGCTGGCTCAAAACATGGTACTACATCTTTCACAACAAACACTTTGCCTCACGATAGTGAATCTACCAGTCAAGAAGAAGGCAAGGCTGTACCTCTCACCGAAGAAGAACAAGATGGCAAGGCTACTACGCCCGAACAAGCTCTACCTACACAGGCGCATTCAAGTTCTCTAGCTCAGAGAGTATTTGGGAGTAATAGGAATGTGCCATGCTATTAACAATCGTTCCGTCTTTGTTGGTTAGTGTATTGGCTGATATTTCTAAGCACTTGAGGCCTTCTTTGATGATTTCAGATTTAGATTCTTCTTGTGAATTGCAACCAGTGATCCTGGCCAAGCAAAGGCAAGCTTCTGCGCACATAGTCGACCAAGCAGCATCCCAATATTGAAGACATGTAAGCTCTAACCACGCTGGGTCCTTTCTATTCAACATATAGTTGATGTCTGTATTCAAATCAGTGTATGCCGCACCTCCCGAACTGCGGCACTTGAGTATGATCATCATTGGAAAGCGTATGACCAACGAAAGATGCGCCTTATCCCCGGCCAACGCAGCTGGATCAGAAACATGAGTTTTGAATAGCTCGAGGGCCCTTTTAGCAGTGCTTGTCTGCTCCTGACTTGCCAATGTACGGCAGATGGGAGTCAATATGGCAAGTTTAGTGACGATTTCTGTTGCTTCGATCTCTGGCAACATTGTTTCGACCACGTAATCGCACATTTTAAGAGCTTCTTCATTGCGGCCATAATGACGCAGCCAATGAGTGCTCGCAGCAATCACATCACCGCAGTTATCAGTTACGTATTCTTTCACTAGTACCTTTGAATGCACTCGAGGATCATATATTGTCTTCATTACATCGATAACTGATAGAGCCTCTTCATATTTACCTTGTCGCCTCATGATATCAGCCTGGAAAGCAAGGGCCCTACACTGGTGATACTGCTGGTAGTGTGTCTCCTTCACGAAGTTCTCCGCCAAGGCCGTTTCAAAGTCTTCTTTCGACGTATTGTTGGGAGGGTTGTATGTCATGGATTTGGAAATAACATTCATCAAGCTATAACAAGGGAAAATAATGCGCCTATCGCTCAATTGACTTTTTGCTGGGGCTTTGTCGAAGATATCTAATGCATCCATACAGGATTTGGTCCACCTCCTTTCTGCTTCTTTATCATCATCATTTCGCTGGAAGATTCTCTGCCAAAGCTTCGAGCTCCCGATAAGTGTTTTGATGACTACCTCTAGAGACTTTGGACCCAAAGAATGAATCTCTGACAGTGTAAATCCTCCATCCCATGAGAAGTCATCGTCCCCCTCTTTGAACAAGGTAAGAATATCCCTGTTCATGTCCACAGCTTTTGATGTAGATCCCATTGTGTCAAACATCTTACCCATTACAGCTGTCTCGTCAGCAGCGTTCAGAATATGCGGATCATCCTGCTCTTTTTTATCACGAGACGATGATGGAGAGAGATTTGATGATGTTCCCTGTTTACCATTTGCACCCACCTTTGCCATGCCCGTGCTCATGTTTACATTTTTCAACCTAATCTGAGCAATATTATAGCACAGAGGAAGCACACAACCCAGTACCGATGCAGCTAGCAAATACGCACGAGCATTTGGTTGAGTCTGCCCGATCATTCCTGCAACTGGTAACGTCCCAAGAAGCATCCAAAATGAAGACATCATGGATGCTGCAATCTCATCCAACTCTCGAAATTTATCTGGAATACCTTTACTCTCGATATTGATCAGCAATGAGATGGCAAAAGGCATCGACGCTAGCACAATTCCCAGGATGAGAACGTACGGACCAGCTTCAGATTCGCAACTGAAGTGCCCTTCGTCATTGATCATTATTTCGACGCTGCCCATTCTAACGCTGGGCACTGACAGATTGACGATTTGCAACACAAGTTGTGGGATGAGCAACACCATAACAACAAAGATTGAGTCGGCAAATGTGATAGCCTTTCGAATGCCGCTATTCCTCCCCATCTTCTCCCTTCCGCCGCTGCAGACATATCTTCCCAACTGCGACAATGTGCTAATAGCATTCATGACTTTCAATCTTGCCACCCCCAATGCATCAATTTCACCACCAGACGCTGCAAATGTAGCCGTAGAGCTAATAATACTGCCTATCCTCCATGCCCTACCGATCAATAAGTTCCCCATGAATGTGATAGACGTGAGGATGATAGGTTGACGAAGTGCGCATGTCGCATCATACTCCGGAAATGCAAACAGAAATGATGCGATTGTTGCAAAAGCCCCAGCAGTCGCAAGGAGCGATAGGCTGCTCGGCTGGAACAGCTGAAGCAGTAGATTATTTCGACGTTTGTAGAGATCCACAGCTAATTTGAGTTGAGCTGCATTAAGCGTCAATAGAAGCACACCGAAGCATACACGGAAAGATGTGGTGCTATCGACACTTCCGATGACAGTGGCAAGGGCAACAAGCAGTGCGAGCCCCCCGGCAGCACGAATACGATGATAATGATTCTTTGCTTTCATTCTTTGCATGTCAGCACTCCCTCGATCTACGTTTTCTAACTTGCTTGTACTGCGAGAATAAAGAGAAACAGATCAGGAGCAAGACCAAGAGGGATCTGTGGGAGGTGTGGGAGCAATGTTCAAAATATCCGATTATTTGAGGATTCCAATCCATTAAAGTACATAGATAGTTGATGGAGAAGGTGATCTTTGCTGATCATGATTTTTCATGATCGTCTCGGTTCTCGGTAAAGTTGAGCATAAGGCCATCTGCTTCGGCAGATGCAGATGGTCGCCTACATTGCTAAATATGTCTCACGCGAGCGAACCCAATTGCTTTTAAATATGTATTGGCGTGCGGCGGCAGGGCAAGCTTCTCCCGGCTCTCCTGCTTTCGCTCTCTTCTCTCTTACATGTATTCATGATTTTCTTTCTTTTCATGATTGCGTGCCTGTTGGACTGGATGGGTTTTGTCAACAACAATTTCGTAATCACAACTCTTTCCAATGCTCTCCTCTGGGGTCATCGCATTCGTTTGTTGACGGTAAAGCCAAGCCGCAGCGGCCTTCTTTGCCTGCTGAGCTCATCGATTCAATCTTGCGTTGACGGTAAAGCCTTGCCGCAGCGGTCTTCTTTGCCTTCTGAGCTGCCCTCTCCTCTGCGCTCATCGACTCAATCTTGCGTTGACGGCGAAGCCTTGCCGCAGCGGATTTTTTTGCCTTCTGAGCTGCCCTCTCCTCTGCGCTCATCGAGGCATGCTTGCGTTGACGGTAAAGCTTTACTCTAGCGGCGGCCTTAGCCCTTTGAGCTGCCCTTTCCTCTGGGCTGATAGAGGCATTCTTGCGTTGCCGTACAAGCTCTGCAGTATGACCGGCTCCATTAGTCTCCTCTGGATAGCTTGTCGACATCAGGTACATACACCAAGATTATCTTGACACACAAAGTTGACTCTCGGGTGAATTATTATACCCTCTATGCATACTTATTGAGTTCTCTATTGTATTTTTTTTTTAAATTATGAAGTTGTCCAACGTAATAATTTTAGGTTTTCGATGGAATAGGGTGGACTATTCCTGATTGAATAGGCTAGCCTATTCCTATAAGTGAAAGTCGTGAAATGAGATTTTGCAAATACCGGTCAACATCTCTTGCGTGGGATGGACGGGTCTGCCCACGCGTACAATGTAACACGAGCTATCTAGGTACTTATGCTATGTTGGAGCTCCTCAGATTTCCGGAATAAGCCTACGCTCGACTCAGTCGAAGCTTGGATTTCTATTTTTACTTTTAGATGACTTCAACTCTTCACTGCTTTGTATCGGTATCGATCTCTGCATTCGATTGGTAACCCAACATGTCGAGAATTGGTCGTTCTTTGGTGTCCTTCAAGCGTTGCTCGAAGTGAATGAGATTTTGAGGAACATTGAAGCTGCGCTCAAGGTCCAATGGTTTCATTAGGTAGAGTCCAGCTAGTGTTCTCACCCTTGACAAGACAACGTATATCCAGTTCACGCATCTGTAATTCCAGTCATTCACAATGAGGATGTCTTTTGACATTCCCTGCAGCTTGTGGCCAGTAGTTGCTGTGTTGGAGTTAACAGGAACCTGCTTGACTTGTGCATTGCCTACTGTTGTATTTATTGTTTCAGTCAGAGGGAACTTGATAGTGGCCGAAAATTCTTGTGGTTTGAGCTTGAAGGTCCGTGCTTTGGAGCCAATACTAGTTGGGTAGTGCTCGAACTCTACCCACTCCACGTCGTCAACAGAAACAGTCCATACCTTCTTTCCATCCCAATTTTTCCACCTTCTCTCCCGCCCATCCATTCTGAGTTTGACTTTCAAGCACTTGCAAAGGGTCCCGTTGCCTCGCCCTTTGTCAAGATCCTCATTCGTTATGCACATATGGTGGGATCCGGGGTAAATGCGTAGGGCGGGCTCGATTTTAGCTCCATTTGAGGCAAAGTTGGTCGACCTTATGTCATCATCTCCCAGTTGCGTGGTAATGGTGTCGTGGAAAGCTGCAGAAACCTTTCTGCGTTGCATACGCCTTCGTCTTCGTCTTGTCCTCCTTTTCTTGGTCTCTCTTTCATCCTCGTAATTAGTATCAGTATGGTTTGCTTTGGATATTGATGCCTCAATTATGAGAGTGTGGTCAGGTGGTGAACATCATCATTAATGGTAGGGTGTGTTTCTTCTATGTGCATTTTGAACGTTGCTGCCGTGACGCCATTTCGTTCTTTGTTGGTAGAGCATGCGAAACATGCGTCAGGTGCGTGTTCAGGCAACGTAAGGGTGGAGGTGGAGCTAGTGCTAGTGCTCACTACTCGCTTGTTTATTAGCTCTCTATCTTCACGTGTATCCTCCCCCATTCTCATTCTAGCGAGTATTTCCCCAAACTCGGGGTCGTCTTTGAATCTGTGGCTGTTATCAAGAAAGATGGCACAGTTGATGGTATTCTCCCAAACCGAAGCTGCATCGGAGTTAGAGTAGAGCACATCATCTTCTGCACAGATTGGCTTAAGTTGGTGGAAGTCTCCAGAGAAGACTATTGACACCCCCCCATAAACCATGTCATACCGGCCAGTGAGCTTTTTCAGTTGCTTGTCAAGTTTTACCACATCGCTAGCCTTGAAAAAAGATATTTCATCAACAATGAGGATTCGCACATCATCGCGCCAAATAGCCCTCATCTCATCATTGATCCTACTTTTGTTCAAGTGGGCTGCGCTGTGGATTGTTGTTCCTCCAAAGAGAGCTGCAGCTGACCGGGTTGTTGCAGTGAAGTAGAAAGTATAATCATTGAAGGCAGCTGCGATAGCAGTGCAAAATCTGTGACAATAGTGTTGAGCTGCTTCCATTGTTGTACTCTTGCCACAACCAGCGGGACCTGTGATGAACATAATGAGGTGCTCCTTTCCTCCTTTTGCGTTGAGTTCCTGTACAAGACTGTCTTTTTTACGTTGCACGCTTTCCGCCAAGGGACAGAGCGTTGCTCCTAGCAATTCTCCAAGCTTGGTATCATAGTGATCTCCCTCCATGACGAGCTGGAGCAGAAATGTACAACAAACTATTTGATATTGATAGGCAATAAATTGTTTGTCGTCGAGGTTGTACTTACTGGTCTTTCCCCTTGCAATCTCGTACATGGTGGGAATCTTTTTGAGACATTGCCGCTTAAACTTCAATGATGTAGATTCTTCTCCTCCATCTCCGTCTCCATCATCCATGTCTCTATCAAAGGTACCTTCATCATTGCTACCAACAAGCAAAGATCCTTGAATGAAAGTGAGGATATCCTCATATCGAATACGAACATTGTAGGGTGCGGGTTGATGTTGTTGATGATTGTTGGTGTCGGCGTTGTTTTTAGTGTGCTCTGAGTTTGTGGTTGATGTCGATGGCTTCTTCGCAGTTTCGAGTACAGAGATATTGTCATCAACATGAGTTTTGATAGCGCTACATGCACGAACATTTGATCTTTTCATGATCTTGGCATGAGACCTGAGATCGGCGTCAGCAAGTGGCCGTGATTCTAAGGCTTGTGGCACACCTTCGTCATTCATATTCTGTAAGAAGTCGCTTATGTCAATATCAAATCCATCATCTTTGTCCACGCTTTCTCTCTTTCGTTTCCCAGTACTCTTTGGAGTGTCTGTCAAGTACGTGATCTTGCGTTTGGGCCGTTTCATTTCCTTTTCGGCAATGCGCCTCGTTTCAATGTTGTCGTAGGTTATTGATGATGTAGGGTCATAGTTGAGTGACTTGAAGTTGATTGGGTGGAATAGGTGCACATATTGTCTCCGAAGAAGGCTGTTGTTTTGACGCCACATTGCGTCTGAATAGATCGGAGTAGGATCTTCAACTACTTTTTAAGGCTCTTAGGTTTCGATGAATTAATGTTCGAAGGATAAAGCTGCATATTTTCACTGCTGATATCGTTGGAATGCACAAAGAGTATTCTCTCTTATGAGATAGTTGTTTATCTGCATGCATTTATGTCGTATAACACGGATCTGTGGGCCTCATAAATTATTATTATACAACAATAAGATATATCCATCATTGATATGCGTCTAAAGTTCATTATTTCAACAGTGTTTCTTGTCGATAGTGCTGAAATATTTGTTACAACACCATCGTTCATTGCTCCTGAGGAGTTGAGGATACACATTCTTGTGCACTAATTGGCTTGCATTTTACATCATATGTAAAATCGGTACATACCAAGCTGCTCCATACATTCATAAATATTTATATAGGCATCACGAGCATTATATCTTTGATCTAACAGCACAATGCTTAGTAAAGTACGCTACTCGGGCGGAAATCCCATGGTGGTGATGTGCTCGAAGATCGATGGCGCCACTTTGGTACCGCTTCTTGGACGATTCCTACGTACATAAAAAAATCCACTTGATGGAGTCAAGGAGATGAGACAGCTATGACTGTGGTTTGGCACTGGCCATACACAGAATTAAAATAAAATAGATTAAATTGTCCCCGCCTAATCTACAGTGAAAAAAAATTATCCAGGATATTTCAATTTGAGGGGCCGAACAGCTGCTACCTTCTTGGAGTCGAAGAGCGCAAGCCCCCCTAACGCCAACCCAATTAAGACTCAGCAAACAAAATATCCTAAGGGATATAATTATATAAACTATAGAGTGTGGAAGAGAAAGGTGTTAAAATTATGCTCAACACAAATTTCACCCCACAGTTTTTGTATTTGCCCCAGTCTATTCTCACATTATCCAAAGTTTGAACTAACCAAAAAGCGAGAATGAGGCCTCTTTGGTGGGGAACATAACCCTCTATGTACAAAAAATCTGGCTAGCTGATTCCTACCCATGTACTGCCCACGTACAGAAACGTTACATACTGACGCCACGCGCCCACGCTATCTACGCTAGAGCTCGTCAGATTTCCGCAATAACTCTAAGCTTTGTCGAAGCTTGGATATACTTATTGTAGCGAGAGCCGTTGAAACGATGTGTAGGAGTGGGTACTTCTATTATTGTGTGGAGTGGTGCCGTACCGTCGGTCGAATGATGTTGGTGGATCTATTAATTTTGAAAATTCGAAAGCACTTAGTAAGTGGCGGACTTCAGGCAAATAATGACGTTTGATGGGGTTGATAATGAATTACCGTCGTAGTTTCTTCACCGTCCGTAGTAGGTTTGGCGTAGTTGACAGGTGCCGTAGGAGGTGATTGCTGCTAACTTTGTGTCATGGTGTGCTGGTGGAAGGTGCGTGGTGGATGTCATATTTTACCACCGCCCCAAATCGTCTGGATGTTACATTTGTCATCTGAGGACGACTTTTTCTCTCCCTTCCTTACTATGAAATTTGAAGAAGACTAAGTACTAACTTGTTGAGTTAGTAACGTGATGAGTTACTAATATTTATATTTTCATGCTCATGCTCATGCCTTGCCTCGATTACACGCTGGAATGAACTACTACGTTCCTTACTCTGCAGCACAAGCTGTTGCCCAAATGATACCAAAATCTGATCTAGGCTGAGATGGATTGTGCTCTTAGATGCTTTGATAGCAGAAAATAATTCTCTTGTATTATTTCTCTCTTGCACCAGTAAATCATTCAAGGAGAAAGCTTGGACCCCTTTCTCATTGAAGAACTGCTTGTAACATTTCATTGCTTCTTGCGAATTACTTGCAAAGTACACTGATGGAGTGCTGTTGGCAGCAGCTTTGTCCTGTTCTATCATGGTCAGATGACCACGTCTTATCATATCAAGCACTTCCGTCTTCCCTGCCATCTTTCCTGAGCATTGGAATGCGTGACGAGAACTCCAATCTGCATCATCTCTGTATCTCAAGTGAACACCAATGTAGTTCGTAGGAAGACGGCTCCGAAGGATCTGTATGATCTCAGACAGATTGGAAGTCGGTGGATAATTGAAGACATTCAGTTGGAAATCCTTCGAATGGTTGTTGGCATTATGGAGAATGAAAGCAGATGGTATGATAGCAACATCATCTCTTGCAAAAATTGTTTCAAAATGTTTAACCATGTCAGTGTACGATCTACGGTGGTCTAATGTACAGCTCCCACTAAGATCAATTGTGCTTTGTTCTGGTTTCATCTGCTCAATATGAAAGAAATACTTTTTTGCCAGTGCTGGTTCCTCTTGAATAAAATCGCAAAGGTCAGTGAATGACACATTGAGAGCCTGTGAAAGTTTTGTCATGTTCATAATCTCAGAGAACTTGACGTGTGAAGTTTCATCTGGACTCTTTAGGCACTCCTCTGCATCAAATTTGACATAATCAAGATGATCTGGTCCGCATCTAAGTGCTGTATTACCACCCCGGGCATTCCCCATGTCATCTGTTGTGTGGTGTGAGAGAATTGGTGGTACAATCAGTGTCCGATTGGTGGAATATGCAAGTTGTGCGGCGTGATATAGTCCCATCAGCTGGTTTGACCAACCTGCGTAGGTGAAGTAATACAAATATTGCTCTGACGCTGATTGTGTTGGTATCTTTCTGCCTTCCCAGAAGTTGAAGTCTAAAAAATTTTTGAATGTTTTGTATTGTCGAATAGCAAATAGTATCCCAATCACAACTACGGCAACAATCGCCCTGCCTACTAAGCCTAATGACTTTCTGTCAGTTTTCTTGGTCTGCCTTTCCATGTTGAGAGACTTATCGTTTCTTCGCATTTGCACTGTCAATGACAGTGGGTATGGTGTCAGTACTTGACTTAATCTTTGCCTTTGCTTTTGCTAGAAGCGAATTGATGGTTGCCACCCGTGGTCGTTGTTAACTTGAGTTTACTATTACTATTTCGAATTGTGCAGTCTACTTATCGCAGATCGCAGTCGGCCGGGCGGTCGGTGGCTCTTCGCTCTTCTGTGGGTTGTTCTTCGGTGGGTAGATAGATAGATTATTATAGTTGCTACTCTCTAGGCACTCTCTAGTGCCAGTAGAGAAAGGTGAACTTAAACCAGGCGGAGTTCGGGCTGGTCCCGAAGGCGCCTGTGGTGCCTGCTGGGCAGGAAGTGGTCGACGGTTGTGGAACGCGATTGACAGATGGTGTCAAACCCTGACCCCAGCTAAAGCCCTTGCTAGGAGCTAATTCATGCGTTACCACACTTGGTCGTTTGATAACTTGCGTTTACTTTAGAATTCGAATTGTAAGCGTCCATATCTTGGAAAACAAACTTCCAAGAAGCAATCATATCTTGGAAACAAACATCCAAGAAGCATTCCCATCTTGGGAACGGTCATCCAAGAAGCATTCTTATCTTGGATACGATCATCTTAAGAAACAATCATTGCTTCACATATTCTTTCTCTGATAACGTAGTCTACTACCTTCAACCCCTTTTTGGAAGCGGACGTAATCTTATCGCAGACAGACCACTCATATCATCCCGTTTGTTCTTCTTCTATGTACGAGAGGTACAGTAGATTCGAAGTACGTACAGTTAGCTAGTAGCAGAATTCAAAATTCAAAATCGGTCGCATGTCGGAAGTCGGAAGGCTTGCCGCTTGCCGCACTCTCTTTTGTGCAAACATTTATGACAATGCCAACGGCTCTTACACATCGAGCCAGCATCAAACACTGCACAAGTAATTCGCCGACGTCAATCCTGCCTGTGCGTCAATATGGCGGTCACACCCGAGCCGTCGATATGTCCGATGGGGGTCTGGATGACAGAGGAAGATGTCATGGAACGTCATAACATCAATGCAAGAGTGATGAGAGTTTACAGAAACGAATCACCCCCGGGAAATATGCACTTTGAAACTGGTGTGAAAGTGGGTGCTTCTAATCCCTACAACCAGCACCGGTTTGTCTGCATATCACCAGAGGGCACCAAAGCACACTATGGGGAGCGAGCGAAGCGAGCGACCTTACTTCTCTCTATAATCAATATATGAACCAATATCAGATAAAGTGGTATTACTATATTACCGAAGCGTGGATGACTACGCTTTCGAATTAACTTCTTCAGCGGATAGCAATAGTAATAGTGAGGATAGGCGGCTTTGTCGATGCAAAGTTGCGAGTCATTTAGCTCTCCCTCGTTGACACGAGTTTTCTCCTTAAATGGATACGTGTCTCTGTGGGGTCATTCCTCGTTATCTAAAATAGGTAAGTTTGTACAATTGCTTTCCCTCAGCAAGTGTAGCTGCCGGGTAGGCAGCGGAACAAGCTGAGGGAAAGGAAGGGGAGGACTACGATTCTGTTGTCCTCCCCAGGTAGGTACTTACCTCCTCACCTCTGTTTTGAAAGAGGGAGGTTTGAGAGACAATATCTCCAATGTTTTTTGCTCTCTTATAGCATACTACCATCTTTTCGATTCCGATTGTGTCGCGTAGGGTGGTAGAAAGCTCCTCCTCATATATCTGTTGACAGGTTCGACTAGGGATGTAATGAGGGTGGAATCGACCGAGTTTCAAATAGATGTTTTTGTCATTATCTGAGGTGGTAGATTCTGAGATGGCTTGGGGCAGTGGAGGTGGGTTGCAGACTTTGTAGTTTGCATTTACGAACATTCGTTTCAGTTGGGCGAAGTCCCATCCTCTGTCGAGCAAGCGTTGGAAGAATAGTCTTGCTACCTCGACATAGTCTTTTTTATCGGTGCACTGCCAATAGTATCTCTTGAGTTCGCCAAATATTACCCCTTTCATCGTGTTCCTCTGATGAGCAGAAGATGGCAGTAGGTAGAGGTAGAGGTTCATTGGCTTTTGGTATGTCTTAGTTGAGACAATACCTTCTGGCGAAATGGAAATGATTAAGTCTAAGAAGATTCCTTTGTCGGCAGGTTCTTCAACCTTCCAACGGAGGATTCCAAAGTCGTTGATGTCTTGCTTGAGGTCGTGAAAGCGCCTAAGGCTTCCAAGCCATAGGATAGATAGGTCATCGACGAAACGTGCAAGGTCTTGGATTTCTTCCGAATAGCCAGGGAGGAGTCTAATTTTCTCATGCCAGCCATAGTAAAGGCCAGCGTACATGACTGCGACTGATGTACCCATCGCAGTGCCACATAGTTGTTTGAAAAAGCAGTCTCCAAATTGGGTAATGTTGTTCTTCATAATAAAGCTCAGAGCTTCCAGAATAAGTTTGATGTCCGGGAAGTCGTCTGGAAGTTGGTTGTTTTCTTTCAGATGGTTGAGCCATACTCCGATGATTTCGATGCCATGATTGATAGTGATATTGTCGTACATGGCGGTAGCATCAGCAGTAATAATCTTCGTCCCTGCTGGCCATTGTTTGTTAGTCAGTCGGGCGTGATATTCTTTGCTGTCTTTGATGGTCGACGGAATAAATTGAACAAGTTTTTGCAACTCGTAGTCTAGCCACTTGCTAATACTCTCAGGTCCAGTTCCACATTTAGCGTTAACTGGTCGGAGGGCGGTAGGTGTTTTATGGACTTTTGCGGTTGCTCTGAATCTTCCTTGCCTGCTACCAGCGGCTTCATAGCATTTGTTGATGTAAATCTTGATGTGCTCTGGGATCGCTGCTGAGTTCTTGATACTGCCTACTTTATATGCCATCAAATTGAGTTGCCTCCGAAGTGCAATTCGATTGAGGTACTCATATTGGCTCTCCTTCCCAAGGAAAGCTTTGAGGCACCATCGAATGTATACAGAACGTTCGATAATGACAGGCCCTAAATTTTTGTCTGCGAAGATAATGATCAGATTGGGGTTGTTCTTGAGGCTATATAGTACTGAGAACTCTTGTTTAGAAAGATTCGGTTGAGACCATTTACTGGCGAATTTGGCGTGCTCTTGTCTAAGTCGATCTGAGAAACGTTTGATGCCTGCTTCCACTTCTGCATTAGCTAGGGGTGGGTCGTATCGTTCTTCTCGACTTTTCTTAAAATGTAACTTAGGGATATATGGATGTTGCGGTTTGGTTGGATCGTCTACATGAATATTCTTCCAGTAGTTTCGATTTCTGATATCCCATCCAAAGTCACCGATGATCTCTTCAATGTTATTTGTTGGATATGGTGCGAGGATGCCGAAGTTAAGTCCTCTGCCCAGCACCTTTCTAGTTCCGATAGGGAGTTTGGTTGTTGGTTTACACAGATTGTGAAGAGTGAGATTCTTTGCCGGATTTAGCGCATGCTCCAATGGTAGATGTTCCAGATAATTGATAAGATTTGTGTGTGGTGGGAGCGATGGATCTGCTAGGAAGCCGTCTCTTCTATGGATATTATGCATTATGATGTCAAGTTTTTGTTGGGCTAGGTTATTGTAATATCGGTCTCTTGAGGCAGTACGTCTTAGTTCCTTCTGCCTCCTCTTCCTCTCCCTCTGCCGCCTCCTCCTCGATGGTTTCTTCCTCTTCCACTTCCTCTTCCCCTTCCCCTTCCTGCATGGGAGTTGGGGTTGTTGTTGTTGTTGGAGGATGATTCGGCATTCTTCTGCTGCTGCGAATTTGATTGCTGTCCTTGTTTCTTCGAATTCTTCTTCGATTTGTTTCTTTTGGACTGACCATTGTTTGTGGGCTTTGTATCCTGGGACGTTTTGGATTTGCCCGAAGATTTTTTTCGGCTTTCTTTCCTCCGTGCACTTTTCTGCTCTTCCGATTTCAGATTCTTCGCTACTCTAACAGTGAGCGTGTCAGCAAGCTCTTCAACAAGCTTTTCAGGGTTATCCTTGAGATCTTCAAGGTTCAGGGTGACTTGACGGTTGGCTTCCTCTTGCTTTTTTGACTTGGAACGAATTACAGCGTCTTTGTTAACGATTCGATGGATCTCTGCCTGTCTATACTCCTCCCAGAAAGGGAGGGTCATGAGGGGCCAGAGTTCAGTAAGCACGTTCTTGGTCTTAGTGATAACTGTTTTGCAGACTACGTTATTAGTGAGGGGATTCACTTCTGCTTCCTCCATCGTAGCATCGGCTGTATCGGGAGGGGGTTGGGTCAGGGGAGGTTCCTCCTCCGTCCCACCAGCTGTATTTGTGGGAGGTGGTTCGTCCTCCTTAGGCACGGGGACGTGGTGGAGTTCAGCGTAGGCGGCAGCAAAGGCTTCAGCTGATTTGAACTGGTATTTTGCAGCATCTTCATCCATCATATTGGTGGCAATGTATTCCATCGCCGCAGTATTTCCCAATTGTACATCAGTAACGTCGGCGGGGACGCATTTCAATTCAAGTAGTTCAACTCTCACACGTTCATTGTTAGCTATGTCAATAGCTAGCTCATGAATTGCAGTAAGTTGGAGTGTCTTATGTTCTTCCTTACACAACTCTAGGATCCGACTAGCTGACTTGCGGATGAGATCGGACTTATCTTCCTCAAGCTTAGCCAGTACTTTATCATCGTCCTCTTGGATTTGTTTTATCTCCTTGTCATCTTGAAATCGCTTTGGGGCGGTGATTGGACAGTGTTTGCGCTTATCAACTTTTGCTGATTTCACAATTATATGTGCACCATCATGATCTTGAGCGGAGATCTTGTTGAGTGCCAGCTGTCTCTGTAGCATTTCTGCAAAAGACTGCTGCATCGCATTTGCGTTTTTTGCGATGTTCGTTATAACTTTATCTGGTAGCGACAACTTTGCCATTTTAGAGTCAAGCTTGCTGCTTGCTTCACTCTTGGGAGTAGTGTTGTTATCTCCATCAACAGGATTAGACGGAGAGTCATTACTTGTACGAGATCGCTTGGAGGACGATCTGTGATGTGTTTTAGCCATGTCGCGGGATCAGTGATATTTACGTGTTCAACCGGGAGCGAGCGAAGCGAGCGACCTTACTTCTCTCTATAATCAATATATGAACCAATATCAGATAAAGTGGTATTACTATATTACCGAAGCGTGGATGACTACGCTTTCGAATTAACTTCTTCAGCGGATAGCAATAGTAATAGTGAGGATAGGCGGCTTTGTCGATGCAAAGTTGCGAGTCATTTAGCTCTCCCTCGTTGACACGAGTTTTCTCCTTAAATGGATACGTGTCTCTGTGGGGTCATTCCTCGTTATCTAAAATAGGTAAGTTTGTACAATTGCTTTCCCTCAGCAAGTGTAGCTGCCGGGTAGGCAGCTTGTTCCGCTGCCTACCCGGCAGCTACACTTGCTGAGGGAAAGCAATTGTACAAACTTACCTATTTTAGATAACGAGGAATGACCCCACAGAGACACGTATCCATTTAAGGAGAAAACTCGTGTCAACGAGGGAGAGCTAAATGACTCGCAACTTTGCATCGACAAAGCCGCCTATCCTCACTATTACTATTGCTATCCGCTGAAGAAGTTAATTCGAAAGCGTAGTCATCCACGCTTCGGTAATATAGTAATACCACTTTATCTGATATTGGTTCATATATTGATTATAGAGAGAAGTAAGGTCGCTCGCTTCGCTCGCTCCCAGAGTGATGAGAGTTTACAGAAACGAATCACCCCCGGGAAATATGCACTTTGAAACTGGTGTGAAAGTGGGTGCTTCTAATCCCTACAACCAGCACCGGTTTGTCTGCATATCACCAGAGGGCACCAAAGCACACTATGGTAACATAACGTTACTGATTTGGTCAAGAATGTGTCATTACTTTAGCAACAACACTATCCAAACTGATGCCGCCGCCGATGATAAAGACACCACCACCTTCCGTCAACATTTCGAAGTTTATACAACGTTGAAAGCAACTCCTGCCAATATCACTGCCGCTTTTGAGAAGGGAGTAATGAAGTGTTTGTGATCTTGAACTAATAATTTGTTACTCTCTCATTGAAGGCACGAAAAGCAAGTGAAGCTGTCTCTTGAGTACTTCCATCGATTGTGTTCGAAGCAGCAAGAGCGGAGGAAAAGTGGCGACAAGAACTGGGAAGCACAATTCCTTGCTTCTGAGACATGGAAGAATCTGAGAATCACATGTCGTGGATTCTATTTGTACTGCCGCAGCGTCATAGATTATGCCCGCAGACACACCAACATCAAATTCTATGCAGTGTCTCCTGCACATGCCAACTCCAATTGTGTGAGGGGCGATAGAGGAAGTGTACCAAATTATTCTTCGGAAGATGATCCACTCTAGATTTGCAGTTGTATTTCGTCGGTGGAAGGAACAACATTGTCAAAAGCATGACATGTCTCTGCGATCAAATTTGAAAGCATGCGTGGACAAGAACAAGAAGAGCAAAGAGACCAAACAACCGGCAACCCCACATCCCGCAGGCGTTGAGAGGAAGCTAAGCAACGATACTAAGAGACCAGCAACACCGCATCCCGCTCCAGCAGGCGTCGACAAGAACAAGAAGAGCAGAGAGACCAAGCGAGAGGCAGCCCCAAATCCCGCAGGGTCGAAGACGAGCAACGATACGAAGAGACCAGCAGCACCACACCCCAATGCTCTTAAAAGATTGAAAACAAGTTAGTGATTACAATAACACAAGTGGCATTGCGTCATGTACACTCTTGAACTCACCCTCTCTCTAAGTATTATCTTGTGTTCAAAATTAGTTTTACGGAATACCCACTGCAATTAACACCCCCCCCCCCCCCCTCTTCAAGGCACTAACGCAGATTCGCTACTCTCCAATACTAAGTAATGAAGAACCAGTCATTAGTTGTTGCTGGGATGCGTCAACATGGGCTGTACAAATAATAATGATCCCAACACCCACACATTATTTTTGCACCATTACTTGTCACTGTAAACGGCCGCCATTAATAAATAACAAGCCTTGTCGAGCAGAATATTTCACCAATAGTGGATATTATTTTAGATGTCGGTTCGGCGGAGTTGTTCGGTGTTCGTCGACGGCGATGGTGTTGTCATTGACATGGTAGGAATATAATTGCATCATCCGACCAACTCGACGATGATGGTTATGTTCATAGTCATTTTCACAACAGACGATGCCCCATTAGGAAAATAAACGGCGGTTCGGAGATCCTATGCCATAATAGGGGAGGGGAATGTCGATTATTAGCCTAATAGAAGCATATTCATTGACCTCATTTTTACTAGTAGTCCACCATGGTGAAGGCATTTTGATGGATTTTGAGAGGTGGGGGGCCTCATGGGTGATGTGATTGAAGAACAAACAACTTAGGTACTATTAGGGGATCACCCAAAACAGCCTTTCTTGCATTGCATATCTAGATTTTTCTTCTACCAAAATCAAATAGGGGATAACCTAATCAAATCGATACGCAGCCCATTCTTTTATGTGCCCTGGCGCGGCGCCCACGCTATATCTACGCTAGAGCTCGTCAGATTTCCGCAATAACTCTAAGCTTTGTCGAAGCTTGGATATCTCCTTGTAGGACAGACCAAGAGTACGAATGTTCGTACTCTCAAAATGGCCATCTTTGTGCTACTACTACAGCTACTTCTGTGGCAATAATGACATAATACACTTAGACAATCTTGTTAGGCATGTCGTGAGCTTTCATTTGATGCCCCATTTATGTTAATAGCACTAGTATTCTGCTCACTATGTGCATCTATGTAAACCTACCCGAATTTTTTTACCTCATTTTGTGTGCTCCGGTGGCAATGAATTAGATAAAGGTGGACAATAAACATTGATAATAGCACAAAAACGAATAGAAGCTGTTGTCAACATTATGCCCTAACATATTTGGTGGGTGGTGCGGAGTAGAAGAAGGTATTGCGCATCAATCAACCATTGCAGATGATGACATAATTTTCATCCAAAATCTCACATCTGACACATATTCCTTTATTTCATTCGAATCAGAGCGCCACACCTTACGACCTCGCACACACACCTTCCATTTAACGTTATATGACGCTCCAACTTCTCTTTCGTCTGCCGTTTGGTGATTTACTCCATCAATTACGTCGTCAACATTAACAGTTTGGACCGATGACGGGCGCAACTGCCACTAAAATGCGGTGTAGGAGAGGGCCCGATGGGGAGATAAGCGATACCAAGGACATCTCCATGTACAACGGGGTTGTTGTAAGCATTGTGCGAGAGATCGTCGTCGGAATCGCCTCCTATGTCAGCCAATTCATCGTCATGATGGTGAATTGTTGGGTAACGGATTGCAAAAAATTCAAAAAACTCATCAAAAAATCATGTCGACACAACAACCATGGCATCTAGCTGTTAAAAGCTACTAAAACCTTTCTTCGCATTGTGCCTGGGAGCAAGGATCATAGCTGTGCGTGGAGCATTGCCTCATTCGATCAATCTTCTTTCTCATGATTTGATAATGAATTGTACGATAGTGCTAAAAGTGCTGCAATCTTCGCAGTTAGTAAGACTCGGAAGCTGTAAGAGTAAGACTAATAATTGCTTCAGTATCAAAAATCATCCTCGTCTTGAATCTCTTCTATCACTTTCCACTTCCTCTCGATGATCATTCTCATCCTCTGAGCAAGGCGAGCATTCCGTTTCCTCTTCCTCTTGAGCTATTCGAGCAATCTCTTCAGCTCTGGCACGTTTTTCCTCTCAACGAGGTCCTGCAGACTCTTCCTGTCGGGCAAGCTGGATTACGCCTGCCTTCAGTTTCTAATTTATTCCACGCGGCATTGGCATGATCATCAGTTCGATAGACTTCCGTTCCTCCAATGATTGTATAATATTTTGACATTGCGTTTCAAGCTCCAAAAGCACGGCCAAAATCTTAATGTGTATACTATGTCGTCAAATTCTAGGAGGCAAATGATACATTTGATAAAAATTGAAGCAAAACGATTCACACGGTAATCTTCTCCGCTTCGTCGACTGACGGCCGTGGCCATGGACATGGTAGCTTTCGATTGAGTCAAACGATGAACCACGAACGATTGAACTCGAAAGCGCGAGTATCATTGGGTGTGAGTGGCGATCTTATCAATCGAACGAACATGAAAGTGATGGAAAGGAGCAAGAGTTTTGGAAGGTTGCCTCCCCCCTAAGTAAATGGAGTCCCGCAATAATTTCCGAGTTCTACACTTAAAAACGAATTCGAACGAATGTGAACAACCCTGGATTCTTGAGTATTCGTTTTTGTTCTTGGCGCTTCACGGGTCCCTCCCCGTTCGCGATTATTGTGAGTGCCTCTTTCGAAAGAATCAGGGAAATGGTGTGGCATTCTAACAAGAAAACTAAATAAGGAAATGTGACTCGCGAGAGCAGGATCGGAGGAGGGAGAACACTGCAAAAGTAACTCTAAACTGAACTTCCTGTATCATAACAAAAATCGATACTGTATCATCTCAACATGCAGCTTCTGTTGAATGCTTTGTGTGCAATTTGCCTCTACTGTCACCACTATTACTAACTTGACTCTGATGCATCTGTATCACCCCTCCACCACCTCTTGAGCATTAATCTCACCCTCCGGCCTCGGTGCAGCACAATTGATCGTATGTTGCGGCCAATAATTGTTGTGAGCCACGCTGCAGCATCCCCAAGAAAGCGAACATAAGCACCAAAAGGACTTGTCAGCAAATGCCAGTACAAGGTTGGCAGTAGCCCGTACCTAGACGACGGATCAAGCTCCTCCTCTTCATCATCAAGCTCTCTGGAAGCTGATACACTGGGTCCACCAAATTGGGAGCGGAAGCTGTACAGTAGGATTCATCGATCAGTAAAGACATTACGACGACCATGAAAATTAATCAAGCAAAACATCACACTTACAATTTCCTGGTATCAGATGGTATCTCATCGCTTTCCACAAGAGCTTCTCTAATGTCTTCCCTCAGACATACTCTCATATCTGCTAATTGAGTACTGGCTCCAGCTATACTAAAACTACCTGAAAATGGATTATCTAGATCCCAACATAGTGTGGCGGTTGCTGAACATACAGCAACAATAGTTGCAAATAAGAATCGTAGCTGAATCGAGCTCAAGTACAAAAGGGACGGTTGGTTCGATGTCAGTAGAAATGCAATCAAAATACTAGCATACAAGCCGGCGAGGATGTCCCAGTGGAGGACTGGAAAGTCTGTCAACAAAAGAGCAACCCTCTTCGACCGATGACTATTAAGGCTCCTTATCAATTCCTCAGCAGCTTCCACAGATCCTTGACGACTTGCTGCAGCTCCGTCCACACCATGGAGCATAGCCGCAAACCTATCAAGTTCATTGTCAGCAATACCACCCGATAATTGCATTTCTTGTAGTCTACCCACTGCTCCATCGTCACACTCGGTCATAAGTTGCTCGACATATCCACGTAGCAAAACTAATGCCCGTGCCCTTCTACCAGCATGTTGCCTTGTGCCATACATTCCAAACACGGCTCGACGAAGAAATCGGAGCTCGCCCGCTTCTTCATTAATGAAAGCACGCAGATCGACCTGCCTTTGTCGAAGAACATTGACAGTGGTTGAAACCAAAGTAGCTAATGCAATAGATATCACCGGCACTACGACGCCGATAATTGTTGGACGCAACAGAGTATCAGTAAAATAGATCCCCTCTTTTGAATTGACAACTCCAACCGAGGACAAGAATTCTGATAATCCAACACTTATTTTCCCCCATAATAAAAAGGCTAATACAGCCGGTAGAAAGGCTGCAATGAGGAAGTAACTATCTTGTGAAACCCTGCCTTCATCTTCCACTTGGGCCACAGCCGCTCGCCATTGAGCCAACCTGCCTCGACGTGCAAGAGACCGAGCACGTCGCTCGTAGTCGATATTATCACTCTTTAAATTTGCCGTGCCAACAATAGATTTGATGTCGCTGCCACCGTCTTCTTTGATGGATGATGATGATAACGGCAATGGCCGTGATGGCAGCTTCTTTGTCCGCGACTGCAGCGCAGGAGGTATCAGAAAACCATGAGATAACAGGCAACCGCTGAGGACGAGGATTTGTCGCGACGGCATGTTAAAACTACTGCCCTTTTCAAATATGTATGCCCAGACTGACGGGCATCGATATGTTCATATCGCACAGTAGGTCGTATTTTGTAGGGTGGATTCTTCCTTTGACCTTTGAGGACGTTTGGACATCATTCAACATTCGAGTGAGAGTTGTAGTGCGTGCGTGATGTGTGAGAGAAGTGATGACGTCATCCGATCCACGCTCAAAGGAACTTAATGACGAAAGGTTCCCATGTGCGAAATGAGGCCATCGATTCACGAAACGGCTTGAGATGAGAAGGACTGTAAATGCTGAAAGAAGTCATTAGTACTTACCCAACCATGACTCACTGAGGATGGTTGGGTACCGGTGCTTCAACTTCCGCACTTTCCGATCCGTCTCTGCATGCAGCCGCCCAGGAGCTCCAACAGCCTGTTCGCTCGTCTTCATCACATCATACTATATACCTAAAAAATACCATTGGGCTATTGCCAAGTATTGATTGTGTTTTCGTGTCCGGACGCCCCACCCCTTCCACGATCAAGCTTGCGCCCAGATTAGACCAACTACATTATAATATCTCTGATTGCTGCTCTCATGACAGATACTGTCGATCTTAATATGGTAGACACACAGTCACGGCGAGTTGGTAGCGGAGAAGGCAAAACAACGACCGGATCCTCCTCATTAGATGAAGTGGGTCTCGCAAGTGTTCTAAACTCCGCTGCCAGTATGCAACGAAAGAGTATTCTTTCGTCTCCGATTAAAAATGAACTGGCCCCAATTATGGAGACGAGCAACAAAAAGAAGAAGAAGAATCGTCCTCAGCTAAAGCGACATGTGTCGTTTAGTGTTATTTCAAATGAAGTGTCGGAGCCGTCGAATCCTCAAGATCAGACGACCAGGATTATTTCTCTGCCGTGGAGGGTTAACGATGGGACTCGTGACATTGATGGAAGGTATACAGGGGAGATTAATCTTTCATTTCAACCTCACGGCAGGGGCACTCTCCGTTTCGAAGATGGAAAGAGTAATATCACAGGGGACTGGATCAATGGAGTCTTAGTGCAACATAGACACAACCCAGATGGATCAAGACCTGCCTATCATCGTAGTAGTTCTGTACCACCAGTATTACATCCTCAAGGAAGAATGGATGAGGATGTTCTCTCCAAATTTCCTCAGAAGCGAAAGAGTGAAACCACGGCCACATCTTCTTCCGAACCAGGAACAATATCCCCTCCATCTTCTGAGGCAGCACCAACTTCTCCAACATCACTAGCACATCTTGGTTACGAGCTAGGAGATCAAGTCAAGGAAGATGATCATATAGTGATACCAAAAACCGCCACTGAAGCAATACAAAATGCTTCCATTTTGAATACATTTGATTTTGCATTTGTATTACGAAGCGATGACTCATGGACATATGCTATTGTTGCTGAGAAATCTTTCCATAAAGATCTTGGACTTGTTCTTCGATTTGTACTTGACAAGAAAGGGACTACCAAGACTATTCGTAGAAAGTATTGGGAAAAGGGTGTCAGGCCAGTTTCTCCGAAGTGCAGATAATAGTATAGAAGGGTCCAAAAAGGAACAGTTGTGAGCTCGAGATATTATATCACTTAGCATAGATGATATTGTCGCCTCTTGAGGGACCACCAGACGTACTTTAAAATTTCTGTTACATATAAACAGTTGTGAGCTCGAGATAACTTGACTATATTAAATCCTACTTCGGCCATGTTTGTAAGCTTGAGATAACTAGAGTTTCCTCCTCTCTCTATCGTTCTTTTTTAAATATCTAATACATTATCATTTAACTTCATTGTCCCGTCTTAACATGCTGCCGCCAAGTTATCATGACCACGTGTAACATAAAATTCCGCTCCTAGCATCAGTACATACCCCTCTCTACTACAACATATACATCCTTACCAATACCAAACAAGAGCACGAGATGACTCATCAGCACTTACAGAAATCTTGTCCGACACTTCCTCTTCATTTTCAATAATGAAGTCAATCACTCTATCCTTCAACGAAGCACACTTCCTTGTGTCCGCGTAGAGAATGTGATAGAGGAGGTTATCCACCGAAATCACAGCATTCTGAGCATATGCATCCTCGGCTTCCAACTTGAGTTGAGGCAAGTTAAACTTCTCTGCTACCTCAACCATATCCTTGGAACATCCAGTCCAATCAGTAATCTTTCCTCCGTACACATGGTACAGCAAACGATGGAACACTTCGGGGTCCATATTATCGATTGGAACGATGGCATGGCTACCGTCACAATTTTCTTCTGGGTCACACAGGTCTGCCAAAGATGGAGCACACTCTTCAAGAATGAAACGATGGGAGTGGAAAATCTGTGGTGGAGCTGCCTCTGCCTCCTCGTCATCTTGATTAAGGTTGCCGCTAACTACAAACTTGACATCGGAGGAATTTTCATCCAGGAACATTCGGAGGATGAGTTTTTGGGCGATAGCAAGTCTCTTACAGTCATATTCGAGGTTGGGGTTGAATTCTGTGATTTCAACATCCTCTTGTGGAGGTTTGTCAAAGCTTGGTAGGTCACGAATCTGTCTGCTAACACTGCCAATCTCTGACTCATATGAAGCGGAGGGAGGGACACGGATACGTGCCGGTGGCTTCTTGACCTTTTCGTACGATGCAGCAGAGAGGAGCGATTGATTCGAAGGTGATGGTGGGATTGAGCGAGAGCGATTCTTGACATCTCTGGGTGGTGTCATCTCTCCCAATACGGAGTTATTCTTACGGTGTTGTCTGCGTTTTACACGTTCGTAGTTCGCCATATTGATGCTTTTGTTGCTGTGGATGATGAGAAGATGGTAATAGCTGCTGCTTCTGTTGTTAATGTTCTTGGCGAGAGGCTGGTTACAATGTGAAACAAGCTATTGAATTGAGGTAGTAGAAGTATAATGTTGTGTTGTCGAGGCGAATGGCGAGGCAGAGTGTCTTCTTTGGTTCGACAATTTTTGCGATGCAACGCAAAGAAAAGCTCGCATCGATTTTCGGATAAAAAAGAAAACCTTTCTTTCGTATAACCATGTGTATCATTTAACGACTTTCTCATGAGTCCGTCCTAAACTTAAGCGTCTGCCGTCGCTGGACGTGTACTAATTCCTTTGTTGCTTCCGCTCTAGTCCTTGACTGTCCTTCTTAACCGCTTTCTTGCGTTATTTGTGGTGGATCACCAAAATTTATGTATGTGCCCTGATGAGGCCTTTGCCTCTCTCTCTAGAGAGAGTACAGCCAACAACATTTTATCGTAACTGGTAAAAATGAGTGGGTCACCGCTTGATGAAGCTGAGGAGAGGGTCCCTTCCTGAAAGGTTTGGGCATAGTATGGTGCTGATGGAAGCAGTGGGACATCCATACTTATCCAACTTAGTGAGTAGTGATGGTGATGATGGAAATTAATCATTCAAAGTAAACAATTATTTGCGTCATTTCTAAAGCCTAACAACCATTCTTGAGTTCAATGTTGCTGCTCTTCTTTTTCATCAACTTCTTATTCTTGCTTGCTCTCAACGACACCAAACCCATAATAAGCCTACTTTTGGTTTGCCTCCTTCTCTTGTAACAGGCATAGATAATTGCTATGCCCCCAAACAACTTCAGAAGAGTCACATACATTGGCGTGTAAACCCCCATCTTTCTCAACCAATACTCATCAGGTGACTTTCGCGGATCTTGTGAAACCACGAGTACATCATTCTCCGCCAGTGTATTGTAGTTCATTTCATTTTGAATATCTTCAGTTACCAGCCGGGAAACCTTGAAGAATACAAAGTAATCCCATGGGAGGAGGTCGTACTTGTGGTAGTCATAAGTATCTGAATTCTTTCTCAGTTCCCCCGATTGCGAAATATTGTCATTGTTACTGTCCCTCCTCCACCAATCTTTTGGCATATCACGATTGAGCACACTTGTTAAATTCCTCAAACCACTCTCATACCACATATCACTCAAAGTATCATCTAGAGGGACCCCATAAATTGTCTTGTATTTCTCCTCATTGATACTATTCGAATCCAAAACAAGCGTACTTCCCATATCCCACCGATTGAGAAACGCCGTAGCAATTTTATACCCCTGTTTCAACAATGTCGAACTCATCCCAACTTCATACCGCTCAATCAACTCAAACCGTTTCTCGGGATGAGTAGCAAATTCGATTTGCTTCAGACCGCAATCGTAAATTGCCCCCGCCGAGGTTAAAATTGACGCAGTCTCCGTCTTTATTGCGTATAGGAAACTTTGAACGTGAGGGAAGAATGTGTGAAAGTGAGTATTGAGAGATTGTCCTACCATACGCACTTCGTCGTCGAGTCTGGATGTGTACAGTTGTGTCCAATGTGAATAGGGGACTAATTTGGTTGTGTCTACCCTACCATCGGCACCTTTGGTGGGGATGAGTTTCGGACTTCCCGGTCCAAGCTTTGGACCTACCAATCCGCAATTTAGGAATAATAAATTGTCGTAGGAGGCTTGGACGTCGATTTCATTTAATACTATCCTCATGGATTCCATGTCGTAGCATCGGTCTTCTCGTGTTTTTACATCGATGAATAATCCTGGGCTTTTGTTGGTGCTGCTGTCCCCGTGCTGTTGTTGTTGTTGTATCGCATTGCATTTTTCTCTAATTTTTGTGATTGGTCCGTTCGGCGCAGTGTAGTAATCGGCTACTTCCTTTGTGAGCACAAAGACATATTTGACAATGACGTCATTATCACCGCTCATGGGAATGTTATCGTCATTACAGGATATGCCATTCTCTAGAAAGTACACCATGTTATCGTGATAGATGCCGTTCTTGTCCTCATGTCGGTTCATGGAGGTTGGACCGGAGTAAATTACGAGTGTCTTTTGAGGAGACATTTTAAAGATATGGGGAGGCAGAGCTCTTGTCAGCCGCCACTGGTATAGATGCTTATGTGATATTCTTATATGTTAACAGTGGCAATCAATGCAAAGATTCAGTGTGGTCACCTTCGGTTCACTGTTGTGTCCATGATAATAACCAATGCATTGAGATCGGCATTTTTTTGATCGTGAGGCTTTAGGTTATCATTTTTGTTTTCATTTGCTCATCATTAGCACATTTTTCATTTTTTGGCGTTTGGCATCATTCTTCTTTTTCAACGCCAGGCCAGGTTAGTACTAAGTACGTGGGGACCACGTTGAAATCCCTGGTGTTGTTCTTTTGCTCCTTTTTTTTTTTGCATTTTTCTCCTGCCCAAACATACAGGAGACTTCGACCTACTTTCTACATCATACAATTGATCAACACCCGTGCATGATCTTCAAAGAGGAGCCTACGTATTGTTAATGATTTTTTGTAATGTTACATGTTAATAATAGAATCTCAGCACACATCAAGCAGCAATGCTTGACGTGCCGATCAGTAAATCTTCTTCATTCTCTCTGCTACAAGCTACTTCTCTACCGAAGAAGTGTTCACAATACCCCGATTCAAAGCAGCAAGATACGCTTCCAAAATAGCAATCGTCGATTCCTCCCCACCCATCTCAATCAATTCCTCTCGTAACCAACTCTTGATCACCAAAGGCAAACTCGAGTATATCCGATCCTCATTCTTTCCATCTTCTGCAAAGTGCTTCTCGGCATCTTCATCACTGAGGTAGTTGAGGTCATGATTCATGCGTTTGTAGATTGTGGACGAGAAGGATGGGGGGAGTCTGGAACGCGTTGCGTCTGGTTCGGATAGCCAGGGGTCGTCTGTGACGAAAAATTTCTTTAGTTTGATTGCTGGATACCCTTGTGGCATTAACACCTTTATAATAAGTATTTGGACATGGGTTGTGCAAGAGAAGAATCAAGCGTGAGATGATGTGTGTATGATTCATCATGAAAACGAGAACAAGATATTCAAACCTTCCCCCTTCCGACTCTAGATCTTCCAATCACACCCTCATCCTATAATTATTTCACACTCACCTTTTGCGCCGCCTCATCATCCGGATGAGCACCAGCATACTCATAAATAGCCGAAACCCCTCTTCCTCCTCCCCTCGTTCCACCAACCCAACTCAAATTCAACTCAAACTCAACTATCAACTCATGCACATTCCGAATATCATTCTTCTTTTCATAATAAAAATTCCTATACCGTTCCACGGCACAAGAGGACAATGTCCGTATATAACTTTGGATATGTCGTGATTCATCCTCTGGGGGGGCGGTCCATACCAATCCACAAACGTCTCCACAATCATCGGTCCATAATTCGGGTACGTTTCGTGTTAGTACGAAGGAATCATTGATTAACATGACACGTGCGTTGGTGGATTGTATTTCGGGGAGGAGTCGTTCTATGGCGACGATCCATTTGGATGCATCGACCATTGTCGGATCGTTGGGTACAAAGATGATTTGGGAGATGATGTTGTAGGCTAGGTGGGTGTTGGGAATTTGTTGTCGCCAGGTGTTGATCATGGTTTGAACGTCGGATTGAGTGGATTGTGTGTCTATTGAGAAGAGGAGCACGGCTTTGAGTGGTGGTTTCTTGGTTTGACTGCTTCCACTGTTGTTTGTGTTGCTACTTGATGATGATTCACTACTGCCATCATGTTTTTGCTCTTCTGCCTTTATTTGCTGTGGCTGCTCCTCCTCCTCCTCAATTTGCTCCGCCAGTAATTGTAAGTTGTGCTGTATAATACGCAGCCGCATTTCTCCATCAGGACCTTGACGTAAATGAGATGCCATTAATATAATATTTGATCGTGACTTTTGATCATACGAGCGTAGGAACGATGAGCATCGCATTGACGTGGATATATTTGTAGCGCCATTGCTTGCTGCAAATCGAATAGTTATTATTATCGTCAGTGCAGCTAGGAGTAACAGGTGCACCCCCCTCAGCTTTTTCACGGCTGGGAATGTATGTAACAATTTGTACTTTTGACGAGACAGCCACGGTGATAATAATGAAGTGCTGCTGGTATCGTGGTCTTTAGTTTTGGAGTGGGAGACTTTGCGTTGTGCCAATTGAGGACGAGGAGAAGATGACAACAATAATTGTGATGATGATTTTGATCCAGTCCGTCGATGATGGAGACGACGACCGCCACCGTCTTCGACGACGCTACTCCCGCTGTAGTGGTGGTGATTATTGCTCATATTCGTCTTGCGCCGAGGCAGTACAAGCAGCACTCGTCGTTGCTCGGCAGAGATTGGTAGAGCAAAACTTGCGGAGTACCATGATGTATGTCATTGGCACGTGACCGCGAATGCTATGGTTGGAGGCAAAATAATACCGCTAGGGGAAAATTGAATATTGATTCCTACACGTATGTTAGCTTCCTTTGTCCGTTTAGATTGTTGGAAGACCAAATAGATTGACCCTTTCCTACAATTTAACTTCATGGTCTTGCTTACTT
>CM074144.1:0-27347 GCA_037178625.1 Skeletonema tropicum | reverse complement strand
CTAACCCTAACCCTAACCCTAACCCTAACCCTAACCCTAACCCTAACCCTAACCCTAACCCTAACCCTAACCCTAACCCTAACCCTAACCCTAACCCTAACCCTAACCCTAACCCTAACCCTAACCCTAACCCTAACCCTAACCCTAACCCTAACCCTAACCCTAACCCTAACCCTAACCCTAACCCTAACCCTAACCCTAACCCTAACCCTAACCCTAACCCTAACCCTAACCCTAACCCTAACCCTAACCCTAACCCTAACCCTAACCCTAACCCTAACCCTAACCCTAACCCTAACCCTAACCCTAACCCTAACCCTAACCCTAACCCTAACCCTAACCCTAACCCTAACCCTAACCCTAACCCTAACCCTAATCCGAACCCGAAGACCATCACCATGGGGAGATGATGTCTTACTACTATGTAGACGACAGCACACAAAAATCCTGCACATAAAAATAGCACCAACATGGCCGCATCATCATAGCCGACGTGAGGGGCGAAGGAACTGAATAATAATATTGTGTGTAGCATGATATCTAATAATATTCTGCAGAGAGAAAATGGAGCGAAGTCATCACAATAACTCGCCCGGCGGCACCGGCTCGTTCTCGGCCAATACTTGGAGCAATAAGACGTATGGCGGCATATTTTCAACGTCATACATAGCGCAATCGATCAGTGAAGGTTTTATTGATCCGCCGCCATCGCCTGAGAAGCATCGGTAGCCGACATCAACATGATGAAATAATTGCGCACAGATGGGGATGCATTGATGTAATGTAGTATTATTACCCTTCAAAAGAAGATGCAGAGGAATAATGACAGAATCGTATTGCCGATAGTGTCAACTAAATAATAAGCAACTATGATAAATAATAATGCTAATTTTTAAAGGATTAATTCAAGTGAAATAATATGTATTTATTGTTGGACATGTAAATATTATTGCCTTGTGTGGCTTTAAATATCCGAGTGTATAGCGTAGTTATGAGAATAATAATAAATAGGGGGGCGTTAATTATTATTAGGAAGGCGCGGTTACTGCCAATATGGGTGTTATTAAACATGGGGGGTAATAAAAGAGGTGGTATGGGAGTGAGCGACGGAGCGAGAGATTTGATGTGTGAGCAGTCGCTGCTCTATTGATATTATGGAAATTAATACAATAGCTGCAGTGATGAAACTTGACGGATAGCTGCGCCATGACATAGCGCTTATGTCATTTATAAATTTATGCTACCGTATGGACGGGTTTGTTTGTTATGGCATCTTGTGTCTCTCTAGTGGAAGCGTCGGCCATGTCGATAGTTCGAGTTGAGGAGGTGTGGTCTGAGGTAGGAGAACCAGTAGCGTAATGGAATTTCACCATTTTTGGAGGGGGTTGAAAATTGCAGGTTGAAATTTCAGAAATTTCAGAAATTTCAAGGGATTAAATTTCACTCTAGCTTATCCTGAGATAGTCGTAATACTTTGCACTCTGCAGTCAACACATCACTCTAAGAGAGACTGTCAGCAAGCTTCTTTCCACGCATCTTCTTCGCATCCATGATATGACGGAGGTTTTCCTTCCCTCGAAGAAGTGCAACACCAGTTGGATCCTTCATCCTATTCCTATCCTTCACAAGAATGCTGTTCTTCAGAGGTTTGGCCCTACGCTCACAATCCATCGATCCGACAGTTCCCATAGACATTAGAGGCTTAGCAACCAATCGATAGAAGTCAGATGATCCTGCATAACATTCAAACCACGTGATGCGACCAGAAATAGCACCAGTTGATTCCACATACTGTACCACATTTTTGATACTAAAAGACTTGTTGTTCTGTTGCAGCTGTTCCAAAGATGGAAGCGATGGAAGTGGAACGTCAAAAGAATGAAACCAGTCATTGTTTTGAGTATCAAAGTCCTCAAAATCCTTTTTAACTCTCCTCCGCATCTCATCAGAACCATCTTCACCCAAAGGCACATACCACTCGATCATCTTCCTTACGAGCGCAGCCTTGTTAGTCTGCAGGTAGAACAACTCCCTCCACACACGAGAGTTTGGGTCACAGAGGAAACACATCAAGTGATGCTCATCGAGTAAACCAACCTTCAGTCCGCTGGGATCAACACCATCCATATTGAAACGTTCACGGATCATACCAGCAACTTCTGCTCTTGAGCCCTGACCAAGAAGTTCATCAAACTCGGGAGTGAGACACTTGTTAATATCATTGCGCAGCGCTTGAACCAAGAGGGGGTAAGCACTAAGTGGCATATCCTTGCGGGAACAAGCCAAATGTGCTTCCTTGAAAGGGAGCGTGAAGGCAATAACAACATCAAACATCTTCCAAATATTTTCCTTCTTGAAGTGCTCCATCAGCTCATCCAACTCAGCTTGCTTTGTTGCAGTGCGCTCACTACGATACTTTTGATACTCCGCCTTGCCAGGAAGTACAAGAAGAAAGTCACGACACTTGCGAGCGCTCACAACAACGTCATGTAGAAGGTTCATCCGTGTCTCCACGGGGCAGAAAACTTTGGAGTAAAACACGAGCTCATCCACTAGAGCTGCGCTGCGTCGGAAAGAATCAATGCGATCAATCTTCACGAAGTCCCTGACTTTCCTAGCATACTTTATGACAAGTTGCATAACTGAAGTCTTGGCTAGGTCTTTCATAAGCAAATCGATGCAATGAGCCGGATCGCGTGTAACTATGACCTTCATCCCTGGATACTTTTCTTCAAGTTCCTTCCCAACTCGATCCGCAACATGCCTTGCAGCATTATCAACAGGAATGCTCACAATCTTCGCATTGTATTCTTTCATGACGTTTTCACAAACCCTCACAGCATCCTCTATTTCGGCTTCGGTAACATGCTTATCGCTTCCAAGATCTTTCCATTCGAGGAAGAGTGAGAAGTCACTCTTCGCGACGGTGTATACGATCTAGGCAGAAGAGGATACAGCAGGGCAACATAAATAGTAGTGAGACAATTGAAAGCAATGAAGTTATTGTACAGAACATAAATCACGTACCTTTTGTTTGCCCAAGACAGTGACTCCATCCATCGCAACATTTACATGTCCGGGAATTTTTGCCATAAATGATTTCAACTCCGATGTCGTTTGTTTATCAATTTTAATGACATACTTGTCATAGATTGTTTCAACATCACTTGGAATGAACTTCAAGATGGCAGGGTATCGTTGGTGTAGGCTTGCTTGCACCCAAGGATCCAATAGACGACTCAATGGCTCGCCACGAGCGACAATGGCTCGTACCTCGTGCATGAGTACAATGTCAGCAGATGCCTGGTTCATGCTCTTACCATACGTGTGCTCCATAGTAGTTTGTGCAGATGGTACACGCTTTGTTTTCTTGCGAGGGGGAACGGATGTGGAGGTGGATTTGGTGACATCACTAACGTCCCCAGAGTTGGATAGTAGATCAATCACCGCAACGGGGCCATGATTACTACGCATGGCAGCAACAGTTTCACTTGGGTTGGATTGAAGTGCAAGATACGTTGCTTGTTTCTTATTCGCTTGAGCCCCTCCTTCGATTTGTCTCCTTGTGTGAGGGCATGTCAACCCTTCACATTCGTGGAGAGAATGTTTTCTAGCTCTTGTTGCATTAAATGTCGCTAGCAACTTGTTGTACTTAGGACAGTGCTTGCATACAATACGTAACTTGCCATTGGGTTGGGGCGTGATTTCGTATTGGGAATAGAGCGTTGAGTCTCGTTGCTTTTTGGCATCCGGAGCTGCTGCAAAAGGCACAGCAGCAGGTGGTGCTGCGGGTGGATCGACTGCAGCGACGGCAGGTGGATCGACAGCAGCGACGGCAGCATCGGCAGTTGGGGCCGCAGCGGTGAGCTTGTGTTGGACACAGTGAAGACACATGAGAGCGGTATGGGAGTTGGCAAGTGTTTTTGCATGATCATTAAGATCCCCTGCAGGGTTTTTGTAGGATGGGTTGCCCACAATTTCCTCACAGTAGAGTTTACCGCAAAGGGCACCATGAATTGGTCCTTCACACATCATGCACTGATGATCAGCCGGGTTGTTGAGGGGGGAGTTCTTCATGCCACAAAGGGCGTTGGCGGCGCATGTCAAAAGCATTATTGTTGAAGATTATTGAATTGTTGTTGTTATTGCCAGGCAAACTATGACAGCGTGGTAGACGGCAGAGTGAACAAAAAGTTGATTTGTGCACATACCCGCACCCAAAATAAGAGCCATCCGCGCCCAAAATCATCTGGTACATGCCAATGCAGGAACACGCATGTAAGCTGAATTACTACGAAGGAATAAGTAATACTGCATTGTTAGTCGCCAGCATTTTGGTGAAGAGTTACTCTCCGCTGAGTTGACAAACTCATCATCTGGATGGTGCGTGGTGTTCTTTGGGGTTTGGTGGTTGGTGGAATGAAGGGTCTTAGGTTATTTTTGTGCTACGTGTTGGTTCAGTACCATCCGTTCGCGCCAGAATTTTTGTGAAATTTCATTGTTGGCCAAAATTGGTGCAACTTTCACCCTGTAAATTTCACGAAAGTTGCAGTAGTGAAATTTCACCCTTTTGAAATTCCATTACGCTAAGAACCAGATTGGTCAAATTTGGTAAAAGAGCTAATACAGTGGAATAAAGCTAGTAGTAGCCTTTGGAATTATGAGTAGTCACGTTTGGCAATATGAGTAGTCCCGTTGGCAAGATGAGTCATTTGTAGCTCAAAATGCCAAAAAAAAGCAATTTGTTTAGGATTTGAATAATAATATTGCATGGATTGACTTCTGCAGTAATATTCTGTAGAGTTATTTTGTGCGAATCAAATGCTTCTTTATCCACCAATGTCATGGGTCGTCCTCGGCGAGTAGCTGGAGTATTTTAACAGTTGGTGGCTTATATTGAAGCTAATAAATAGCGCAAGCGATTTGTAGAGGAATTACTGGGCTAGCGGCGTCGTCTATGGAGTGGCGGAGCGTCGAATCATGTGTATGGAAATAATACATCTGGAGCGCAGCGATTTGAGTGATGGTAAATAGTAACACTCCAAGGGAGTAGAAGTTCATAATGGCGGCACTAATATATTAGCAATAACGGTAACTGAATAATAATCAAAGGAATTTAGTAATAATAATAATTCTATGGAGTAACTCAATAAATAATAAATGTACCAGATATGTCATGATTTAATTACATGTTATGTTGTGGGGGGGATATCTATGTATATTATTAGTAGCAAAGATTATATTGGGCGGGGTGGTATTTATTATCATGAGGATTACAGGGATGGTGCCGCTTTTGTTCGGATTTGATGGGGGAGGGGGATTGCGAGCATGGTTTGGGCAAGGGGATTGCAAGCAACAACATGTATGAGCGAGCGAGGCTCCTTATATAATATGGAAAATAATATTGTAGTTACAGGAACGATATTTGGCGGATATTAGCGCGATGATGTGGCGCAGATACCACCTGAATTTTATACAACGATATCATTAATTTGATGTGCTATGGCAAGTTGTGTCGAATGGTATTTGAGCGGCGCCATGGTGAGTTGTGTCGAGAGAAGGATGTAGGTTGGTGTGGTCTGAGGTAGGAGAACCAGATTGGTCAAATTTGGTAAAAGAGCTAATACAGTGGAATAAAGCTAGTAGTAGCCTTTGGAATTATGAGTAGTCACGTTTGGCAATATGAGTAGTCCCGTTGGCAAGATGAGTCATTTGTAGCTCAAAATGCCAAAAAAAAGCAATTTGTTTAGGGAAATCCACAACAATGTACTTCGGTAGGCTAACCTCACCTTTTCCGTTTGGTCCAACGGAGCGATCCTCCCTCGATACCGTCTTGGACTGCCACCTTGACTTCATTTTGACTTTCATCTAGCCAATGGTGCTTTCTTGCAGTGCTCAAAAGCTTTCGTTGACCTTCGACTGTTGTCACATTAGCAGTTAATGCCTCTGATATTTCTCTTTTCGTTTCATCTGTGCCACTACCATCATCTCCGTTGAGTACGTCGATTAAGTGTGATAGCTCTGGAACATACGTGAATGGCAATCCGTAAGCCACACTAGTCCTCGCTTCTTCACTGGATGCAATCAATGACATATGAGTTGCATTGACTGGTTCTGTCTTCTCCTGTTATTAATGTGGAGTAGCATCAATCAAGTGTTAGTTGTGAGTTCAGCAACGGATCTATAAATCAATATTCGTTTAATCGCACAGTGAGCAATTATACAAATCAAGTAGCATGATGTAGTTTGGCTGCAGCAATCGATCGACGAATCAATATTACCAAAATTGTACAGTGATCAAATTTACAAATTCGTTCTGTGCAACATCGCAATCGATCAACGAATGAAATGGTGCGCGCGGCGATTTGTGACTGCATGTTGTGTGTGGTGTGTAGTGCGGCGCGGGCCCTCGGGGCCTGTTTTTTTTTTGCAATGTACCCGTCTATAAATTTGCTCTGCAATGCTTGTTTTTGTAACATAAATGTGTCATGATGTCAAAATTATTCTGTGGATTTCGTGTTGGATTTTTTTTGCAATGTATCCGTCTATAAAGTTGCTCTGCAATGCTTGTTTAATAACATTCTTATAACAGAAACGTTTTATAGTACATACTCACTTACTTACTTAGAGCCGTTCCAAGCAAAATTGCATAAGATTTTGATAGCAGCTAACAAAAAAGTGCAGCGCGCTGTCCGAGCAACCTGGAGCGCAACTGCATGCATGCATGTTTTTTCGTTCGACAGTCGTATCTAACATGATAGCCGCTACTCTCATAGCCACCACGTTGCACAAACCCTACCAATAGTAATATCCAGTGAACTATATCGCAGACAACACCCTTTGCAACTATTCAGCCGCAGGGTTTTATTATTACAACTGTCTACACCGCATAAATAAATGACTAATACATGCTACATAAATGTCATTTCTGTCTATGATGTTGCTATTTTTATCCAGCCTATTGCAATATTATGGACAATAAATAGCCGACACTTCTTATATATAATAATGTTGATGAGTTGCGGTCTTTAGAGCCGCTCGATCCGCGGTCTACAGGCTTATTGTTGTGTTAGAGTGTCAAATTATTTATGCAATTTTGTGCACATCTTGTGTCCTTGGTATTTTGGAGGTGTGGGGGGGCTTTAATGGTCATTCCGAGCAACCAGAATCTCACTTCATATTATCATCGGCGATGGGTAGCGGAGGGGTAGTGCTTATAGATGTTTATCATCTTCGATGGGTGCAGGGAAGGTGGTTGTTTTCATTTCAAATCTCAATGAAGTGGATTGCAATGATATTATCTCCACCCCTACAGCAGCCGAAACGCCACACTGCTGCGAAAAAATCGCCATAATGTCGTTTAAGGGATGGGCCATCGATACCTTATGAAATATACTCATGGACTGAGATAGGCGGCCATACTAGGGGTGCCATTGTAGGCCATTGTGTTGGCATCTTTTTCTCTTTTTCTGCACGATCATCGATCATGCAAAAACCGAGTTGGCTTTTTGACGAAATAATTTACCGATCGCGTTTGACAGTACTTTATACCGATCGCGTTTTACATATTCTCAAATATATGACGTCACTTGTTCCTCTCCTAACTTCAACGTGTCAGCTTCTCTGCTGGCAGGAAGAACATGTCGCCATCCGTGACTTTTCCGCGCAGCCACTCATCGACTATCATGCTACGGAACACCACATGCAATTAGAAGAGTGCATAAATAATAATGAGTGGCTTGCGTATGACATTCCTCGCACGCAAATCAATATCTTAAATATGTGACCATTACGGACCGGCATAACCAAACCACGAACAAAATTGACCGTATAAAATATGCACTCTTCAAGAGAGAAAGCGCAGCAACAGCAACCATCCTCTTCCGACGTGAACAGCAAGAGCGCTCGGAAGGGTGTTAGATGCTCATTTCTGTCTATTCGTCAAATAATTTACAACGTCCAATGGCCGAAAGTGCGTGTAGGCGATCATATCTTCCGCGAAATAGTAGAATTACAATCATCGCGCAATCCATGCTTCGAACACTCTACTGATCCACATACTCTTCTGAGGCTTGTTCTTTCCTCTTGCAATATGCGTGAACTAAAACATGTATTGTCTGAGCTAGGATCACCAGACAGGAACAATTATCTATCGCTTACAATGTCATTTCCAATCGCAACGTTACCTGTAACGGTTCAAGCTCGGCTCAGTTCTACAAATCGGATGCAGAAAGCAAAGCTGGAATAATGAATTATGGCCGTTGTGTAAATAACAGTCATAACTTGCAGTCGTTGGCTGCTCCAGAGTGTTCCAGCGTATTGTCTAATGGGTAAGTCCGAAAGTGTATTGTTAAGATGAGCTGAAATTGGAAGAAGCGTCTTATGTGATTCAGAATTTCATGTATAAGCGAAACGCTTAACACTGCGTAAAACATTACGTAGATTGATCGTACGAACATAGAAAGGATCGCTCATTCATCTACATTTAAGTCGCTTTTTGCTGTGTGGTATTAACCTTCCATAGAGTTCATGCCAAAAACAATAAAATTGTGATGTATGCAAATTTATTTTAAACTTGAACTGGTATTGTTTCTCCCATATGAATGTCGTCATGTCAAAAACTAATCACTTATCCTTACTTATCCCTATTTTCATTTACTTCAGCAATGGCGGTGTGACAGCGGGCAACAAAAAAGATGTTGTCGACAACAACAAGAACGAGCATGATATACCTCTTCTGCAGACAAAGCAAGGCGATTGCATCTCTCCCGCTCATGTTAGATGCACTAACTTTGAGCAGGCAGAAGCATTTGATGCATCATGCAAATTATGGAGATCATGCGATAATAATAATGATTATGACGTTGTCGAGCAGGCGAGTTCTTTGTTAAAGTTAAAGCAATCATCAAAAAATTATGACATCGAACAGCAGTGCCCTAAAGAGAGCAATGGTAGTGCCGCAACTCCAGTGAATACTCATCATCCGTCTGAAACGGACATACCAGCGTCTACTCCTTCTGGTGAGGAGTCAGCAGTTGACCCAACTAATCTTCCGGCGTTGCTGTATCATGCTGGGGAACAACCTGCTACTGTTCGCGCATATCGCCGCTGCTCAGAAGATTGCAGTCTTGTGGGCCGCCAAACCATTCGCGATCATTTATATGATTCTCCGTCTACCAGTAGACTTCCGCGCAGCTGTCTCGACCGCCTGTTTCATGAGTCTTCTGGTTCTACCGTGAAGGATTATCCGTGTCGTAATGCTACTTCGGTTGCTAGACTGTCAGGAGAACGTGATAATGATGGCACCAATATGGGTGTTGGTAATGTTGATAACGCCCCCTTGGAAGCAGACGATGCTGGTGTATTTCGTAGCAATAATGGCAATGCAGCTCGGCCAGTTGGAGTTGGAGAAATTCCACAGAACACAAAAGCGTCTGGAACTATTGGATCTATGTTGGGAGAGCTGTCGGAAAAGGTCATTCCAGTTCCAGTTGTGACACCTGTAAAAGATACAGCATCGTCCATTGCTAGACAAGGTGAGTTATTATACTTGTACGAGTGTCCGTGGTACGGTGTACGATTCTGAAAATAAATTTGTCCCCACGACAAAAATATTTTGAGGTCCGATACTTCACTTCATCGCTGACATTTTTCGTCTGATCCCAATGTTACTTCCAGCTCCGAATATATCGTTAAAAGATATAATATTCTTCGTGACGATCAAACAAAGGAGGACGCACATCGTTTGATCAACTTGCATTTAAGCTACTATTCCTCCAAGTTCAGAGACACTATCGAGGACGATCCAAAAACATTGCATGCCTACGCAAAACGGGAGGAAATGAATAAGCAAAATGTCAAAATGCTCGTAAAAACACAGAAACGGCTGTCAGTACCGGTAGCACGGCTCAGATGCCAATTCAAGAGCAACATGGTTGGCAATCCCACTGTGTACCAGTCGCATTTCTTCGGCAAAAAGATGTTGTACACTTTAGACGTTTCCGTTGGTGTGCACATGTGCCTGGAGACAGCGAACATTGATCCGAACTCTGGCCTGTACGTTGGAGCGATTGGGAAGGTGATTGACATCGTTTATGACGAGCAGCACTCCGTAGGACCAAACACAAATGGTGTTGAATCCCTCCCAAAGTATATAGTCGTTGATTTCCCATACTTCAAACCGCGGCAAGGCATTGAACCCTGGGACAAAAAGAATCCAACGGTGAGTGAAAGTAGAAATGTATTCTTGAACTCGAAATATAGCATGGCACTGATCAATCATCCCTCTTTACACAAATTTGCAATCACTCCACTCCACCACTCCACTCAGCACGTGCCAATACCACCCTACACTCACATCTGCAACAAAGGATGCTGTACTGCCACGTTCATGCCCCTGCAAATTGCATTCGCAATCACAATACACCGCTGCCAGGGCATGGAGGCCGGGTTCGGCAAGGACGATCGATGGAATCGCATGGTGATAGATCCGTCAGATGAGCTCTGGGAGAGAAGCCAGTGCCTTGGGACAGGATACGTTGCTACCAGCAGGGGCAAAACACTTGGTTCCAAAAATGTTATGCACCCGACGGATAGTGCCATTTATTGGACAGGGCCGAGCGTGTCTGTAGAACGGTTACACAATTGCAAGACGAACCAAGATGGCCAACTCTGCAAACTCTTCAAGAAGCGGGACAAATGGGTCAAATACCTTGACGGCAAGGCAGAAGAAACCAAGACAAGATACAACAAAAGAAAGCTTGATGAAATGACGAAAACAACTTACCAAAAGGCAGTGAGTGGTACTTTAATAAAAAATAGAGAGGACCTGACGAACCGCATCACCGAAATCATAACCAACCCAAACAAAAAATGGAAAGAAGCGAAGAAAGAATACCAATTGCCACGCGATTATTTTTCCTAGTGGACGATACAATGCGATATTCACAACTTGCATGGAAAATAAATTTGTCTTGAAGACAAAATTATTTTCAATTGACAGATACAACAAAGGGAGAATATTTCTCGTGATGAAGAAACATGTCACCTATAATGACAATATACCTGCATTTCTTTCTGCGAATGACGGTATCCTCGACAGATATAGCCAATCAATTTCTGTAAAAAGCGCATTTAAGCCAGGTACTTCTCGCTTTCTACGTAGGAACAAGTACAAATTCTACAGCGGTATGGGTCTACAGAGCCTCTACGTGTCCCCCAGGTAAACCTTCTCACTAAATAGCTACTATACTGATTCCTACCAAGATCCCTGTAGAAAAAAGTTTGGAAAAAAATGGAGAATTTGTGACCATAAGGGGTTGGGCACCTCCCGGCCCCGTTATTGACACTTCACTGCGCTTGTTTCGACCCGGGGCCCCGAGGGCCGATCAACATTCCCAAATTTGTACAGTGATCAATTTTACAAAATGGTTCGTTGCGCAGATTCAACAAAAGTAAACTCACGCAATCTTCCGCGGAATCATCCTCCGCTGCTTTCTTGCTGAAGTGTAAGTGTATCTGACTGTCGTTCATTTCTTTGTTGTCGCCGGATTTACCCGTAGCCACCAGTTTCAATAGCCCGAGTATCTTCTCTTGCTTGGTACCGCTTGATTTACATTCTCCGCTACCAATTTGCCTTCTGGATCCAAATGGGTGAAGCAAACGAAAACCGTAGCACTAATTTTTGTTGGCAGGCCCGTATTTGTGCCTTTGATGTAATGCTCAGGTCGATCTTCCTCGACTTGCTGCGTAGTCGTTTCTGTACCTGCTGTTGGTTTGTCAGGGGTGATAACGTTGTTGGTGGTTGGTCTGGTGACAGCCTCGGCAGTATGATCGGTAGGTGTGTTATTCTTTCCGGGGGTGTTCATCTGATTGTCTGGCGGACTCGTTGTCTCCTTTAACGTGCTTTTTGCGTCCACAGCTTCAGCTGCAGATTCAACAGCAGATTCAGTTGCATCTGTAGCTTCAGGTGAGTTCATGGTGTCGTCGTTATCGTGTTCAGTTGGATGTTGTTCGTCGGTCATGATTTGGTGGAGCGCTGTTGCGTTTTATGCGAGATCTGTGCGGCCGGATTCGTTGGGTGCGGTGCTTTGCTCTGAATTACTTCCGGAACTTCAACTTGAAGTGTTGGGATTTTCCCCCCTCCTATCCCCGCTGAAATGCCCATTTTGATTGTCATTTAGATGCTATATCTTATGATTTAGATCTAAAAATCGCTTGTTTTGTGCTAAAAAGGACTTTTCCAGGCTAATTAAGTCAGATTGTCGATGAGCTTCTTCGTTCTTTCCGGTGTGCATCCCCGTCACCCTCTATTTTCTTAATTTTTTCTCTGAGTGACGTGGTAAACTTCGTTACTTAAGGAATTAGTACACTTGATTCCAATCGTCTTACGTCACAAAGTACCAAATTGTGCACAGCACAATTATACCAATTAAGGCCAACGTCATTGCAGAGCAACTTTATAGCCGAATTCCGTTGTAAAAAGACTACTAACAAACCAAAGTGCAATGGCCAACTACAAAATGACACAATACTCGACAGGCCCCGAGGGCCTGCGCTGAACCCGCCACAGGCACCACCACGCCACCACTCTCGCCACATTCTGCGCACCCCTGTTTATTGGGATTACGATCGACGCAAAGTACATTTATCTATGCCTGGCTACGTCAAAACAGCAATTACAGAGTTAGGCCATGAACCACCAGAGCACAGACAGGACCAACCACATCGCCATGTCCCTCCTAATTATGGTGCCAAAACACAGTACGCCACACCAGACGACAATAGGCCTCCCCTTGACAAAGCAGCAGCAAGTCGCATCCGCAAGATAACAGGAAATTTCTCTACCTAGGACGAGCCGTAGATGGTACACTCCTGACTCCACTAAGCGCAATCGCCTCAAATCAATCCAATCCAACCACCGACACGCTGGCTAAGGCTACCCAATTTCTCGATTACGTCAGCTCCCAAGAAGAAGCCGTCCTAACTTACAACGCTAGCGAAATGATATTAGCCAGGCACAGCGATGCTAGCTATTTATGCGAACCCAATGCAAGAAGCAGGGCTGGAGGACACTTCTTCCTTTCAAACAACGATCCCTTTCCACCCAACAACAGAGCCATTTTGAACATCGCGCAAATCATCAAAAACGTCATGACTTCCGCCGCCGAAGCAGAACTAGCTGCTCTCTACATCAATGCAAGAGAAGCTATCTACATTCGATTAATCCTTCAACAACTAGGACATCCACAACCGGCCACACCCATCCAAACAGACAATTCCACTGCCAAAGGTGTCATCAACAGCAAAGTGCAACCAAAGCGCACTAAGGCAATGGACATGCGTTTCCACTGGCTACGAGATAGAGAAACTCTCAAACAATTCCGCATCTATTGGCGCCCAGGTCGAATGAACTATGCTGACTACTGGACCAAACATCATCCAGGCGCACACCATCGAAACATCCGCCCAGAAATATTGTCTTCTCCCAGCGTTATCACAGAACTCAATGAACGCAAGAAAGAAGTCTCGGCAAGGGTGTGCTAGTCTCATCGTTTACCACTCGGGAATACCAGAGTTTGAACTCTGATACTTCTTTGTATCCGAGATTCTTTCTCGTTTCTCGATCGACTCCGAGCAGTGTCAGAATTCCGATCCAGCAAGAATTCTGCATCGCCGAGCCTCACGTTTTTCACCATGATACAAAGTAGCCATAAAATCCATTCAGTAATTGATTCATAGCATTTACTTTGTTCACTGTTTAGTACTCCACAGGTCGAAACATTTTGGTTGAGATTATAACATTGGTTCTGGTAAGTACCAGTGCAATAAACTATTAAGAATAGAACATTGGTTCTGGTAAGTACCAGTGTGATAAACTATTAAAAATAGAACATTGGTTCTGATAAGTACCAGTGCAATAAACGATTTAGAAACCTAACAGAAGACTACATGTGGAATTCCGAATATAAGGTGCTGACATTCTCTAGTAACACAAAAAAATAAGGACAAAGAAGAAATACTAAAAATGGGCTGTATAATATAAGGTGCTGAAATATAGGTGGTACTAGACTGCAAAAAAACAAGATATAACAAACCTATGTGTTGAGGTGTGTTGGTGTGGTGCGCGGTGCGTTGGGGGCTGTAGTAAGTAGGGCTGTAGTAGTGATCGCGGATGGATATGTACATGGGCTTTTCCCACTTTTGAGATTTCACCCATGGAACATCACAAAAGATGGATGTGTACATGGGCTTTTCCCACTTTTGAGATTTCACCCATGGAAACATCACCACCTCCCACCACCCGATCCGAACCCGAAGACCATCACCATGGGGAGATGATGTCTTACTACTATGTAGACGACAGCACACAAAAATCCTGCACATAAAAATAGCACCAACATGGCCGCATCATCATAGCCGACGTGAGGGGCGAAGGAACTGAATAATAATATTGTGTGTAGCATGATATCTAATAATATTCTGCAGAGAGAAAATGGAGCGAAGTCATCACAATAACTCGCCCGGCGGCACCGGCTCGTTCTCGGCCAATACTTGGAGCAATAAGACGTATGGCGGCATATTTTCAACGTCATACATAGCGCAATCGATCAGTGAAGGTTTTATTGATCCGCCGCCATCGCCTGAGAAGCATCGGTAGCCGACATCAACATGATGAAATAATTGCGCACAGATGGGGATGCATTGATGTAATGTAGTATTATTACCCTTCAAAAGAAGATGCAGAGGAATAATGACAGAATCGTATTGCCGATAGTGTCAACTAAATAATAAGCAACTATGATAAATAATAATGCTAATTTAAAGGATTAATTCAAGTGAATTAATATGTATTTATTGTTGGACATGTAAATATTATTGCCTTGTGTGGCTTTAAATATCCGAGTGTATAGCGTAGTTATGAGAATAATAATAAATAGGGGGGCGTTAATTATTATTAGGAAGGCGCGGTTACTGCCAATATGGGTGTTATTAAACATGGGGGGTAATAAAAGAGGTGGTATGGGAGTGAGCGACGGAGCGAGAGATTTGATGTGTGAGCAGTCGCTGCTCTATTGATATTATGGAAATTAATACAATAGCTGCAGTGATGAAACTTGACGGATAGCTGCGCCATGACATAGCGCTTATGTCATTTATAAATTTATGCTACCGTATGGACGGGTTTGTTTGTTATGGCATCTTGTGTCTCTCTAGTGGAAGCGTCGGCCATGTCGATAGTTCGAGTTGAGGAGGTGTGGTCTGAGGTAGGAGAACCAGATTGGTCAAATTTGGTAAAAGAGCTAATACAGTGGAATAAAGCTAGTAGTAGCCTTTGGAATTATGAGTAGTCACGTTTGGCAATATGAGTAGTCCCGTTGGCAAGATGAGTCATTTGTAGCTCAAAATGCCAAAAAAAAGCTGGGAGGGGCTACGTTGGGCACGGCTTTTCTGGGCACGGGTTGGGCACGCCCTATGATGTGACGATTCTGCCACGTCACCATACCACGCTCTCTCCATTAACCCTAAAAGGCAGAATTATCTTTCAACAAGAGGCGCGCTCTCTCTCTATGTACTCTCTCTCTCTCTCTCTCTCTCTCTCTCTCTCTCTCTCTCTCTCTCTCTCTCTCTCTCTCTCTCTCTCTCTTTATGTTGCTGCAGCGCGGCCAATGACAAAAATAAAGTAAGCTAAGTGTTACCAGTGTCATTAATACATCATGCAATCCGCACATTCTCAGGATATTAACAACGATAACAGTGGCAGGAGGTCGTCACCAAGCACCAATCTACTAATGAATCCTGGTAATCCTGGTCCTGCTTCTTCCTCTGGTGCGTGTTTGTCAACCTCCACCTCCACAAACATGCAACATCCGCATGACACAGGCGCTGCTCATAGCGTAATGCCACATTACAACAGCAACTTCGCCACTTTGTTTCCTCCTCTGCCATCTTCCAACAATCAGTGGCCAAGTTATAATCATCATCAGCTTCAGCATCTTTTTCCCATCAATTTTCGACCACCTGCACCTTTTCTCAATCAAGCATCGCTTTTTCAAAACCAACAGCAACAGCAACATCTAATTCCTCAACAAAACCCAAGCGAACCTCTTGATATGACGATGCAAAACGGTCTGACTGGCACCATTGATATGCCCACCAACACAACCACAACAACTTCACCAACTGAAGAGGCAGAATTAGATTTGGCCACCAATACATCCACTAATACCTCCACTGCCACTGCACCTTTTAACAACAACGATGTGTTTCCATCGGAACAACTCTTCAAACAAGCAGTGGAAGATTATTGCGTGACTGTGCGGATGTTTCCTAAACAAAAAAAGACAGAAAACAAAAGAACGCAAGCAGATAATTACATTAGCTATCGATACACCTGTCCTAGATCAGGAACCCACAAGTCACAAAAGAAAGAAGGGATCAAGGGTGCCCGGCCAACTCGTCAGTCTCTGAAGACTGGCTGTGAGTGGCACATCAGTGCTGCACGTGAAAGAATGCCTAATGACGCATGCCGTAATGATGAAATTGTCCGTATAACATCTGTCTCTCTAGAGCATACAAACGGTTGTAATGGTGGAGATGACCAGGAGATGATTTTCGCATTACGGAAGAGAGCAGGGAGAACATATCCTGACTATGCTTTAGCGCACCTACGTAAAGAAGTGAAAGCGCGTAGATATGGCACTGATGATGTCAAAAGTTGGTTGATTCAATCAGGATTTCTGGATGCAACACTGGAAGAGGCTACCAATTTGCGTTACAGACTTCTAAATGATGAGCCCATAAAAAATTGGAAACCAAATGAGTGCTCTAAGGAGGAGATAGGTCAATGGACTGACTATCTTCATAACGAAGACTTAGCAAATGAGATTTCTGCCGGGAGTAAAGACAGCATTGATAACCTGCTAATGTTGCATAGAGGTTTAAAGGAAGAAGTAGATGGATATGACAGTCGAGTTACAACTGATTCAGAACACAGATTCAGTGGAACTGCATGGCAGACTGGTAGGATGAGGGCAAGACTTCTCAGACATGGTGCTATGATATTCATTGATGACACAAGGAGTGGTGTCAATACAAGCAACTTTTGCTTTTGGAATGTTATGGTTTCAGATCATGAAGGCAAATCTCAAACTGTAATGGGAGCAATGACTATGTGTGCTAGCAATGAAGCTGTATCGTGGGTGCTGCAAAGCCTTGTTAGTATGTCACCCTTTGCTGCTGAAATTGTGAAAGCCACCATGTCAGATTTGGGTAAGTATACAACACCATTGTTCATGTGTGCATCTCAACATCATGCAAGGAGCTGCTTACGACCGAATTCTTTGTTGTTTTTGTAGGAGTTGGTGTGGAGCCTATACAACGATTTCTCCCTTCTGTCACATTCTTTGGTGCCTGTACATGGCATATTATGAGACTAGATTTCCCTCGTAATTTGAAACACATCCCAGGCTATGCGGATTGCAAGTCCTTTGTGTATCAACATCTGGTGAAGAACACCACATGTAAACAGGAATGGGATGTTCGCTTGAATGAAGCATGCCGCAAATGGCCAGGGGCTGCAGAATATCTTCAGCAACTTTCCCTTTATAAAGAGCGGTGGGGGAATCCTTGGAGAATTGAGAATTTCACACTGGATATGGAGGCAAGTTCCGTTGTCGAGGGATCATTCTCAGCGTTCCAACGTCATCTTGGAGGACAAGTTCATTCTTTTACTGGTGTCGTCCAGCAACACCTTCAGAAAGATGAGGATAAGACTTCTGAGGAACGAAAGCAAAGAGTCAAAGCACGAGTTGCAGTCTACGATGATGATGTCCAAGGCATGCGAACAAAAGCGGCTCAAGAATGTTCGATGAAATGTTCTGTCAAAGTTGTGGATAACTTCATCAAGACAAACCTAGAAGCTCAAGAGTACTCATATGAGGAAATGGCAGTACTGTCTGCTGAGCAACAGGCAAGAGGTGTGACTAAGGCATATTTGGTTTATTTAAAAGGTCCAGATAGAGTGACACAACCAAGGAGGGTTGTAGAATTCAGAGACGGTGTGTATTACTGCATGTGGTGCAAAAGGGACATCAACAGTGGACAGCCATGCAAGCACATCCAACGAGTATGCGATTTTGAATTCAATGACTCACAGTTTCACAATCATTGGAAACTTAATGATACCGAAGTGAAGTCAATCCCTGCAATTTCTCCAGCACCACAAAGAAATGGTGGTTCTTCCATTGATGACACTCCTGCAGCAGATTTTGGGGGTGCCGATTTTGATCTGCCAGATGAGAAGGGAGTCGTTGGTGCAGTTGAGCTGCATACTAATGCAACAGATAATGTACAAGTTGCTGGCGGTGAAGGTGTAGGGGAATTTGTGTCAGATCTTGTTGCCAACCCATTGATTGCAAAACGTTATACAGCAAAGAAAGCGAAACGTTTGAATTCGACTCAAATGCACAATATTCTGTTGGACAAATTCAAACAGCTTGCCAGTACTGCATCGCGCAGCAACGAAACATACCAGAAGCTTTTGCCAGTTGTGAATTACATGATTGCTAATATTCAAAATGTCGGGGAAGAAGAATTAAAAGGAGCAGCTGCGTCGTACCTTGATCTTACAGTTGCGGATGGTAAGAATAACATCAACAACCCTCAAGGCATCCTTCCTTCTACAAGGAAACGGGGCGAAGGTGGAACTTGCATGAAAAGAAAGATAAGCGGAGTGGAAGCAGTGGTTACGGCAAAACGTCACATTTCAACTTGTGATCTTTGTAAGGGTATTGGACACAACAAGGCAAATTGCGCAGCTGCAAAGCAGATTGGGAAAAGATTAGTGAAATCAACTTGGGGATTGATTGAGACTGTTTCGGTTTTGGACGAAACAAAATCAACAGCTGATGTTGATCCTTGTGTTGCAAAGGATGCGATTGGGATTCAAGTTGTTGGAAAGGTGTTTGTTTTGAACAGTGTGGTATACAAGGCGAATATCATTCTAAGGGGATTGGCCATGAAAGATTGTCAACCCATGTATTTCGATCATAATACAGTTGCACTATGGGCAAGAGAAGGACAAAGTAATAGCCATTACGTGTTTCTTCATGGAAAATGATTCTGTAAAGATAAAGACAACTGATTTAATTTTGTGGCTTGAGCACAAGCATTCTTCTTTACTATTTCATTTTATGCAACAAAAGTTGCTAATTCACTGGTTGGGTGATTGGTGGGGTAATCAATAGGTGCTTATCCCCTATCAAAATCAGTGATTCCTGGGAATGAAGATGACATAGAATAGATCATTCTCAGAGAAAAAATTCTCTCCACACATTACAGAGGCAGTATGGTACCAATGTTTGAGCAAATATGCGTAGGAAAAGATGTGTTTTACTTTACTCTTAGAACATTAAACTTATCAATTGGCGCTGCAGATTTGTTCTTTAACATGAAGTTATACATTTGCTTTGTAATGAATGGAATGAGCCTCGTGCTCCAGGCATCTTCAGTTTCACCTTCAGGGGATGATTGGACCAACCCATGCAAATTCAGTGCGCTATTGAAGACCACTATACAGACAGTATCTCTCACATTTGTCTCGATTTGAATGTATTTGCCACCAGTCTCGCTTTCCGCAATGACCAAGTGGGAATCTGCTATAATTCCACCTCTTCCATCTGGACCACCGCGCGGTATGTATACAAGCGGGTGCATTGTACTCAAATCCCCGGTGTCAGCGTGCAATGCCACAACACTGTCTTCTATCATTGCATTCTTCTGGCATCCCTTGCCTATGCGGCGAATCGCAACTTGATTTGCCATCCAGCCAACTGCACCTTGGCAACCAATTGGTGGGAAAGAGAAGTTTGCATTTATGCTCTTAATTTTTTCATTCTCCCTAAATACATTAGGTGTGTAGTTCAGCAAGGCTGCCGCAACTCTACCAAAGATGGAAGAGAGAGAGGAAGTAATAGCTTTTGCCTTTTCATATTGATGATTCATAAGAAAGAAGGGCCCAGTTTGTCTTTTATCCATGGATCCAATCCCAAATGCTGCATATCCCCCACCAGCATGGTTGTCTTGTTCCCAAGCTCTTTTGGGCAAAGCATCAAGAGAATTGTCAAGAGTATTTCCGGCTCCTTTATAGCAGCATTCATGTATGTCACGAAGCAGGGGGCATTCGCTATCTGCGCGAGCATAAAGAACATAAACGCTTGAATTGGAGGAGAATTCAACCTCAACAAAGTCCCCATATTGTGGTGTAATGAGGGGTGCAGGAGAGTTAGTTAAATGTTTGGCGGTGAGTTGTGCTTTGTGTTTCCCCGCTTTACGTTTCTTCTTTGCTGTGACTTTGTTGAACTGAAATGAAACAGTTGAATTGTCAAGTTCCATCGCCTTCCGTTTGTTGTCTCTTTTGGAGTCATATTGCAATGATGATGACAAAAATGATATTTTTTTTGGTGAAGGTTTGTTCTTGTTTATTGTCCGCCACCATTTCAGGTTCTGATTATGTAAATAGTTGCCGCTTTTCATTTGATCCTTCAATTGTGGAGGAGTGTATTTTCTGTTGTAAATATTATAGTCATGACGGACGGCTGCTTCGCCACCGTATCGGCGAACCTTCTGCTGGAACAACTCGAATCGATGTAGGTCATAATAATCGACCAACATTGATTTGTTTGTAAGGTATGTTGTGTGTAAATTCGATAGGTCGTAGATGACCAATTATTGAAGCAGCGGCAAGAATACGAAAAAATCTGACGACGAAAGTGGAATGAGCGGTAGTGTTTTGCTGTAGTGACTATGATTTATGCTAGTTGGTGTTGCCGCGGTGACTTTATGGCTTATGATGTAGTTACTGGGGTATCTAACTTTGACTGTGTGCGGGGCTTGTGGTGGAAAGAAGGGGTGGTGGGAGAGCGTGGTATGGTGACGTGGCAGAATCGTCACATCATAGGGCGTGCCCAACCCGTGCCCAGAAAAGCCGTGCCCAACGTAGCCCCAAAAAAGCAATTTGTTTAGGGTGGTGGTGAGTGCTTAAATTATAATTAGAGGGCGTCGTCATTGGAAGTTACATATGAGTTGTGTGTCTGCCTCGCCTCGATCGAGTGGATAGTTGGAGATGCGGTTGTCAAATATATATATATATATATATATTATATACACGATGAATATGAGACTGCCGAATTATAATTGTTGCACTATTCGGCTGCGCTATATTTGCTGTCAAGAGCGGGTCAGAAAATAATTGCAACGATCTCTGGAGAGACAAGACGGCATGACACTCATTATTATGATGCGCTACAGCTCTGAATCCGATAACTTTACAGCCAAAAGAGCGTCGATTGATTGCAAACGAGTTATTTCAGTGGCCCTTGCAGTGATTTGATGGCTATCGATTGACCGCAAACACATGATGATGTAATTCTTCAAATTTCGATGTGCTCACAATTCCAACTTTCTAAACACAACATCATATCAGGTACTTCATCCTAGGCATAGCAATACTCCAAGTCCTCATCTCAATCTTCGCCATGTCCAACCGCGGCGGCACAGAAGCCTTCATCTCCCTGTGGTCCTCCCTCGTCCTCCTCTCTCTCTGTATTGGCGGGACCATCATCATGCGCAAATTTCAAACTTCGGTAGCCGTCGGATTCTTCATGGGGGCCGTCTGCGCGGCGAGTCAAATGTTCTTTTTGCTGTTTTTGCTCATTTTGGGATATATCGATGATCGGCAGGCTGAGGGGATGAGTGTGCATGGGGAGCGGTTTACGAGTTTTGTTTGTTTGGTGCAGAGTTTGTTGTTGGGGGCGTTTGCGGCGACGTTGGCGAGTCATCGGAGTGAGATTTTGGATCAAAAGGTGCCGATTGGGGATTATAGTGAGGATATTGATGGAGAGGGGGGAAGGGGGTCTTATGAGGCTCCGAAGGATAGGGGGACGGTGGTGTAGATCGATGATAGATGAGAGATAGATATGATGGAGGTTGAGAGAGGTTGAGAGTGTGTGTGTCGAGGTGATGGTTGATTGAGTGGATTTCATTAGGAGACAAGATGATTGTGACTTTCATATTGAAAAAAACGAAGCAATGGAGTGTTAAAAAGAAAGCAACAATTGTCAAGGAGCGCGGGGGAAGTCATGATTGTATGATTGTGATACTGAATTCGACAACGAGGACAAGGGACAAGGTCAACATTATTTACATTGACTGAATACCTATATATTATATTAACTTATTGTCTGAGACTGAGACTTGAGTATCTTATTATTTGAAACTACTTTTTGAGCAAATTGTTGTACGTGTTTTCCCGCGTCACAGATACGATTGTACTCAGTTCAGTACTCAGTGAGTCGTGGACGTGAAACTCTGTTGAACAACACTCTCTTTCGATGATCACGTTTTGCAAGAGCAAATGGATTGTTTGCATGAAACGAGGTACCTTGGCAAACGCCAGCTTTCCATGGCGAATATCCCCTCTAACGGAAGTATTAAGATTTAAACGCTCCAAACGTGGAGAAAGTCGACTAGATCCAGTTGTAAATGATCACCTTCTCAATTGTATATCGTATCGCTCTCAACCTCTTGATGTTGCCAGTCAGGCGACAACATTCTTACACCAACCAGTTCCAACTCTTTGAGTTTGAGTAAGGGTAAGGGCAATCTCCCTCTAGCATTTCAAGATCCCATATATCAAACCATCGCCATCGCACTTTCACTTTCATATGCTCAACTTAAAGTTGAAGATATCATATCTTCCGTTCAAAACCGCTGTAACAGATAGCTGCTTCATTCTGACGCGGTGTCTTAGTCTGCTTATAAGTCAGATTTTGTTGAATACAGGCTGTGCATCTGTCTCCGCTTCTTGTAGTTTTTGGATATGCTTCAGTTGTGGCAGAACTTCTTTGAACCGATGGGAGCGGCTGCTGGATGGGCTTCATCTTGGAGAGTCTTTGGAGATGGAGAGAGGATGCTTTTATTGTTTGTGGATGTGGCGGCGAGGATGCGAGTCATGGTGTGATCATAGCAATGGGAAGAGTTGTTGATGAGAGTTATCTATGAGTATGAGATGACTTCATGGAGAGCGAGGCCGCTTGAACGTTTGAGACCGACCCTTCGTAGAAACCTCTCACTAGCTCGCTCCTCTCACAGTACGTGCTGTTAGTGAGAGAGATATTTATTTTACTCATTTATTTCTGCATTATAAACAAGATATCAAATCCATAATCCATGTCCATGCACTGTGTATCAATGTCATGTACCTCATCGCAGATTGAATGAGTCTCCCCCCGCCCCCCGCACTTGAGACCCATCTTGATCTCAAGTTTTAAATCTTCAACTGGTACCAATGCACCCTACCACAACATCATTGAAATAGCAGCAGTAGCAGTAACAACAGCAGCAACATTCATGACTGCATAAATAGCACTGCTGGATTCAGCGCCAGCTCCCAACTCATTCTTCTCAAGCTGAACTTCCATAGCAAACGCAGATTCCTGGTCACCAGCAACACTTTGCAACATACGAGCACCAGTAGCAGGAGCAGATGAAGTAGAATCATCAATCTCAACAGCTAGGCGACGACGACCTTCAGCAAGCTTGAGGAACACAACACCAGATACTTGAGCAGTGGAAGACGACTCGTAGCTGAAGAAGCGAGCAGGAATGACTGAAGCGACGTGAACACCATTCTTGAGTGCAACCTTGGACTTGGAGGAGATGGAGCTGTCAACAAGAGTCTTGTTCCACACAATATCCAACGTCTTTTCTTCTTGAACCATCTTGAGGCTATCAAGGAAATCAATCTCGACTTCTTCAGCGAGAGAAATGATGCAAACATTTAAGAAGTCGTTAGGACCAAGAACGTTTTGGTTGCATTCAAAAGATTCCTTGCTGTCACAAGTACACGCCTCAATGTAGTTATCCACCTGCGCATCAGTCTGATTGGAACCAAGGGTAATCTGACCAAACTGGGCTTCATCAACAGTTTCAAAGGCAGTATCAAATAAGAGTTCAATACCAAAGTCATGATCAAGTTTCTTGACAACATTACCACTGGCACTGGAGCTAGAAAGCAACCAAAGACTGAAACAAAACTCAAGAAAGTTGCTATCAGGATTCCAGATGTTACTGCCCACAATTGTATCCTTCTTCACGTCCAAAAAGACACTAAGGTTGTCAAGGGAAGGATCATTCTCGTGGGGAGAAGTAGAGTTGGTGGGGATGATGATGGCACTATCAATTGCTTCCTTGCATCCTTTCTTGAGTACGGTGAATCCGAACTTGCGACCTTCCCCAATCTTGTAGGTTAGGGTGATTTCACTTCCACTACCATTGTCAAAGTTGCTGTCGACAGAAGTAAGCTCAAGGTCCCAGCTCTCAATTGCAGGTGTTGGAGAGTTTGTTGGAGAATTCGTTGGAGAATGTGAGGGTCCTGGAGTTGGTAGATTGGTTGGTCCTGGAGAAGGAGGTTTTGAAGGATTGGCTGTTGGAGAGTTTGTTGGAGAATTCGTTGGAGAATGTGAGGGTCCTGGAGTTGGTAGATTGGTTGGTCCTGGAGAAGGAGGTTTTGAAGGATTGGCTGTTGGAGAGTTTGTTGAAGACTCTGTTGGACTCCCTTCCAGAGCCAGAGTACAAGTCTCTCCATTCAAACATTGGACCGCATCAGCATCCCACAGAGAGGCATCCCCATCGACAGCAATAGAAGATGTAGCTCCACCAGCAGGAGTGCATTTGTCTTCGCACACCATTGGAGAATAAGTAATACCGCCATCGACCGAAGCCTCGATACTCCCGGCCCAGCCATCGAGTTCTGCATTTTGCACTTGAACCCCAATAAGCCCTGTGTAGCACTCTTCCAAAACAGTCTCGCCATTTGAAAAAAAAGCTCTTTCAGTTACCTCCACATATCCACTTCCATCACCTGAGTTGACGAACATATTGAGATATCCAGAGCTGGTGCTTGTGACGACGCGAAGACATGAATCAGAAGTAGCATGAACCTGAGAGGACATACCAAGGAAGAGAAGAACCGAGTGGACGGGAGATGGAGAGGAGAATCGCATTGTGGTGTTGGTGGTAGATAGTTGTGAGGTTGTGTTTTAGTATACCTGCATCATTATTACACAGAGAAGAGTATGAGTGATCAATGTGTGAGATGTAATAATAGTAGAGAATGATTTGGGTCAATAATAATAGAAGAAATGAATCAACATCGACATCATCATCATTCATCATTGGCATCAATTGAACTTGATGCGTTGTTGGGTACTCTTCCTCTCGATGGATGAGTCTATGACAAGTGCATTCTTGATGAAATGCCCTCCACAGAGCGATCAATTCTATCACAAGCAAACTTCGCCACCTCACTGTCGCGTCACCCCACACCCACATCGAACTTGACTTGATGTAATGATGGGGTTGGGATTCTCAATGTCAATGGACGTTTCGATGGCGCATAGACATAGACATAGAGACTCGATGGAATGCCTAGAAAACTCCATACCGACACAAAATGAGGGTGAGGGAGTTGACTATCTTGATCTTGATCTTGATGTGTTTGGAGTGGCTGAAATGGCTGTGGCTGTGGGGCACATGCTCAACATACAACTCGACTAAGGCTAAGGAAGTATTCATATTCATCGTCGCATCTGCTGCGCACAAGATGACTCTTCAACGTCGAATGCACAAATTTACAGCTGCCGGCCACTCCCACTCAGCCTCAGCTCAGCCACTCAAACTCAAGAGGCAATCAGATGAGATGCACAGGCACAGAGGCAGAAAGTAGCATGAATGACCAACCTGACGCTCCACCTCTACCTACATGTGTGGGTACAACTACAACACCTAACCCTAACCCTAACTCACCTTGCTTCGTGCTCATGAAAAACATTATGAGAATGAGACGAGTACGATAGACAAGCTCCATGCTGCAAGCAAAAAATCAAACCAAGACCGGATTCCCTGCCAACCAATAGTTGAAGTTGAAGATAGGATCAGAATTCTGATTCTGTTGGTGACGTGGAGTGGACACGTGACACGTACACCTATGTATTGCAAAAAATGAAACCAAGACCCGATTCCATGCATTCCAACCATTACTTACCTATGCGAACCTTGACAAACCTTGAAGCAAGACCCGATTCCCTGCCAACCATGATGCGAATGCCAACCCGAAATTCCGATCTATTCATCTTGTATGATGTAGAACAAGGTCCAAGGTCGAAAACAGACACAACTTCTTACATGTAACAGAAATTTTAAAGTACGTCATTCAGGTGGGCCCGCAAGGGGCGACATTACATATCTTCTATGCTAAGTGATAACGAATATCCCTACAGAAGTAGCTCTTTATTTTCCAGATCGCACCCCCAGACACAACCACAACTTCTTTCTTCTGTCATAGGTTGTCATGTAGCAACTTCAAGGCTACGAGATAGAGAAACTCTCAAACAATTCCGCATCTATTGGCGCCCAGGTCGAATGAACTATGCTGACTACTGGACCAAACATCATCCAGGCGCACACCATCGAAACATCCGCCCAGAAATATTGTCTTCTCCCAGCGTTATCACAGAACTCAATGAACGCAAGAAAGAAGTCTCGGCAAGGGTGTGCTAGTCTCATCGTTTACCACTCGGGAATACCAGAGTTTGAACTCTGATACTTCTTTGTATCCGAGATTCTTTCTCGTTTCTCGATCGACTCCGAGCAGTGTCAGAATTCCGATCCAGCAAGAATTCTGCATCGCCGAGCCTCACGTTTTTCACCATGATACAAAGTAGCCATAAAATCCATTCAGTAATTGATTCATAGCATTTACTTTGTTCACTGTTTAGTACTCCACAGGTCGAAACATTTTGGTTGAGATTATAACATTGGTTCTGGTAAGTACCAGTGCAATAAACTATTAAGAATAGAACATTGGTTCTGGTAAGTACCAGTGTGATAAACTATTAAAAATAGAACATTGGTTCTGATAAGTACCAGTGCAATAAACGATTTAGAAACCTAACAGAAGACTACATGTGGAATTCCGAATATAAGGTGCTGACATTCTCTAGTAACACAAAAAAATAAGGACAAAGAAGAAATACTAAAAATGGGCTGTATAATATAAGGTGCTGAAATATAGGTGGTACTAGACTGCAAAAAAACAAGATATAACAAACCTATGTGTTGAGGTGTGTTGGTGTGGTGCGCGGTGCGTTGGGGGCTGTAGTAAGTAGGGCTGTAGTAGTGATCGCGGATGGATATGTACATGGGCTTTTCCCACTTTTGAGATTTCACCCATGGAACATCACAAAAGATGGATGTGTACATGGGCTTTTCCCACTTTTGAGATTTCA
>CM074143.1:1926014-2148979 GCA_037178625.1 Skeletonema tropicum | reverse complement strand
GAGGAGGGGGAGGGGGAGGATTTGGATGTTTACCAGAAGAATTGAATTGTTAAATGTCATGTCCAAATCGATGGCTTCGGTGATGAATTTGGATAATCCGGATGTTATGGAACGGTTTGCTCAGGAAATGGATCGTGTCAAGAGGGGGAATGCTGCATCATCTCAGGATAGACCAACATTTGAGCATTTATCAGATGATACTGACAAGACAAGACAACAACAACAACAATACAAACGTGAGGAAGAAGAAAAAGCAGCAGCAGCAGCAGCCAAGGCAGCAAAAGAGGAAGAAGAAGAACGAAAAGCCAAGAGCAAGCCGAAGAAGAGGAACGAAGACGGGAACTCAAGGCATCCAAACGACGAGATAAAAAGGCTCGACAAAAAGAACGTCTGAAACGAGAGGCGGAACAAAAGGCGGCTGCGGCAGCAATTAAGAAACGAGAACGGACCATTACCAGTTGGAGATCACGTGTGATTGCGGCCTGTGCGAAGTGGGGATGCACGAAAGATGGAAATGTTGATTGGGGAAAGTCCGTATAGGAATTATACGTTTACTCCCGTTTCAAAAGAGGGTGATGGTGATGATAATGATGCAACTAATGACAATGACAATAATGGGCCAAAGAATCAAGAGGAGTACTTGTTACGACAACTGAATTGGTTTCTACCAAATTGCTTGCAAAAGTATCAAACAAAAGGAAGTGCCTCATTTGATGCACTCCCATTTGAGTTCAATGTTGCAAGAGAACTCCTAGCCAAATACATTCTTTCCACTTCATTTGATGTGTTTCGGGAACCGGTCCCTTCCTATTCAAGAACTTCCATACATTCTGCAGCATTTGCAAACGACGTTGATTTTATAAAATGGGTGTTACATAACTCGAAGGAAAATGACAGAGATTTCTTGGAAAGTCCTTGTACGGATGCTGGGTGGACACCTCTTCATTATGCTACTGCGGGTGGAGCCAAGTCGGCTTTGGAATTGTTAATGTCGGAAAAATGCAATGTCAAGGCTCGTTCGAATCCTGCTTTGACATCCTTTAGGACGTTTACTCCCTACCAATCTTCGAATGGTATTACGGCACGGGAACTAGCCGTAGTGTTGCAAGCTGGTGCAGTGGATGATGATTTGACAAGTAAAGCAGCCATTTTGGATGAGATTGTAGATAAGCGGATTGTCAATGTGTCCTCATCTGATAAGACTTCTTACATGCGAATACTCAAGGCAATAGAGGAACGGCTGAAAGAGGTAGAAAAGAATGGTTATTGGCCACTTCCGGAAGATGAAGAGCAGATTGCGTTGATATTTGAGGAAACTCCTTCGGAATCGACGTCATCCGCAGCACCCGCGAAAAAGTCAAAGAAGAAGAAGAAAAAGAAAGCCAAGGAGTCGAATTCCACTCCTGCCCCTGCGACTACCTCAGCTGAACCAGAGGTAAAGTCAAAGGGAAAGTCATCATCAGGCGACGACCTCTCTGACCCTGTTGCAGTCGCGCTATTAGGTATGGGCTTCTCAGAAGAACAAATCAAAGCTGCCGCAAACGCGTTTGGGGGATACGTCGGTGCTGATGATATGGTCATGTGGATTCTTAGTGGAGGTGATACGAGTGCCATCGATCAAAGCGACACAAATTCCCAGCAAAACAGTCAGGCTCGTAGTAAGGATAGCAGTGTCAGTATCGCCAGTAGCACGAAAAGTACCACCCCCAAAACAAAGACTCTCACTCGTGCTCAAAAGAAGGCTGAGGAAGCTGCTCGGAAGCGCCAGGAGGATATTGCAAATGCTCAAAAGGCTGCTGCGAAACGAGAAGAGCAACGTCGTCTCCGTCGGGAATGGAATGAGCGAGAACAGGCTCGGCAGCAGGAAGAGAAGAACGCAAAGCTTGCGCAAGCTTTGGAGAGGCAACGACAGGCTGAGATGGAAAAGATGATGGCAGAAAGGCCAAGAGGACCTGCTGGTCCTGGCATTCCAATGTCAATCAATATTGGTGGCGGTGGTGGTGGAAAAGGAGGACCTCCAATGACAATTGTCGCCGGTGGTAAAAAGTCTTCCAAGAAATCGAACATGGGCATCCCACAAGCTCCGACTGTGAAGGCTCCGAAAATATTGGCAAGACCCAGCGATGCATCGAAAGGTTCTGCTGGGAATCAGCCTCTTTTCACTAAACCTGCACCATCCAGGTCCTCCTCACGTGCTTCGAAACCAAATAATCCATCAACGCATCAACCTACAATGATTCTGAAAAAGGGGGCAAAATCTCAATCGGCATCGAAGGGAATCTCTGCTACTGCACCTGAGTTTCGTCCCCCCGGTGTCTCGGATGGAAGTATACCTTCCGCAGGGAATGCTGGGAAGAAGCAGCAACCTTTTCAAGTGCAAAAAAGTGTCGCCAAAAAGTCGTCGGTGCCTCCACCTGGGTTTCACCCTGCTGTGCCTGGTAAAGCTGCGAATCAACCTAGAGGAGCTACTGCACCTTATGTGGAACCAAATCATATGGGTATGATTCGAGCTACAGCAAGAGAGTTCGTTCCCTCCTTTGCACCTAGCCCAGTGTCTGAAGATAATGTTGTTCCGTCGATGAGTGCTCAGTCAAGTAGTAAACAACCTCTTGCGCCTCAGCTGTCATCATCTTCGAATGAGAACTCTTCCACTGCACCTGCTTCAGCTGCTGCTGCTGCTGCATCTTCTCTTATTGAGCCCATGTCCAGCTTGCTGAGCAATGTAAGTTCTTCGCCTACCCCACCTACTCTTTCACAAACGGTTGGCGTTGACCCTACTGTAAGTGCAGCATCTTCCATTACTGGACTATCCGGAACTCTCTCCGAAGAAAAACCGACAACTTCAAGAGTGGGCAGTATCATGACCTTTGAATCGAATACTGCCACTAGTGGTGGTCTGCAGGGATCATCTATTTTGGAATCGATAAGCTACGGCGTAGCACCAGCAGATCAGGGTAGTAGTGGTCTTGGCAGTATTTGGGGTGGAGGAGCAACGAGCAATACAAATCAATCTGATACACTTGGAGGTTTGGGTGGTTTCGACTTTAGCTCTTTTATGCAGGATGATGCATTGTCAGGTCAAAACGACTCAGGAAATGCTACGAAAGGAAATACATCACTTGGTGGAAATGCTCTTGGCAACAATACTTGGGGGAGTAATATTGGTGGTGATTCCATCTGGTAAAACTGAGTCGATATACCTCGCTTTCTGCATGCATGAATTCTTATATGTTACTACTTAAACAATATAAGGATCAAAAAATCTACATTTTCACGCGGGTTTTGTAGAGTGAAATGCAACGAATTTGTTGCAATTGTCTCAATATTCCAAGTCTAATTCGACAGTGCACTTCTTCTTCACGAAGTAGCAGCGGATGCATGTGTACATGGCTTGACGTTAAGACGATGCCTATTCGTTCATCTACATCTCTCTTTTGACATATTACACCTACTTTCTTTTCACCTGTGATCAATCATTCACATGCAACACACACTGTGGATTGTTGCTTTCTATCTGCCCTTTCGGTACAGTACGTTGCGGGAATAATAAGTGATCGTACGCTCTCTTTCCCGATTAGAGTGTTTTACTTCGTTCCTAATCATTTTTCTTTATTTTTACTTTTTCTATATTTTTACTTTTGTAGCTAGCCTGAATGAATTCTAATTCTCTAATCTAATCGCAGAATAAGTTCTAAAACATCATGATGATGTGTGTGTGTATGTCTTTTTTGTCTTGTTATCAAAGACTAATCAGTACAGTTTCACATTAGTTCACATCATGATTCGTGTGCATGCGCCTATCAATCATCATCTGAAAGGCAATAAACCTCAAAGCTCACAACATCAAACTCTTCCATGATGCATCGACCATCATTCAATGTCATGGTCACTTCTCCTTTCGAAAAGGAGTTTTCAATCGTCAACAAATTATTATTAGAAGAATCAGCCTCTTCTTCTCCCAAGGAAATCAACTTGTTTCCAAGCTGACAAACTTGCTTTAAGGGTGCTTGTTTCGAAGATGGCTTGAAGATGTGTACTTCCTCCTCCTTGTTATTATCGTTGACAATCTTGTCAGAAGGGGAGAGGGATGACAGTGCGTCAAAATTGAATTCCAACACACCTGTAGGTGAGGAGGCAAGGTCTTCTAGTCCAGGAATGAATCGTTTCACGCGAATCTGCTGCTGCTGCTGCTGTGAGGGGCACACCTCCACCTTGTTGGCTGAAGCAGCGGTATCAACAACAGCAGGAGGAGGAGTAGAAGGCTCCACAACAAACAAAAAGGCATGATTCATCCCACCCTGCTGTTTCCGTCCGGACCAAACATCCATGGAAAATCCACCCACCACCATCCCACTCCGTGTCTTGGCCACGACAATCGTATTCGTTACATTACGTACACTTCTCATAAATTGTCCAAAGGATGTCCCATCACGAGACGAACAAAAGAGTCGTACCCACTGACTGTCTTGGAGGGACCATGGTAGTGCATGTTCATTGAGTTGATCTATAGTTGTGGAGGAAAGGATGGGTGGATACGATGTTAGGGTGGAGGGTTGAGGATCTTCTATGGCGTCGTGATGGGAGGAGCAGCTGCTACTGTTGCTGCTAGATATGTCACTTGGTGTAAGTGGGCCACTGAACAAGTTGGACGAGGAGGACGAGTAGGTCATCAGTGGGGTAGAATCGATTCTGTCATCATCATCGTCGAGATCTTCGTAGAAACCAAAGTCACCCATTTCCCATTCGCCCCATTCATCGTTAGTAGCAAGCATGGTGGTCATTGTAGTTGTACAGAGCAGATAGATTTATGAGAGCTATCCAGGCCGGTCAAAAATTTTATTGTACCATGGCATTGGTTGGTAATGGTGCATGCATGCTGCCAGCAGTTTGGTGTCACGATGAAGGCTGCCTTCAAAATTTAGGCGAGGGACAGCGCGGACTACTCGGCGAACCTTTCCCGTTTTTCAAGTGAAAGTTCCCACGACGGTTCACACCCGTGTGATTTGACTGTGAACGTCTCTCGTCATTTTTGTGATATCTCGTCATAGGAAATGGTCACTTTTCGAGAAGCTAAACCGTCATTGTGAACCATCGTGTGATCGTGAGTGAATCTTTATTCTTTCCCGTTTTGCGTTGCGCGCATGATGCATGCAGTTTTATGTCTTGGATGGAGAAGGCACTTGAAGTTCAACCTAAAAGTCGGAGTCTAGAGGAGAGAGGGGGAAAGAGGAGACGAGAAAAATATTCATTTTATCTTTTATTCGGGAAGTTCTTTGAGTACCTACCCGCGACTCCGCGCGATCCATCGACGGACTTCCAACATCGCCCAACGCAACCAAGCTAACGCGCAACGCGTCCAACGTCCAACAACGTACCGTACCGCCCCATGCCGTTGTCATTGGCATCTCTCGCTCATGGCGTGATATATTATGGTAAGGGGCAGCCAAATCTAACGCCTGCAACATGCTGAGCTTGAGCTTTGTTGGGAAATTGCTTTCTATGAATTAGACTCGTGATCGTCTCTTTCGTTTGGCTCAGGGCAGTGGAGTTAGGTACAGCTAAGGCCTAAATCTCGAGCAGCATAACGGTGTTGTTACAATGCCTGCCATTCCACCGAGGACCGAAGACGTCATCGCAGGTGGAGGATCCTTCTCCGCCTGCTTGGAACGTGCCATTCGACGTCCTCCTCCCTCGGATCATCATCATCCAACATATAGTAGTACGAAAGAACGTAGCGGTGGTGGTGGCGGAGGCCTCCCGAATATCAACGAGGCGTCGAGTGAAGAAACGACAACAACACCACAACCAAGCAACGACCTGCAGGGCTCTTCTTCTGCTGCTAACAACCACAATGATGAATTGCTCAATCAAGATTGGTCATCCCACCACGCCAGCTATCACTTACTCCAAGAGTGTCTTGCCTTTTTCTCACGTCGTCGATTGGCCGTTCGTACTGCCATTCGTGACAATAATATCAACAATGACAGTCACAACAACAATACCACCAATAACAACAATAACAATCGGATAAGCCAACACGAACTAACCAAACTAATCCACGACTACTCCAAAAAAGCACCCAATCTCAACACCCACGTCATGGAATACGCCTCCCAACGTGCTCTCGGCACCACTCCGCCCCGCTGCGGCTACAACACCAACACTACTTCCAACAACAATGCATCCTACAACAACAAACGGAGTAATATATTCACAAGATCATTACGATGTGGAAGTTGTTATACCGAAGAAGAATTTATGAGGGATGAAGAAAATTCATTTGCAAGTGATGGTTATAATGTGACTACTGGGGGGTCGTATGTGGAAATGATGGATCATATTGGCAACAATAACAATAACAACAACTCCAATACTACTAATTTCAACAATTCGAATACGAACGAGTTGAATTTACCAGGAGGAGGAGAAGTGAACATTATGCTCACTGAAGCAGAGGTGATGAAACAGTTATCATTTATGGAACGTGTCGAACTTAGTGCCGTATTGGATTCCGAGGTGGAACGTGCGGTGATGTTTTATCGGAATCGATTGGCAGAGTTGGCTCCGAATAGGGAGGATGGGGAGGTTTTACCCCGGAGGTTTACTGCTGCTGCTAGTGGGGATGATGATGATGGTGGTGGTGGTGGAGGTGGGGGAGTAACATCAATGATGATGGGTGGTGGTAGTACGAGCAATCCAGAATTCAATGAGTTACTCGGCAACAACAACAATAATGATCAAGATGATGATGACGACCTAATCGAACCATCCTCCAACCGTATCATTGACACCCTCTCCTTCAACGACCTAGGGTCCGAAATACTCGAACTACACGCCTTTGTTACCACCAACATTATCGTTGTACGTCAAATCCTCATTCGATATGATGCCTTTGTACGAAGTTTGGGGGGGTCTCCCATGTCCTCGTGGTATCAAAAGACACGTCGGTTGAGGAAGAATGGACGGAGTAGTGATTTTCGGGATTTGACCTTTCATTCGAAATTGAAACGGTTGACCTTGGCGTATATTGGGGAGTATAAGCAGAATTTGGAAAAGTATGAGAATGAGGAGGAGGGGGAGGGATTTTTGGGAAGTCGAGGTGGAGGGGGGAGGGGAAATCGTAGGAGGAGGAGGAGGTTGAGATTTAAAGGATTTGCGGATCAATTTCATAAACTTGTGGATGCTGCGGAAGAGATTAAGAAACGTCAACGGGCTAGGTGGAGGCAACCTGCTATGAATGTTTCGGCGATGGATTTTGGTGAGGGGTTTTCGTCGATTCATGATAAGGAAGGAGGAGAAGATGGAGGAGGAGAATTAGGTATTGAGACTGCAGTGGCACCACCATCAGCCTCAATGGAACGGTCCCAGACTCCTCCCTTGCGACCAGCTGCCTCGTCTGACTCGTACCTCGAGACACCCAAGTCAGAAATTACTGGCGCGGACGCAGTCCTACCAACCCGTCCATTGCAGCCTCCCGATTATGCAAGTTTGAGATCTAATCCCGACATTGGGGAAGATATTGAGTACCAAGTGTACATTTTCAAGTGTGTCCAATCGAAAACACAGCGTTCCATTGAAAAGACGTATACTGGTCGAGCCTCCGGAGTTCGTGATAACTTTATCACTACTTTGCGGGAGTATTTCTTGTTGGGGAGTGCGTTGACTAACTTGAGTTTGATGCCGGAGTATCTCATCATGAGGGGGAAGAGCCTTAAGAGCAGTTTGTTGGTTGTCGCCCAGTGGAGGGATGCACGCAAGGCCAATCTGTACGGGATCATTCCTGAACCTGAGGGTATCAACGACTCTTGGTTTGGAGGGTTCCGGGGTGTGGAGCCTCAATCAACACCGAAATCAGCATCGTCATCGACCAACACGAAATTTTCCCTGGTTTTGAATATTCTATCTTGTTTCTTGTACATGATGAATTACTACATTGTTGGACCATCCAGTGTACAGTACGCCAATGCCTTGGGTGCGAAAGATGCCATGTCAGGCCTGATCATTGGAGCAATGCCTTGGGCTGCAATGATATCTGCCGTCATCTTTTCCGTCTGGAGTAATAAATCGTACCGATCTCCTTTGCTAGCGAGTGGTGTGCTTCTGATTGCGGGGAATATATTGTACAGTAGCGCCTACCGTCAAGGAAGCATTGTCATGGCCTTGTGTGGGAGGTTCCTTACCGGGTTGGGAGGCCCGAGGAGTATGAATAGACGTTACATTGCCGACACTACGCCACTTGTTTACAGGACTGCTGCCAATGCTGCCTTTGGCACGGCTACTGCACTAGGTGCGGCAGTGGGACCGGCTATTGCAGTGGTGCTGAGTAATTTCGAGTTTGAATTGAACTTACCTCTGTATGGTACGCTCTACTTCAACGCGATGACTGGCCCTGGGTACCTGATGTGTGCGCTGTGGATGATTTATCTTACTGTAACGATTTGCATGTTCCGTGAACCAGTGAGGAGCGGACTGATCGAGCAAGTGGAGATTGAGAAGGAGAGGCAGATCGAGTTGAGTAATTCGAATATCCAGTCTATTCCGACAATTCAAACTTACCCGTCAGAATATGAAATGAGCCCCTTGGAGAGGCGTACTTCTACTTTTACAAATTATGAGCGAGGTGATTCTGACCAATCTAATGTGTCGGATGTTGAAAATAGAGTTGAGTTTGGTTCTGATAGCGAACATTCCAAAGCCAAAAATGAAAATGAATCATTTTGGTCCCAGATTAAATTCGTGCGCAGACACATGACCCCAGCTGTTCATCTTTGCATGTTCCTCATCTTTTCGAAGCAGTTTACTGTGGAAAACATGATTAGTAGTGCATCAATGGTGACAAAGAATAGATATGGCTGGGAATTGAAACAAGTAGGTGCTTTGGGGACTGTAGTGGGTTGCCTAACTATTCCTATTTCAATCTTTGTAGGGTGGATTTCTCAGTATCGTGAGGATGGGGTTCTAATGGTTTGGTTGATCACGTGTGCTACACTTGGAATGGCACTTTTGGTCGACCCTACAGACTTTATGTCGACAGATACAGACACGTACAATGAAGGAGATATCTTTGCTGTTGGGCCTAACAGGTATTACGCTGGATATTTGCTTGTGTTTTGCTCGATCCAAGCATTTGATGGTGTTGTGGGTTCGGTCTTATCGAAGGTAATTCCGACAGCACTGGCTGCCGGGACCTTGAACTCTGGGCTGCTGGCCACAATTGTCGGCACACTTGGTCGTGCGTTGGGGGATGCCTTCATTACAACTGTCGGCTTCATCGATCTGAGGCAGGTGCAAAACTTACTCTTTGTGCCCTCATTTGTGATCCTACTTGGGGATCTTGTACTTGTGTTAATGAAGCGTGAGACTCTAACAGCTTAGATTGGAGTAATAAACGTTCTAAATATATGTGTTGACATCTAGTATATATGCGATTTACAGCACAAAAATCAAATTATTCCCTCAGCTCACGATCACTTCAACTCGTATAACGCCATGTAACAATTTTTCTGGTTCGTTTCGTTACCAGTAACGTAGTTGATAGTTCGCCTTTGGCCTACTGTGTCATCGAAGAACACCCACTGCTCTTCGACAGACTCTTCTTCAAGTTTTCTCTTGGCACATGTTGTATAGTGACCGGAAAAGGCAGTATTTCCAACATGATGGACAACACCGCAGAGGTGATAGAGACCATTTGGTTTTTCTTCCTCGGAACTGAAGAAGGAAGAAATGGAAAGGGAATCCTTCAGAGGTATTTTGGCTTTGTTCTTTCGGAGGACCATCTCTCCATTATCTCTTTGGGTGACAATGAATCTTTTGAAATGAAGGAGAATTGCTTTCGGTCTAGAGAGGTCAATATACAGCAAAGGGAAAGGAGTTGAGTGAAATGCTGGGTATTGACAACAACGTGAAAATCGCACACAAAACTTACCGAGAAATAATCTCCATCGTTTGAGTAGCAAAAGTGCCATCCTGACACTTCTCACAATTGACCTCACGATCTTCCGCTTGGAAGAAATGCTCTAAACTCCGTTCCACTCCCCAAGATTCACCTTGGTCATCTTCTCCCACATCAATAGACAAATGACGATACAACTCTTCTTTGGATCGAGAATAGCCACAAGATTTGCATTTGAGACATACCCGCACTTTGAGATGAAAATATTCATCCGTGGGGAGATCGGTAGTTACCACGGTAGAAGGTTTCTCTTCGTCAACAGTAGCATCACTATCCTCACTATTGAACTCTTCCGACTTTTTGGATTCATCATCCTTCTCATCTGAAAAAGGATCATTGATCAACTCTTCATGCAAAAAGTCCACCAAGTCACCAAGGAACTCATGAGCATCCCGTTGCTCATACCCAGCAAACTTCTCCGTCAGCACATCCATCTGCTTCTTCAATGCCGATGGATTTGCCGCCTTGGAAGTGAGCAATGTGCTACGTGCCACGTCGGGGGAGATCAGGGGAACATCCACCTCTTTCAATGCCCCAATGGTCACGGCTACCTCGAGCAATGACGTTGTTAGTGGCAAATCCTTCATGATATGCAATTCCTCATAGGATTGGTAGAGCTTGTGAAGAAATTGAGGGATGCTGTACAATGTTTGCAACGATGCACTGAGATAACATGTATTACCAAGATTTTGAATTCCTGGAATTTTGGGCTTGTCATCTTGTTCCTCCTCATCATCATCATCAATATCATTCTGATCTTCAATCACGGCCACGGAAGAAAACAACTTTTGATTTCCCAACCTCCTCCTCGACATATCACGATTCATCGTTCGTGCACCTAAATTCCTCCGTCCCGGAAATCCCAATGCCGAATCCGCCTCGGAGGGGAGTAGTCTCCTACTGCCGCCGACCCGACGGAAATGATCGTTCTTGTATGGATTCCGAGCCGCCTGACCAAGTCGAGGTCGTCCTAGACCACCCTGTCGTCCGTAGATTTGTTTCACTCGACGTTGTTGTTGGTGGTAGGTTGTCCTTATTGGTGGAGAGGGAGGAGCCGTATTTTCATCGTCGTCGTCATCTCCGTAAATGTCATCCACTTCTTCTTCTTCATAATCATCCGATCCGTACCCTCCTACAGGTGTTTTCTTATGATTATAATATGATCCAGAATCAATGGAGGGACTAAATAGGGCAGCCTTCTTCTTGGGAGTGGCAGTGGCAACACTATTGTCCCACCTATTAGCTTGTCTCTGCATAGGGAGTGGTGTCGTTTCCACCCGTGTCGACGAGGAGCTATGCCACGTATACGACTGTTGCGAAGAAGAAGGGGGTGAAGGGGTGGATGGGTGGGAGTTGTTGAAGCCGTGTTTCTTCTTCTTCTTGGAGGGGGTCGTTGGTGGAAGAACGGGCGTCGACGATGCAGCACTACTACTTTTTGTTTTGGAGGAGGAAGCAGCGGATAGTGGTTGAAAGAAATTGAGGATGGTTCCGGATCCCTTCTTGGCAGATGATTTTTCTTCCGGGGTGGAAGAAATTTCCCCATTCTCCAAGTCGTCATCGTCGTCGTCGTCATCATTCTCAGCGTCACCTGCGACAACATCCTCCTCCGTGGTCACTGGTGAGGTCTCCCTACTCGTATCTTCATCTGTAATTGTCTTGCCACTTGCATGATTTTCCTTGACCTTTTCTTCTCTTGCTGGAGATGGACTGTCATTCTCTCCTTCCTCCTCCTCGTTGTTGTCGTCGTCGTCTTCATCATCATCTTCCAGACGTAACTTTTTCCTGACATCACCCGTCGTAGAAGAAGGAGAAGGACCAATATCAAATTCTACATCGGAACCGTCACTCTCCTCATTCATTTGAACTTTTACCTTTCTCAATCTCTTCTTCTTCTTCTTGTTCACCACACTCCTCTCTTCCTCTTCCAAAATTTCTTCTTCTTCTTCTTCTTGCTGCATCTGATTATTCATCTCCACATCCTCCTCCTCATCATCACTACGATCACCCAAAATTCTCTCCTCAATTTTCTTCTGCAACTTGCTCATTTTCACACGTTTTTTATCCCGTTTTTTGACAACAACATTATCTTGAAACAATACACGTGAAGATGAAAGTTTTGTTTTACTACTACCCTCTCCATCATCGAATTCGAACTCATCATATTTTACTTCATCTTCTTCGGATGAATCATCATCATGCTGCTGACGTAATTTTGTGGGAGTAGCATTCCTTGGAGATTTGGGTGGTAAACGAAGTGGTGGGGAGGATTTATTATTATTGTTGTTTTGGAGGACATTTCCTCGTGTAGTGTGATTGTTGTGTCCACCACTATTATTATTATTATTATTATTACCACTGCGAGAGAGAAAGGCCCCAGTCGACTGTTTCATTTTTGTTGGTGTCATGTGAAGTGAGGCACGTGATTGTTGTTTCATTGTTGGTTGATGTTGGTGATTGGATCGAGAAACGGTGGGTGTAATTAATGGCCTCTTGTTGGACCGATAATGGATGGCACCACCACCCCTACTCGTTTTTTGATGGTTGTTGTCAGCTGCATAGGGATCCTTCTCGTCATGTTTCAACTTGACCTTGCGATGCGCTTGTTTCAATGCCTCTATGAAATTGTGGAATTCGTCATTGGTAGCATTGTTCGTGATGCAAGTGAAGGAGGATCGTCCTCCCTTGCCCTGCAATGTGACAGTGGCGGTGGGTGGATGATGATGAGATGCACCATACTGACGTCGTTGCTGCGGTCCGTTATTGAATCGATGATTGTACCGCCTGCTGTCATTGGTGTACCCGCCATCATCTTCATCTTGCTGGATGACATTGACCTTGTTCAACTCTTTGAGCTTGATGGTCCAATTGGCACCGATGTAGAGTGTCCGTTTGTCGAATGCAACGACCGAGGAGGGAACGGAGGTGCCGCCCGAAGTGGTGATGCTGTCGAAGTGGAATTGAAGCTCTTTACTCATCGTGACAACGCCGACGCAATTATTGTTGACATTTATTATTGAGAGGAGGTAGCAGGTGATAGGTAGGGTGTTAGCTGTTGATTACTAATGGCAGTGATGGTATGGTTAGCTGCTCCAAACCTGTCATTGCGGTATATTATGTATCGTAGTTTCGTTGCAGCTCGTTTCATCTCATCGTCGTCAGAAAAAACGAGAAGACCCCACGATTTGAAAATGTTTACGTAGATACGGTACTTCATAATGTTACACTCCACCATCGTGACACAATTTCCTTGAGAAACTACTATACTTTATATTTTATATTGGAGATGAATAATCGCTACATTGTTGGAAAGTTCCGAAGTTTCGAGGAGTCGACGCATGCAGTGTGAGTGATAGACATTTGACAGCATACTAAAACTACGAAAGCTCTCCAAAGAGAGTGTTGAAACGTTGAATTCTACCAGAGTATACTCCACGTTGCATTCTTTGAAATAGATTCATAAACGTATCTAATACATCATATTATCACAGGAAAGAAGGCACGCTGGTAATTCTGCATCGGGCTCAAAGCCCATTGCATCAAAATTGATTCCCTTCTCTCTTGATACCATTCGAGATGCAAACACAGTAGAACCGAGGAAAGGCTAGTTCCATATATATGAAAATCACCTATAGGACTGGTGATGCCTGTACTGACTCCAAGGCAGCAGAGGTGGTAGCAGTAGCAGAAGTAGACGCTTGATAGATCGCAATAACTAGTACCATACTATTCGGAAGTAAGAATGATGATCTCGCTACCATCCCTGTCGTAGGCACGTTTTGTTTCACACATCTCCACTGCGAATTTACAAGCATATCCATCGGTTCAATCAGATCAACAACACGTTCGCCTTAAGCTGCCATATCTATACTCAGCCAACTTGACCAATTGTCGTTGTCTCCGAATCGTTGGTCCACTTCCTGTCGAAGAAGAAGAAGAAGAAGTCACCACTCCACTACTAATACCTTCACTATTCTCTTCTATGCCGCTGCAACAATTTCCCAAATGTCCGTAACGCCTGCAATGGAGAGATTTCACTTGATGCAATGAATCCGCCATGGCCACTTGAAACTCTGCTGTGATGATATCTGAGTCGATACTCGTTCCTTATCCATTGATAATGCCAACGCTAATATCCCACATGCAGCGCAAACATGATGTACCTCCAATCCTTACAGTGTTATGTACCGCATAATAATATACTCCCCCTGGCAAACACCAGACGCGACAACCAACGCTTTGCACCACAGGCGCAAACTGGGCCGAAAAGTACTCCCCCAGGATTAAGTTCACCCTTCTCTGATGACCCACGGGCTGACTACTGCATATGTACCCCATCAACAGTGTCAATGTATGATGTGCCCAAAATCGGCAAAATCGATGCTGCTTATGTATGTAACGACCGATACTTCTGTCGTCTCAAAAAATATCGAACCGCCGATAGCATTATCGGAATCAGCGTTGAAAACTGGTCTAGATATTACGTTATGGCGTTGTGTTATTGTCATTACTTCATGTTATGCACCCCACTACTTAGTGTACTGTGTAGGAGGTGCCATGGCGGCGGCGCGGTGAGTTTTGGATATTTGGAAAAAAAATTGGTGACCGAAGGAGCTCTTACTTATCCAAGCATTAAGTAAGTAGGTATGTGTCAAATCTGGTGGCTCATGAAATAGGCATTGATTGAACTTCTAATTGTCAGGGACTGTCCTTTTCTTCACAATTGGGGATGTGGCACAGTGGTAGCGCGTCCGCTTTGCATGCGGAAAGTCCGGGGTTCGACTCCCCGCATCTCCATCGCAATCTTCGAATGGTCACGTGTTCGACTCACGTTGGGTGCTACTGTCGCACTTATAGCTCAGTGGTAGAGCGTTCGATTGCAGAATCATTTTTTTATACGCCCCATCTCATTATTCTTTTGCATTGCAGCGGAAGGTATCATGGTGAACTATGCGTCGAAGGTACTTATTGCTTTTATGTTTTTGCTGCTGACGATTGTGAATTGTGATCTCTTCCTTCCTCGTGTTACATTGGCATTGTTCATTGTTCTTTTCGTGTATCAGACAGCACCAATGATTTTCGGTTTATACATATATCTCTGACGACTATGCCAAGCCAAGTGACTATCAATACAACCTCAACACCATCCCATGCCAGGATTATATTCAGATTCAGTACCTCTAGCACTCATTATCTTGTAGCACTATTCTCTTTATTTTTAGCTTATGGATGCCATAACATATGGCCAAATAATGTAATCTATATAACCAAACAGGATGATGATGCAACAAAAGTCTAAAGATGCTGTAAATCCTTCATTGGCAGGACAAAAAAAATATCCCATATAATGTGTATGCACGATGTTCAGAAAACCCACCAATTCTCTCAATGGGTACCTGACGATTCTTTCAACTCTTCATTGAGTTCAGGACAATAAATAATGCCCTTCTTTTCTCCGTCGACAGTCTGCCAGTCACGGAATCCTTTACGGAGCGCACTCTCAGTCCAATAGTTCTTGTTCCCACGGTTCATTCCCTCCTTGCAAGTCTTGAGGTAATCCAACTGGTCTCGGAGTTCTTGAGGAATGTACTTGCAGGCTTGGATGTGCTTGCTTTGGAAGCGAATGTTGGCACGGTAGAGGCCCTTGATAGACTCGGGGTAAATGACAGAGAGGTCACCCTGTTCTTCCACGTGTTTATCCTTGCAGTAACGACAGCGGAAGCCAACCTTTCCTGCATAGCGTCTTCGACGTGCAGTCTTCTTCTTGCCTTCACCGCTGAGGTCCTCGTCTTCCTTGGGAGCGATAGTGACAAACGCCTCCAAGATGTCACGACGGATGATGGCATGAGATGGATGAGTATTCTGCTCATCCTCCTCTGAATAAAGACTTGGATACGTAACCTCAGAACTGCTGGAAGGAGGTTTATTGACAGAGCCAAAGGCACTTCCTTGCTTTCCAAATGATGGCTTCTTGCTTGCTTTTCTGGGACGGCCTCTGGTACGTTTCGCTGGAACAACACTAGCAACAGCAGCAGCAGCTCCTGCAACAGAATTCTTTTGTAATTCAGACTTGCACACAGTCTTGGTTGCCGTTTCGAGTGCTGCCACACCATCACGAGTGAATGCCGTATTTTTCATCTGCTGCTGCTGCTGAGCTCGCCTTTCACGCTTCTGTTCACGTTTCTGTTCCATCTCCAATAGCCTTTGCTGCTCATCTTCTTCTTGTAGACGAACGACAACCTTTTCACTCTTAATTTGTGCTCGTAGACTGAGTACCTCGGCCCATGCAGAAGACTTGGTGATACACGTGGTCCCAATAACAAGTGTTTCTAGAAGGGCCTCCCTAGTCATGGATGAGACAGAATTAGCGTCCATAATACCTCTTGCCACGGCCTCCTCCTTCAATACCTCCAACTGTAGACTCTTGGTCACCTTCACCTGCTGCTCCTCACCAACAAATCGAGTAGGCGTAGGGGATCTAGAGGAATGCCTCTGTCTCTTATTCTGACGTTCCATCCCTTGCAGTCGATGAAGTTTTTCCTCAAGATTGGTATTAGCTGCAGTGAGAGAGTTCACCTGTGCCTTGCGACCACTTAGGAGTTGCTTCAGATCATTAATTTCCATGAGTAGTTTGGTTTTAATGTCGTCTTCTGCTGCCTGTTCCACGTAGCTGGCGATACCATTGTGGATGTGCGTGTTATTATTGGTAGCGGTGGTAGTAGCAATGGTGGATGAAGCAGAAAGGAATGGAGCGGCTGCTACACCCTGTTGCTGCTGTACTCTATCATATGCGGTGTTATTGTAGGCACTGCGTATAGTCAGGAGGGGGAGCACCACAGTGCTAGGGGAAGTAATATCACGTATCGGCGCCGGCTTTGAAGCCGCAACCTGTTTGATGGCCGTAGAGGAGTTATCGGCGGTGCGGCGGAAAATGGGTGTTTCCAAAGCCTCCGCCCCTCCATTGACGTTGGTGGACTCCACATCACCCTCTTTTTCTAACTTGACCTGCTGCTTGGTGGTAGAATTTTCAACAGCGGCTATGCGGGAGGCAGCGGCGCCGGAGACAGCCCTAGCAGCGGCGGAACGGTTGCGGGTGACACGTGGTATCTTGATGGTCGATTTGGGCGTGACAATAGATGATGATGCAGATGCACCCTTGATATGAGGAGAGAAGAGTGATCGGGAAGATGTGCGGGTGGTAGCAGAGCTTTTGGAGGGAGGAAGAATTTCATCATTTACAGGGTTCGGATTTGTGTAGACCGCCTCGTTCTTTGCGTCCTTCTTGTTGGGTGACATGCTGATGGCAATCAGAGTTTCCGACGCAGTTAGCTCGTCCTTTGCAGCGGTGGAACGGGTGCTGCTCATCGTTGGCTCACTATTCTGACGGCTCTCTATGTTGTAATCCGTGTTCCTATGATGTGTACACAAAATAAGCACATGGTTGGAGACCTTGCCTTTGTCTTGGCATGAGATGTGTTTCTGGTTTCTTCGACCTTCTTTCCTTCTCGTCATTGTTTGAAATTCATGATTCATTCTTATGTGGGCGAATTAAGCTCTATTAGCTTATTTGTGTCTGCAGGACGATAAATTGTGCTACTCCGAGTAGTTAATAGAGTAAGCTTAAATATGACTAAATTAAGTGCTTAATATGTATTTGACACCGGTCTTTTCAACGGATGCCGTTTGAAACGTCTGGCGCCGGTGTCAGACATTCAAATGGAGAGTGTGAGATTTGAATCAAAACCAAGAAGAAATCTGAAGACACCGTTCGCGAACTCTTTAAGATGGGTGTCTTTTACAAAGCCGACGTCGGAATTTGTATTATTGTGTATGTACCTTCTCTCATCTCCTTCAGGGGCCATTTACATCTTCGTGCAGGAATTACTTTCTCACTTTGCCTGCAAGTAAGTAAGACTGCCAGTCTCGATTCTTACCCACATTTCTCTCTACTCAGAACTCGTTTCAAAATTGTTCCCTACGAACTTCTTTCCAAATAAACTCCCTCCAAGCCAACTCATGGTTGCAGTGCGTTCGTCACTCGAATAAGTGAGCTGTCCGTCCCCCCAAGCCAAGAGCAACCGGATATAGAGCATCTTTTATGTTGTTGATGCGAACTACTCCTATTAACGAGTGTGGAAGGATTTGTAGATTTCTCTCTCACTCTAGAAAAGCTCGAACTTAAAAACATGATGTGGTACTTGTGTGTACCTATAAGTATCTGAAAAGTGCAGTAGCATACTTATTATTTGTTTGCCATACTTTTACTTAATCAGATTAGTTAAATCCATATAATCCGACACAAGTAGCTAAGTAGACAAGGCAAGCTCAGCCTCTAGATCTCAAAAGTCCAATGTGAAACCCCAAACTTCCAAATCTACAACATCAAAATAGCCTTCCTCACATAGAGGGTCATTTTCAAATGTAGAGCAATGACCAGTCGTACCCCTCCGAAAGTCATCCTCAATGCACAATCCAAAGTCTCCATCATCACCACCTCCACCAAACGCCACAGCTCGTTTGTAAGCATCACATAGTTGAATATACCGGTTGGCTCCAGACCATCTGTAAATCACAACCTCATTATCATCCTCCGACGTTGATGCACCGGAAGTCATTGCTTCTCCACTGCGAGGGAACCGAAACAAACAAGCTTGAGCACTCCCATAAAAACCATCTGCTTGTCTATTCTTGTGCCGTGCTTCCCATCGCGTATCCGCATATCCACCAAACAATCGCCCCGCTGTGGATTTTACCACAAGTACTGTTCGGTTGTGGCCTTCTACCATCCGTAAGAAGGTTTCAAAAGAGTCTCCATCACGTGAGAGACTGTACAGTCTTTTCCATTTGCAATAGTTGAGTGATTGGGGTAATGCACCCGATTCCAATAGTGCCTTCATTTGGGGCGGCAGCAATATGAAAGGGTTGGCAACCGAGTTCTCATCCCTGCGCGGTTCCGGAACAATTTTGATATCCACATGTGTTGGATCTGTACTACCATCTGACAGTGATAGGTGGTCTTCGGGAATTTCCACATCGACTGACATTCCTTTCCCCGTCATTGTAATCTTTGGTGTTCGTACGGTCATGTAGTCTCCTTCCTCGTACCCTTCCTCATCGTCTGAATCATCTAGGTCGCGACTGGGCATCATTTCCACAATATTCCCAGCGGAATCAATCCTAGCCACGCCGGAATAATCAGACGCATCATCATTTAAGGCTTGTGCGTAGTTTCCACCAAAGCCACAGAGAAGGAGTGAATTGCTTTTACTGGGACTTTTTTCCGGCTCTTCTGATTCCTCTTCTTGACTCGGACAACAACTTCCATTCATATAAACCAAAGACGATGTCGCAACCTCATCCCCTGCAATGGCACTCGAGGCAACTGCCGATTGATGTTTGGTGGGAGACCCAGGAGGTGAGACGGCATATCCCCGATCACGTCGTTTTTCTGCCTCCAACTCACGTTGTTTGCGACCCTCCTCGACCAATTTTCGCCGTTGTTCTTCCACCTGCCGTTCTAATTCTAGTCTGTGCAGTTTTTCACGTTGGTTTTGGAGCCAGTTGGATGCTATGGAAAATATTCCACCACCTTGATTCTTGTTGTTGCTGTTGGTATGATGGTGCCTGTTAGTATTGTTGTGGCTACCGTCCAAATGACCTCGGTTGGGCGACCGACCATGCCCTCTCCCATATCTATTCGCATAGGCACTCACCCGATGATGCTGATAATGAAACATTTCTTCCTCAGTGGGGTTATCATTGCTATAATACGGCGGGTCTTCGTAACCCTCGTCATCATCGTAATAGGAGGAGCCATCGTCATCTTCGTAGCCGAAATATCCCTCATCCTCCTCTGACGTGTCATCCCTACCCCATGCATCGGCTAGTCGCTTTGCTTCGGCAGCGGTGTATTTCCCCCGTGCAATGCCGCGATTTCCGCTGGATGGAAGGGCGGTTGGACGTGGGTTTTTCTGTTTCGGAGTGTTATCATTATTCTGGTGTTTGTTGTTAATTTTGGCATCGGCAGCCGCTCGTGAACGTGCCGCCACACTCATCTTTCCCCGAGGCGGTGTCGACGGATGAGGTGAATTCTGTGGCTGCCTCTTTTTCTTGTGCTGCTGCTGCTGCTGTTGAGGAGATGCAGCAGCAGCCAACACTTGAGCCGTTTCAATATTCATTTTCTCTCTGACGGACAAAGGCGATTTCGCATGCTGTAACTCCTCTTCTTTTCGTTTTTCGTCACGTTCCGCTTCCTTGCTGGCGGCTTTGGTGACGGGACCGTAGAGGTCTTCCTCGGCCTGCTCGTGTTGAGGGCTCATGGGTGGGGGTGGAGGGGCTAGTATTTCGGAACTCATCATTGTTTTTATGTGCGTGTGTTGTGTTTGTGTTTTTCTCAGTGAATGAAAGGCTTCTGTTCGGTATTCAAGAAGTTTCTTTCTGCTGCATTCTAGTTCAACTTGCAGCTTAGAAGTTAATGAAACTTCACAAGTACCATACATAAAAGATTGTCGGTCGTGTTTCACTTGTAAGTACTTCTTGATCTTGCTGTTCTTTAGTTGGAGTTGGACCTCTCGAGAATGTAATGAATGCAAGTAGATTGAATCAAATCACTGAATTAGATATTTATGCTTCATAATACTACTTCCTTTCAAAGTCAATTGGATTAAACAGCCATAGAGAAGAAATCATTCCAGATATGCGTTTCTTCTTCTTCTTTTCTTCTTCCGAAAGGGAAGAGTATCCCTGAAATATCATTTCCTCGTCAATCCTTTGTGCATCAGCAAGCAATCTATCCGCATCACCCTTCCTCTTTTCCCAATTATTGCACAGCATGGCATACCACACTCTCACATCTCGTGCAATCAATCCCAAATTTGGTGATGATAGTGCAATACCTTTTCCATCATCCGCAACAACCACATTACTGTTACTACTGCTGCGTAGTTTTTGTCCCATGGGGTACGATGCTGAAGCATCCAATGCTGATTGGAATAGACCCTCGGATGTGACAGCTGCTCCTGCTTGAGCGTAGCAGTGTGCCACAAGACCTAATGCTCGTGCACTCTCGCAGCGATGATAGTCGATCCATAGTTGAGACAGGGCAACTTCCGGAGGTTTCTCCTCGTCATCTGATGATTCTTGCTTCTTTTTCACTTCTTCCTTTAGAATTCGTTCCCACTCTTCCTTATCTTCATCAGTATTATCAGTAGGATTGCCATCTTGCTTAGTATCGTCACTACCACCACCATTATTCTCACCTCTCAATATCTTGGCACCATTAATCAACTCATCATAAATATCCAAACCCTTCTTCGCCGCCTCACTAGCATGCTTCAACGTCTCCTCCTCCAACTGTTTCTTCTTCCTCCTCGGCCCACCACCACCATCCTGCTGCTGTTGTTCTTCTTCCTCCAACCCCAATAACAAACAGGCAATATCACAATGCAATCTAGCCCTCACACTCTCCATCCACAAAAACTTATGCCGTGGAATAATCATTGCCATATTCATTGCATCACCCAACAAATTATCCAACGTGTCCAATCCCTGTTTCCACAATTCGATAGATTTGACCTTGTTATTTAGTAGTGTGCAATGGACGATGCCGAGGTTGGTAAGTGAGATGGACGCAGCGATGCCTAGATCGAGAGCGAGTACGGCGTGTTGTGGTGAGTTGAGTGCATCGCGACGTGATTCAAGGAGCATTTCGGTGGATGTTTCAATTGCTTCCATGATTTCATTATTTGTAATTGTTGCACTAGTAGTACCAGAAGCATCATTGTCAGTATCAACTACTACTACTTCTTGTTCATACAACACCAGGAACAACTTGGTCAATCCCACCCCCGTCAACGTCGCAGCACCATCAATTACTGATACCCCCCGTGATTCTTCACTCCTTTGTTGATTCTTCATTTGGTGTTGGACACGTTGTTCCATGATATCTAATAAATCTTCATATTCGGATAGTGCATGTGTGAATTGTCCGGAGAGGAGGTACATTTTCGCCTTGAGGAATTGTAATTGAAGTTGCTGTTGTTGTTTGTTCTTCTTCCCTTTCGTCTGTTGTTGTTGTAAGGAATGATGATTGTATCGAGCCAAACTCTCCAATGCCAAATCATACTTCCCTTGAAGTGCATACAGATCCATTGATATCAAATAGGTAGCCGAATGTAATTCTGGAAGAGATTGGAGTATATCTCTTGCTCGTTGTAGATTGGTGTGCACTTGTTGAATCGAGGTAGAGTTAGTGGTATCATTGGAATATAAAGTGTCCAACGCCGATTTGATTTCGGGAAGGGATTGTAAGGATTCGATGGTGGAGTTGGATAGAAGTGATGTGGCGGAAATGTTGGATGGGGTTAGTGGAGCTGCGGGAAGGATAGAAGATGGAGAAGTAGTTGTATTTGAGCTTGAGCTGATATTGTTAGATAGCTCATCATCTTGTTGTGAGGAGGAGGATGATGAGGACCAGAAGGATCGTGATGGCTGTGATGTTCGGTGGTGTGGAAGAAGTGATGGGTGGGAGAGATGTTTGAAGTTGGTGCTATTATGCCCATTTGTGTTATCGTTAATAGCACCAGCAGTAAGAGGAGATGATACTGATGCTATGAGGCGATGATGGCCGCCAAGACGGACTCTGCTGTGGAGGGTTCGTATCATCTTCACTCTAGAGAGATTGAGGTCGATCCGAGAGGTAAGTAGGTGAGAGGCTGGTGAGAGGTACATAGGTGAGTGGAGAGGTTGGGGTGGCGGTGCGCGAAGGCAAATACCGATTTTGTTGGGGGGCAATATTGGAGAAATTATTATCGGAAGCTCCTTTCTTGCAAGAGCCTACCAACGCAAACCACGACCAGCTGCAATGCGGCTCGAGCACGACAGCATCGGCATAATATAAGTAGTAGCAAGCAAGGCATAACAACCAAGATCCAAAGACTGCCCCTTTTATAACTGTCAACCATTTCATTGGACATAAATCATACAATATACTAGCAAGCATCATCAATACTATCTACCATGGGAAACAGCATATCACTAGAAGAAGAACTTGTCAATCTCAAAATAACTTCCAAGCAGATGCAACGTGCTGCCAAGAAGTGTGAGAAGAATGAAAAGGCTGCTGTTAACAAGTTGAAAAAGGTGTGTACGGATGTATATCTACTCTTAGAGCTGTTTTTATACTGTTGAGTGGTGCGCATATTTGCAGGAATGTCATGATGTATCGTGACCTCTCGATGTTATTATAATTCATATTTTTTTCGTATCTTTTGTATCCAGTGACCGAGTGCTCTATTTCTAATTCAACTCTCTTCTTTTCTCACTAATACACAGGCAATTGCACAAGGCAATTCCGAAGGTGCCAGAATCTATGCTCAGGATGCAATACGAGAAAAGAATCAGGTGAGTCCATTTATTCACAATTCGTGTGTCCTCCTTTTCAAAATAATAATGTGTGCAGAATTCTCAACAATACTATGTTGTACTACACAAATATGTGTATATCATAAACCAAATCAAGGCATTAAATTGTCTACGGCTAGCCTCACGAATAGACGCAGTAGCATCCCGTCTCGAAACAGCCGTCCGAATGAACACCGTCACCAAATCCATGAAGGGAGTTGTCAAGGGCATGGACAAAGGTCTCGCCAGCATGGACGTGGACAAAATATCCTCCATTATGGATAAATTCGAACAACAATTTGAAGATTTGGATGTTAAGGCTGCTTACATGGATCAGGCGATGAATGCCACGACAGCGAATGCCACGCCGGTGGATCAGGTGGATGATTTGGTCAAGATGGTGGCGGATGAGAATAATTTGGAGTTGGGTGAGGCGTTTAGTGATTTGGGTCCTGTGGGGAAGATTAAGGAGCCAAAGAAGAAGGAGGAGGTGGCGGAGGATGATTTGGAGGCGAGACTTGCCAATTTGTCTCGTTGAGTTTATATATTATGATAGTAGTGGGATGTGGAAGGGATGATTGGATGGCAAATATTTTGCCAATGATACAACAAATGAATTAGCTTTGTGTGTCCAACCTTCAGTAGTTGATGGAATTGACACTTACTGACATGGTTGCATTCACGGCTAAATGTGCGCATATTATGAGTGTCCGATTTGCCGATAAAAACTAACGTGTGTATTTTCGTAGAGAGTCAGTTCTGATGAATAAGTTCTGATTTACGATTTCTCTCTACATTTTCTATATGCTATTGTGGTAGATAGTGGTAGTTTCAAAACAATAATAATTCTAATTTGAGCCGATGTAACCATAATCCCACGAAGTTTCCGTGAAACAAAGCCGAGTGGCAGACTCCAATTCTAGATCGCTTAAATTCACCCACATTTTCACCCAAGCAGATCTAACCACATCCACGTGCCCTACGAGCTTGTGTTCCTTCAACTGTTCGGCACTGTAAGACTTGTAATGATTGATCCAGCAATCATACACATCACAATTCCAACCAAGAAGTTGAATAGTTTGCCGTTGCGTATCGGTCAGTTGAGAACATGCCTTCCTCTCATTCTCATTCATGCCCAAGGAATCCCAATTTTCTTTTGTGTATCCAAAGTTTTCCTTCATGATTTCTCTTGTATGTGAGGAGAGATGTCCCCATTCCGTGAAACGAATTTTGGGGTAGGGGTAAGGAAAAGCGTCGCCAGCTGGGACCGGAGGGCTTAACTGTAGTCGAAGATCCTTCAAAGGTCGTAGCTCTATAGGTCCAAGGGCGGCAAATTGTTCCGCAAGAGTCTGTTTCCCATTTCCTTTACCCTCTTTCCTCTTGTTCTCTTGTGGCTGCGTCTCCACAGCTGAGGAATTCTCTGCCGAATCATCATTTTCTTTCTTCAACTTGTCACGATCCTTCCTCTTCTTTTCGGAGGACTCTTCCGCGATTGGAGGAGTATTCACCTCTGGAATTGTCAGCTCAAATAAATCACGCTCTTGGTGGTAATTAAGATCTTCAGACATTCCTTTTGCATACAGAAATAAATTCTTTCCTGGCTTGATCTCGACCTCTCCATCTTCCTTCATGATCTTTGTGAACTTCAATACAGTTACATCATCGGCACCGTAGTAATTAATTGACGCGTCAATTAGAGTTTGCCTCCTTTTCTCCATAGCAACTACAGACGATTGATCGTATCCACCAAGACAATATTTCTCGGGAATTGTTCCAGGACCACCGAGGACGGCGTCAGAGTTCAACATCCGACCACTTTCAGAAAATCCGAGGCCTACCCACCTACTGCCTTCGCAGACAAGTACCATTGTAATAGTAGATGGGATGATGTTATTCACTTTGTATTCTACTAAGCAGGCATCAGAGAGCTGCTTTTGGCAGAAATGGGAAGTACAATCCTCCGCGGCTGCTGCATATGTTACCATGCTTTGTCCATCATGTGCTGTCCTTTTCCTATTCTTTCGCTTATTTTCCTGCAAACGTCGCAATTGCTCTTTTGTGGCCATCTTTTGTTCCTTGAGTTCTGGTGCAAATGCAGATGCTACATTTACAAATCTTTCAGCAAGCGACTGCATATCTCTCTCGTTTGCTGGCAATTCAACTTTGTTATCCAAAAACATTGATGCCACAGCGACAATCAAAACAGCGGCAACAAAGGTAGCTTTGGCTTTCACGGCCGTTCCATCACGGGAGAGGGTCGACCAGGGTGACCACATCATCATGATAGAAACTTTAATATAATATTTAGTTCCCTTGATGTTGGTGCAACACAGGCTGATTTCTTCCAGCACATCACACTCTAGTAGCTAGATAGATGCCGAATTTTATGAGGCAAGTTTCGTGCCAAATATGTGAGTGAGGGAAGGTGCTTTTCTCGTCAAATGTCGCAACGACAGGTCACTCAGGGGCTCCTTTCTTGCACGATTTCTGTGCGGCTCATAATAATAATAATAATATAACGGCTCATAATACTGGCAGTAGCAGTCCGTCACTTCCAACAACCACAGCCTACTACTACTATCATCTTCATAATCATCTAATGGCGATCTCACTACATGAAGAAACTTCAGCAGCGTGCTCGCCGTCAGGCAGCAGCAACAGGCGCGCGACGCCCGCCGACGCCGACGCCGACGCCCTCTCCTCTCTCCAACACCAGCAGGGGCTCACCTCACCCTTCCCCATTCTCCAAAAGCAAAAGGCCAATCATTTCAGGAACAACATCCTCCGTAACCGTAACGTCACCTTCAGTGTCACCTTCACTGCAACATTTACCCTCACGTGGAGGAGGAGACGCAGCCCGAAGGCGGAAGAAGAAGAAGAGGAGGAAGCAGGAAGGGGAAGGCGTGCACATTTCGGTGGTGGTGGTGAGTGGTGACACTGCAATGATAACATTAGGAAGCCAGCCGAACCAATTGCAAAGCGCACGAAGAGGCATCAATGCGGCGTGAGGGTGAATGTCACAAGCAAATAGGACCGGTATTGATTGTGCAACTAGAGCCAGAAGAGACCACTAGGAACACGGATATCATGGTGACTAAGCTTAAGAGCTAAAGAAGAAGAGTGGGCTATTCCCAAAGGTGATGAAGGAGCACCAACGTGCGACGTCATCTTGTGTGAGAGGATCAATCACGGGTTCTTACCGTGGTTGCTACTTGACACGTGTGAACAGGAAGAATGACTGTCGTAACGGTATTGGAATACCGGAAGAGAGTCATTCCCTGTGACATTCTCCCCCGAACTTGTGTGAACCAAAAACGAGCTGTCAAGACTGGAAAACCCATGGCAAGCCATCCGGATAAAAAACCAGTCTAACAGATAGAAACCAAAACCCAACTTGGGAAAAAAAGACCTCCAGGCAATGTCAATTTCGATCGAATCAAGGACGTAAGTTCTTTTGTGATATTAGAGCAACCAAATGTACTTTCCTTGACATCGGTTGTGTGTGCATAGGATTTGGCCAAGACGTCGTTGTTCAACGTTCAGTTTCCATTTCCAATTCGAATAATTTCTCTATACACACCCCCTGTACTCCTCAATACTATGGGGTCTTTATCAATTGTTGTAGCGCTCACTAGACTAAACTAACTGAGGCTCGTTTTTGTATCGTACAGTTCCTTTCGTGTCAACTTCAGTCGCTTGAAGAAGAGACCTCCGTTGGAGTCTCTGCTTTCGGCAGATTTAAGACTTTAAAAACGGCTAGATCAAAGCCTACGAACCAAATCAGTATTTGGGATCGCGACGCTTCGAAGTTCTTTCGAGCGTTTGGAACTATCCACCAATTTCTTTCGGCAGCGGCCATCCTGGCGACCAGAGTATAACAAGTGTCTATCTTGGACAACGCTTTACTGGCTTCGCAAGGCTGCGTTAAACGGTGTGGTACGAAGAGACCAGATTGTCTTCCGGCTGCATTCGGATTTGACGATCGGGCTGCATCAACAGGTTCACAAGTGACTCTGTTTTTGCGGCAGTAGTACTGCGGTGGGTGCATTGTAATTGTAACAAGTACATATTGCACTCCGTCCAGAGAGGTTGTATCATCTCTGTATTCTTGAATATCGTGACTTACGTGTTGGAAGAGTATCACTGGCTTCATGTGCATTCATCACTTCTGCCTAAAACGATTTAATCAAGAGTCTTGAAGAACAGGTAGAGAGTCCGCTTGAACTTCACTTGAAGTGTGAGAAGAGGAGTCACTCTATCTCGCGGATTCACCAACATCCCGTTCGAATCTTTGGTAGTGGGAAAGTCAACCACTTTGAACGAGCCGTGGAAGGTCGATCATAGTTTCACACATAATAATGGCAAGTTGAATGTTGCAAAGGGGTAAGCGCATCCTGAGCTCCCTCCTCAGCCTTCTTTGGCACCTCTACCTCAATCGAATCTAATATCAGATCAGACGATAGGGCAACAACAACTGCATGCACAACTGCATAACTTCCTGATAAAATAAGCGTACTTGCATCAGTACCTGTCAGAACCTCGTTGACGTAAAGTGCGTTCTTACGATCCATCGGCCTAAGGCACAAAACGGTCGTGATATACCAGATCCCCTAAGCAAGGTCTTGGATCTTGGATTGAAGAGCTGCCGGAATCACCACAGAGGTATCTCCTTTTGCATCGTTGCATAGGCTCTGCATACATCATCTCTGTCGAAGATCATTAGAATATTTTTCGATCCCATTAGAATGTTGCGGCAGGTCCAGGAACATACGTAGCTAGCTTTGCTTCATCAACGTTTATATCAGAACACTATCTTCTACTTCCATGTCGTGTGTGACTATGCGCAGTCACAAGAGCTTACCATTTGTCTTCGTCATCTTTAGATCAGCCACTCAAAGAGCTGCTGTCTTCCCAAGTCTGCATTATAACAGCGCACTCCAATGAGCTGCTGTCGGTACCTCTTCCTTTGTAGGTGTGGCATGTGTCGTGAAGGATGACGCTGTCAAACGCTGGTAATGTATGTACTACTTTCCTTTACGCTGAAGCATCACACCCTCGACCACTGAGGATCTCAACTGAGGCAGCGCAGCCTCGCTAGCACTAGCCCCGTCGCAGTCGTAATATCTTCCCCTTGCAATTACTTTGAGGTTGATTTGATAAATATGAGTAGAGATTGTCTCCCGGAGGGTATGGCGGCCCTCGCCCTGTCTTTAGACCGGAAGAACTCCAGGCACAAATGCCGAGAGGAGGTGATAGCACATTACTCACCCGCACTCCGACACGCGCCCTTGAACTTCTTTTCGAAGTTCAAGCTTCATCACTTCATCTCCTGTTGTGCACCACGACAGATGCCAGTCGATGAGTGTCTTCAAGAATCGATACTCCCCCAAGCCTTGCGCTTGAATGAAGTAAGCTCAGCCAAAATGCCGATCAACTCTGAATTTGGAAACGCCTTAGACATGCATCTAGTCGCTGGCGATTGATCATGGGAACGCTTCCTTGTTTGGTCAGCATCCCTCCTCCCCGTACCATATTGACCGAATTTCGAGGAGGCCCCACATTTGCCACTAAAAGCAGCGGAGCAGATCTATTGGTAGTCTTGGTACAACACACAAGAACTAAGATGGCAACCACCATCGTCGAAAGAACAATTTCCAGATGGTGTATCCAAGTGTTAGTCACTTCCTGGGCATGGTAAGTGTCTTTTGCAGCATTTACTTGGAAGCCTCGAGAACTGCCTTGAGCACGCTTCTCTCTTATTTGATCATTATTACCTGCGTTGTGTACACCAAACAACAGGTCGTTCCGATAGAGTTAAACACTTTCTCATCATGTATTACAACATTTCAGTAGAAGATGTCCGGGTGCAAGTGTAGCTCCCTCGATGGCCTGCTCTGTACTGAACCCTCCATGACGCAGGCTTGGCGAGCTCTGTCCCATCTGAGTATCCAATAATCAGGTCACCGAACTATGAACGAAATTTACCATCAGCCGATGAATGTCTCAAGTGCATTGGAAGAAGGTGAACCTCCCGAAACACGGTGAGCAGTCGGCTACGGATCTCAGCCACTCTCGGACTGTAGGACGAGCATTGAGCAAGCAGCCAGCTTTCTCGCAAGTCCTCCACTAGTTGTCTTCAACAACAGCGGTTTAGAAGGACGATGTCTTGTAGTTATCATCTCGTTGTGCTGGTATGCGCCTGTTTGCGACCCTGCCTTGATTTCCGCATGTGCTTTTCCACTTGCTCGAGCAATCCTTGAACGTCCTCTCCTTCACGTGAGAAGTACATCCAGCAAGGATAGTTAAGTCGGATGCATCGAGGTGTGTGCAGGTTCCTTTTGAACACCGTAGGTAATCTGCAGCAGCATGGTTCCAACCACAATCATATTCGCCGACGCGAGATTGCGTTGTGAAAGTAGTCTTCCTTTTCTAGGCATGACCACCGTATTAGTATTGATAGAGTAGTCTCTCCTACGAGACCCACCACTCCGGATAATGTTTGAATTTGAGCTTGCGCAAGAGATTCCTTTCGACTGTCGCGTGTAAACAAGACAGAGAATCAAGGTACGAGATTCGGGACTCGGGACACTTGCCATGGACACAAAGTACCAAGGAAGTCCCCTTCCCTTCAGACTAACATCTGAATTGCTCATTAGTATTTTGGAAGATCTCTTTGGTGGAAGAAACGGCACACCAAAGGATATAATCCGATATCTAGGAGAAGCAGAGTAGACAATCGTTACTCCCCCATGACCTTGTCTTCTGAAATATGTCAGGCATGATTGCCACGTTGGCCAACCACATTTAGAGAACATGGACAATCCATGGCTGCCACAGCGGCACAGACCATTTTGGTTTGGTAATTCCAGTTCAGATTGCTCTTGAATTGTTTCTCTCATTCCTCCTCCTCCCACAATGCAAGCAAGAGGCTGGTCATCCTAGATGCACCAGTGAATAAGGATGAATTTACGCTAAATAGTTCGTCGCTGGATAGAAATGACTTGAACAGTACGCTGTGCGTAACTGAATAGACATGACCTTTCTTTGAACAGCACGCTGTGCGCAACTGAATAGACTTGATCTTTCTTTAACCAGGGCGTCGCTGCACATGTTGAATCAACAGGGACAAATAAAGGGACAAATAAACACGATTTGCTTTCACAGCAATATGATTTTTATTAATTAGGGTAGGTGGTTCAATTGCACGTTCGACTTCGCCCAGTGGGGTATAATCGTCTCGTCATCCTGAGGTACTCGCTTGAGCAAGGCGTAGACTACCTCGGCAACACTGTGTAATAACCAACAATCCATCAAGGCTAAGCGGCTGCGACAATCACAATCTGTACAGAATGCGTCAACAAACATGCTCTCAATAGCTCCAGCTACATGCACTATCATGCTGTAAAGATCAAAACTCTCCACACCTTCTCAGAGGTAGACAAGAGAGTGCGTATTTTTCCAATTGCGACCAGCGTCTTATAAGGAATAAATACTTCTAAGTCTGCTAACTATATCCGCAAACTCTGTTGTTGTGAGGGTATCATCTCGCCTAACAGCAGATGACTCTCGATATGTGAGGGTTGGATGAGAGAACACTTCTCCCCCCACACGTAATTCTAATCGTAGTCCATCGCTCAACAGCTGATGTCCTTTGGATTTAGATGACCGTAGTCTTTTTATTGGAATGAAATTCCTTATTGTGATGAGCTGTGCCACGGTGCATTCTCGCCATGGGCACTTCCTCTACATGAGGAGAATCGAAATTCTTTTCTCACCTCCGATGCACTTCTGTCAACGTCGAAACACACTTCTATCGCACGCCGTCACATCTCCATGGTAGCACGAAACGCCGAGCGTTCATCGCACATCCATGTGTTGACGAAATGGATCTTCTAGAAGCCAATCGATTTTGTTGTACTAGCTCACGGTTCACAAACCCACCAATGTGGATATGCGCTGAATAATATTAATTTTTTCTTCTCAAAGGTCGATCTTTCCCGACCGATGAAGGATTCTTTTGCTTTGCACCCAGTAAACTGGATGGAAATATTTATAAATAATGTCACAAGCAAATAGGACCGGTATTGATTGTGCAACTAGAGCCAGAAGAGACCACTAGGAACACGGATATCATGGTGACTAAGCTTAAGAGCTAAAGAAGAAGAGTGGGCTATTCCCAAAGGTGATGAAGGAGCACCAACGTGCGACGTCATCTTGTGTGAGAGGATCAATCACGGGTTCTTACCGTGGTTGCTACTTGACACGTGTGAACAGGAAGAATGACTGTCGTAACGGTATTGGAATACCGGAAGAGAGTCATTCCCTGTGACAGTGAAATAGCATCTTTACATACCTTTACGGAGGCGAAATGAGCTTGTTGTCTACTGGAGCTTCACACAATGATTTCAATTTCACCATGAGATCACTATATAGCCTCGCTGGCGCTCGTGCTAGCCGCTGCATAAGGACTCTCCACTGGTATTCTCGCATACCAGTAGATCATCCTTATCTGAATCTCATTCTCGATCGATAGTCCGACAGAGTCCGGCGCATCATCTTCTATCTCTTGATAGCGATAGAATCCCGACGCGTCACCTCTTCACAGCATCTGTTCTTCGGCCATCTGCTGTTCCGATGCTGTTCGATGAGATCTTTCCCTCATCACGCCTCTTTCACTCGATAATCGTAGATCATCTCATAGAATAGTCATTCCAGCTCCGCATCAATCTATCGACTGATCCCACTGTTTGTCAAGTGGTGCTCCCATGTTTGACAACAACTCTCCTCCTCATCTCATCTGCTCTACCAATCATCCTTTACTGTCTACACTGATAATTCGTCCGCCGCCGCTGCCTTCGCCGCCTGCTCTGACTCTTCTAATCAGCCTTCGCTGTCAATTGTCGTCGATACGACTTCTTCAACCCCACGAACCCTTCATGCCTTCTTCACCTTCCTCGTTGACCTCCTCTACATCTACAATCTACGTTGAGTCAACTCAATCCTAACTTGCAGCGTTCCATCTACGCCAGCTCTGTCGTCCCATCATCACTCCATACTGATGACTTCGCCCTTTGGAGTCTTCCCTCTCAAATCAAACATACGGACAGCGAGCCTCTGAAGCAATGGAAAGCGAACACCACTTTTATCGGCTTGATGCCGTTCACAGCACCAAGGTGAATGCCCATGATAAGTTCCAATCTCTCGGCCAAATCCTCAACCTTGGCACCCAGGTCAGTTCTAGGCTCTCCATCTGGATGATATTTCTTACTTCCCATTGGCAGAATCCTCTTAACTTCGTCATCCTTGGCTTCTATGGTTCTGATGGTACTTCCCTCCCCTCCACCACTACCACTACCACTGCGAATCGTCAAGTCCTCCTACCCCCATTGACGAAACCACTCCACGTACCGTACCGCTGCCCAACGTCGCTCGGCTGATGTTAAGTGGGTCCAAATCCAATGTCGCCTTCAATACTCAGCAGTAGATCCGACTTGTACTCCGCCTGACAACCCTGCCTACTATAGCTTCTTCGTCGAATCCCACAAGAGACGTAGGCTACCCTCAACTCCGCTGGTAATCCACTCGATGTTACTACCTTCTGGGGGCCTGACGACCTTCGTTCTATGGATCCTGTGGTGTTCAAGTCTACCATCCTAAATGCCCCTCCTTCTCAGCGCTTTCCGTATGACCTCCTACCTCCAGTACCTCCCTCCACCATCGCTCGTCATGACAAGGAGCTTCTTATCTTATGACATCATTACCGACGATGTCTTCACAGTCATGTTCACCGCAAGTTTGCCCTATCTTCTCCGGCCAGCCTGCCGATCAATTGCGCTCTATCAATCAACGCATTCCATCCTCTACCGGTGGTCAAGACTTTGTCAAGCCTGTCCAACAGTATATGCAAGAATTCTATGCTGGTATTGCCACCTGGGCTAATGACTCTGTCTTCCCACTCCCACTTGATGTTCATAATGAATGTTTTCGTAACATGGACACTGCTTTTTGAAGAAGCAGCTGGAAGCCGATAACTACAGCGCCCATCTTCACCCTCAGTCCCTCTCCAACCCTCTCCAAATGAGTCTCCTTTCTGCGCTTCAGACAGCTGCTATGGAGGCTGAGCGCCCAATCCAACGTACTGAGGAGCAAGTCAGCCAGTTCCTTACCCCCCAAAATCAGGATGCTTCAGCACATCACTCCGATGCTCTCAGCAGTCAAGCCGAGTGCACTCCTGGTCACTATTGTCCTGGTCCTAATCATATCCTAGTGCCTAGTGGTCGCAAGCCTCCCGAAGAGTGTTGGCACCCTGATTGTCAAGGTCAACATCGATTTGGCTTTGGACCCAACTGTCCTCTCTTCAAGACACCTGGTGCGAATGCTAAAGCTATGGAAGGCAAGAAAGCATTCTTTAAGAGGCAGAAGGACGCCAGGAAAAAACGTTATTCTCTCCGAGGTGGTCGTTCTTCTTACAATTACAAACATATGAGCCCTACGCAGAAAGCTTCCTTCGCCAAGAGTCTCACTGCTAGTGAACTCCAGGAAATTCGCCAGTACCATCACCATCAGGCCGACGAGGTTGCTCCTCCATCTGCCAACGCTGCACCTGAGGACACAGTCACATACTCCCTCCTCCCTATTATCTTCAATAATTCTAACAAGCCTACGCTTCCTGTCTCCATCGACCCCGACTTGCCAGTTTGGCCATGAAGTTCGGCCCTACCCCCGATGCTGCTCTCTCCGCTGTAATCCGTGTTACTGTCGATAGTGGTAGTGGAGCAGGTTTATCCGCTGGACACATACACATGGGTTTCTGGTTGAATATCTGTGAAGGTGAAGGCTACCCCAACATTGTCAATCAATTCTTCACGGACGATAAGACTGTTACTGTTACCACTGAGCTTCCTGTTGGAGTTGAACTTAAGACCAACTACTTCGTCGGCAGTCCGTCTGCTCCAAAGCGCCTCCTTGTTCGAATTGCTCTCGGTCGAGATGTAACTGTCAATTGCATCATTGGTATTCCCCTTTTGAAGTCACTTCCCACTCGGTGGTTGCATTGACTTCAGCGATAATGTCCTTCAGCTCCCTCGCCCTCGTCTTGTTGGAACTACCATCTTCCCTTTGACGTACGAACGTCCCAACGTAAATGTGCCTCCTATGAAAGCGGTTCTCGCTAACTTCAAGGTTGATCGCTCCAAGTACGGTGATGTCCTTCGCACCATCTCTCAACTCCGTGAGGTGAGGCCTTCCTCCAACCTCGTGACAACTTATGTCCTCATCACTCGACTGCTCTCCGCCATCAAGGTGTGGCTAGGTCCACCGACGGGCAGCAACTTCGTTTTGCGGATCTCCCAAATGACGTCCCTCCGACTGAGACGGCTCCATCCGAGTCTAATCCATTCGTTAGTCCAGCTCATCAACTCATCGAATCAAATGGTGCTTCCACTCTACAATCAGACAGTGACTCTGTCTTCGTGTCCGAAGTCGATGATGATTTCTCTGCTGCTTCTTACCTCCTCGGCTTGAGCAATGCCGATCGAGGGGCTGGTCATCTTAGGTGAGTGACGGACGCGTCAGACACAGCTCTCCTGACAACATGTGCCACGCAAATCTTGCATAAAAGGCAGCTTCTAATCTAAGCTCTTTTCATTCCATGTTATTCAACTGGTCCATTCTTACCTTAACGTTACTCATTCCACAGTCATAGGTTGCATGGCTCTCCGGCCAATAGCCACTTCCGTGGATTGGCTCTTCCTTCCTCAGCAACCTCGTGTGAAGACGATAAGGTACCCATCCGCGTCGCTCCTAAGTTCAAGGTTCAGCTTCAGCTAAAAGGTGAAAGCACCGTCCGCTAACTTCGGATTTACTGATCCAATTTTAGAATTCTATCAAGGTATTTCTCTCGATCCCAACGGTGAACTCATCTGCAAATCGCGATCTCGAACCTCACGCTCACGAGCTGGTTTATACCAAGCAATCCGTTCCAGCATGGACGGAGTGAGAGTGAGAGTGAACTTCTTCTCTTCTTCTTCTTCTACACCATGCTCCTCTGTATGGTCATTTCACGCCTCTTCCCTACGTTCATTCGTCGTCTTTGGACATTGAGATGACTTTAAGTTGCAAGTTTCATCATCTCAGCCAACCTGGGACTAATTTTGCTTTTGCAGCAACAATAATTATAAGTACAAATGAAAGATAACACAACATTTCACTCTTGCTCTTGCTATTACTATGAGTTTTCAGGAGTTGATTTTACTATGGATAAGGATAATTGAACGTGACCTGACGCTGCAGCTACACAAACAGTCGCCTACTCCTACACTACAGATAGAGTGCTTGTCAGGTTCGGGAAGAGCCCCCCTCCGCCAACACTCTTGACCTACCTACTCCTCATCAAAGTCAAAGACGTTGAAGTTAAAGTCATAGTCATAGTTGAAGTCATAGTCGTCTTCGATTTCGATGTCATTGCGAAATAGTAGGCAAACATTCCTGTCTGGATCTAAGGGCAGTGCGGTTGCGGCAACTGCTCCTGCCACGGTTTCTGCGTCGCACTTTCTTCGACATTTAACTTGATGCCTGGTGAACTGACACAAGTGTGAACCGACACAAGTGTGAACCGGTTCAGGAACACCAGCATGAACCATTTCATCAGGGGTTGGCCTCTTGATCCTGCCATAATTTTATCAACAATCAAACGATATCACAAAAATCATGAAGCTTCATCTTATTATGTATCTATGCCGCCTTGGCTCTTCTCTCAACCGCTCCAGGAGCTGTCTCTGCCGCTGTGACTGTAAGTTTGCATTGTTACATTTACATGCTCCGTTCGTTTGATTATTCAGTTCATGTGCTTCGTCTTGCCTTGACCTTGCCTTGCCTTGCAGCCGTTCTAATATGACTCAAGTTCAAGTTACTGTTACTGGCGCCTCTCACTTCACTCTCACTTGCGTGCTATACATTATAGTATCCTGTCAGTGGATTTGAAGATGACGGTGACGGAATTACTGCTACTGCTCTGTCCGAGTTCGACGAATTCGACGAGTCCGAGGATGAACCAATTTTCCTTGCCGCTCGATGCAGGCGCAAAAAGAGGAGGGGTTGCAAAAGGGCCAAAAGATGCAGGTGGGCTAGGCGCAAACGCTGATGCATTGCAAAACGCGTTGTCGTCAAAGACCTTGACCTTGACCTTGACCTTGGCTTTGAGACGGCGATGAGGAGTTTGATTTCTTTGATGAGGAGTAGGTTAAGAGTAAGAGTGTTGGCGACTGGGGGCAATCAGGAAGAGAATTTTTGAATGCACTCTATCTGTAGGAGCAAATGTGGGTGTTGGAGTAGTTAAGAGTGTTGGTGTTGGCGGCTGAGGGCAATCAGGCAGAGAACTTTCAAAAGCACTCTACTATTTGGTAGGAGCAAATGTGTGTGCATCTGCAGCGTCAGGTCACGTTCAAATATTCTTATCCAATAGTAAAAACAATTCCTGATAACTCGTCGCAAGAGTGAAATGCTGCATTATCTTTCATTGTAACGATTGTTGCCGCTCTTTTCAGCTCTCTCTTACCATTACATACGTACCAGCACTTGTGCACCACGTATTGGATTGGTATTGGTATCAGCATTGGCAGAAAGTCCAACCTTTTATGAGTTGTATCTGTATCTTCCTTTGAAATGGAAAGACCTACTTTGTCCCGCCTGCAACTGCAACTGCAACTGCAACTGCAACTGCAACTGCAACTGCAACTGCAACTGCAAGAAGGAACTTACCTGCGAGGCCGGGTCAACGCTACATCCACATCCACGCTTGACGTTTCGCGTAGCACGGAACGTCTCATTCTCTTCTACGATCACTCACTTCTCACCAATCTTTATCCATGTTTTGTATCGGACCATGTAATTATATTATTAGTTGATGTTATCGCAGTAGTACTGATTAGTCTGTATATTACGTAATCATAGCGTGCCGTGCTACTTTTAACGTTCCTAGAGAGAGCGATTCGTATCCAAAACATCAGAACGTTAAAAGTAGCACGGCACGCTATGGTTACGTAATATACAGACTAATCAGTACTACTGCGATAACATCAACTAATAATATAATTACATGGTACGGATACAAAACAAGGATAAAGATTGGTGAGAAGTGAGTGATCGTATGAGAGAATGAGACGTTCCGTGCTACGCGAAACGCTCCCCGTGAATTGTAAGCTTACGCTTGCGATTCATAAAGCTAAGTCTTCCCGGAAACCTTCTCATCAATTATCGTGTACTGATGTTGGTAATAAATCAAGTCGTTGAGAAGTTGAATCCTCTTGTATGAAGGTAAAATCTCCGTGAGCATGCCTGAGTAGTTGTCTCCAGGAGGTATTATCGACACTTGTAAAACTCCTGTTGCGGTATACTCCCCCCTGATCAAACGATGTCTGACTGAGTTGTGTAGCGGATGTTGGAGCATTCGTAGCCTTCACCATACTGTTATTGTCGCAAAAGAAATCAGGTGATCAGTCGATTGGTATACCGAACATCTTTCGTTTGACCTTCAGTGCAACTGTCAAATCCCTCGCGAGGCGCATCGCGACCATCTCGGCTCCAAAAGTTGCAGGTTCAACCATCAACCATACTCTGCTTCTTGCCTATTAAACAATAAGATTCTGGTCTTCGCCTTCTCTCCCAACAGAACTGGTATTCCCGCTCCTCAATCATCTCCCGTCAAAATCCTTCCAATTTGTGCCATGCTTAGGGGCTTCTTCGACATGAATTGTAGACATAGCAAGTCTCCTATCTGGATACCTACCCAGGTAACGTGTGATTCCGTAAACAGCTTTTGTGGTTACGACGAAGTACGGTCGTGTAATGTGACATGATGGCGACATCAATCTGGATATAAATGCGTCCAAATCCAATCGATCGAAGCATTCCCATGATCTGTTGATACCTAGTAGAGCATCGTTTTAACCCTCCCCGTTGGCCGCTGGGTGCATTCAGCCCATTATGCTGATCGGTATTGATTCCGTCGGCACCAATGTAACATGTTTTGATCGTGCTTGTGATCAAAATGATCCCTACATTTCGGCTGGGTCAATCTTCACTAGCCTCAACCGTCTCCCCGTAAACACCTCTCAATGTACATCTTTTTCATGCAACTTCTCAGATGCATCGGGGTTTTGAATTCCCGAGTGTCGCGAGATGTTTTGACCACATCGTAGGAACGGTCCAAGCCAATTGATCGTCGTACACAAATGAGTTGCTGGTATCTTTACCTCTTTCACTGGGTTAGTCCGGTGTCTAGCTCTAGCGTTCTGGATAAGGTAGCAAGGTATCTTCCTGTGTCAACTTAATTGACTGAGTTCTCTCTCTCCTCCTTCTCATGCATCGTGTTGTCTCAGAGGTTCTTCATAAGTTTGCCATGTCCTTCTTCCTGCCCGAGGTCGTTTATTATTCTCTCAGAGCTTCATCATCACCTCATTCAGGTTCTTGGTTGTTGGTAGGACGACATCTACGTCGACCAACATTATCTTATCTCATAATGAATGATGGATTGTGTCCCTAATCTCGTGTCTTGGGAGTGGCTCTTCATCCTGTATACATCTTTGACAAGCATAGTTCTGTACATTGTAAATCATGTTGCGCATAGTGACAAATCTTCGCTTCGTTCCCTTCATCTTAAACTATCTCAGGTGATTCTAGCCTCGAACCACGTTCTCACTTCAATTCAAGAATGCGATACCCATACGAATATTCGTGGTCGGTACGTCTAATGGCAGTCATGTAGATGAGGTAGGCATTGTCCCGTGGATGACAGATCTGGATCTATATCTGTGCTGTTTTGTAGGCCCTAACTTTGATGCGTCTGACTGTTCGGGCTGCTGGGCTTATCCGCTTTGTCTTTGCTCAGTATTTGTCGCGGCAATTTATACAATACTCTGCATTTTCAAGGAGTCATTTCCTCACAACCTCTCCTACATTCTGTCGCCTGTATTGCTTGTGTAACATGTTGAATGTCTTGCTTCCAGAGTCGGCGTGTGACTTCCTTGGTATGTTGATGTTGGCTCTCCTGTATTGTCTCATCGCCTCTCGCATATCTATACGTCTTTAAGTCGGTCTCTTGTTGTCGTGGTTATATCGCCTCATTTCAGCCATTTACATTTGTGTGTCAAATTGTCCAGTGCGTCTCTGGTTCGACTCGCATTAGCCTGGCTTATATCTCTTGTTTCAGCATCACGAGCGAAGTATATCACTCATATTCTCCCCGTATGCCGAGTCTTATGTTGGTCTAGTTGGTGATTGGTCGAATCAGTCTCACGAAGCCATGTGGTGGCTTTACCCCATCTACCACAATCGGCATCTAACCGTCCGCAATACCCTATCGATGTAACCCCGTACTCTGTCAGACCTTCTCGTGCCGTTTGAGATTGGTCTCACCTGATATATATTCGAATTCATTTGCAGCTCTAGTATCCAGTAGAGATTATTTGTGATCCCTTCTCTGAGCGGTGCCCTACTATAAGTAGTTCGAAGCAAAGGTTAGCTGTTGTTGTCGCTCATACTAAGAAGGCTTGTTGTCCATGCATCTTGAGTCGTCTCCAAATGTGTTATGGCGCTCCCGCAGTGATTGTCATGCAATTGCTCTCAAGAATTGTCAGGAGGCACCTCAACAGCGTCCTACGCTCGGTCTTAACGTCCTAGTTTCATGAAACTCACTAACAATAGCCACTAAGCTATCGAGTCGGCTTCTCAGAAACGTTTTGCTCTGCTCTGCTAACGCAATGATGCACATGTAAGGTATCACGGTGTTCCCATTTGCTCTGCTCTGCTAACGCAACTATGCCCATGTAAGGTATCACGGTGTTCACACCATTGTTATCATAATATTGACGTCAACTTGATGCTATGTGACCGCTTTGTGGGTCATCCAATCTTTCTTATGTCGCTTTCATTCGACCCGACCAAAGCATTCTTCAATATCATTTCTTCATTTGCACTCTTCTGTCAAAATCTTGGTCTGTACTATCTCGTTGATTTCCTCTGCCATTATGTCGGGTGATAAGACATGCATCACGCCCTTTCTAGCTTGATAACTGGCGTTTCATCCACATTCATCCGTAGTGTCATAGGTAACTTCACACCTGGCTCTATGATTAGCGTGAGCATCATTTGCATCTGCTATGGCGCAGCTCCTTGTTGCATTGGTCTCTGTCTCTTTTATCTGCCTCTTCTATGCCATCTATTTTATCTGCCTTCTCTATGCCATCTTGGGAATGTCAAGTATCAACATTCTCTCCCCTGCTTGACATTCAATTATTGGTGTACGGGAGGTATTGCTGCCCTTTCTTTGATCATATCGGTCGAGTGTCTCCCGTTCCTGGGTGTCAACCCGTCTCCAGTTCAGTGCGCATTGTTTGCACCATGTTGTATCAATCATTCTTCACTGTGGGCTTCTCGCTGGCAAGATGCTCTGGAGTATCTCATCCAGAGCATCTTGCCAGCGAGGAGCCCATAGTGAAGAACGATTGATACAACATGGTGCAAACAATGGGCACTGAACTGGAGATGAGTTGACATCCAGGACCAGGAGATACTCGATATGATCAAAGAAGGGGCAGCAATACCTAGTGTAGACCAATAATGAATTTCAAGCAGGGGAGAATGTTGATACTTGACATTCCCAAGATGGCCTAGAAGAGGCAGATTAAAGAGACAGAGACCAATGCAACAAGGAGCTATGTCCATAGCAGTAGATACCAATGCAACAAGACAGCCCTAAATGTGCTATATAGAAGAGAGAAGAGATAAGTAAGCAGTGTAGGCGCCTGCACGCCAGCTGAAAGAGAGGCGGTAACCGCAGGAAGTCAGGCATCATCGATTTTCGAGCGCCGACCCCATGCCTGCGAGAGGCAGGCGATGGGGTCGGCGGCAGTGGCCGATGACTACAATACGCTATGTTGCTATTAAAAGCTATATTTCTTTTCTTTCGCATTGCTAGCAATTTTACTTAATCGAGCGGCATTGCTTTATTCGATCAATCGAGAATTGATATGACTGTGCGACGCGAAACGACTGTAACATTTGTAACGATTCGAATTTTCGGGTAACGAAATGTAACAATAACGTAACACACTAGATAAATTTATAAATCATTCGAAACTTCGAAATAAGCCGTTCGCGGACAACATGAATCGACAGCAGGGTTTTGCACCCGAGGGAAAATCCCGTCGGGTACGGGTACGGGTATGGGTATCCCTGGTAAAGGGGCATCGGGTATGGGTATCGGGTATATACCCGATACCCGAGTCAAAATACTCGGGTATCGGGTATTGGGTATGGGTATTTGTTTTAGCGACCATGGTACTAATTCCTACCAATTTTAGCGAAATTGTTGGGTCTTAGAGACAAATTATTTTGGTGACTCATTTCGCCAACGCTCGAAAGGAGGCTTTTTGAATTTGGAACTTGAGATAAAATCTTTCCGAAATCGGGGCAGCTCGCCCGATTTGAAGAAATATTGGATCTTTTACGTGCAAAATCAAAGTACTTTGGTCTAAAATGGCCCCTAAACCGACCTTTTTCCACACGAAAATCACGAAATACCCATACCCGAAATCATGGGTATTTTACTCGGGTATCGGGTATCGGGTAATACCCGAGGGGGGACTTTTTACGGGTATCGGGTATCGGGTATTTACCCGTACCCGAGCCAAAAACCTCGGGTATCGGGTATGGGTGCGAACTCGGGTGCAAAACCCTGATCGACAGGTCCGTTCGCTAGTTCCCAGATTTTTTTTTTAGGCGCTCGCGGGTCCCTCCCCGCACACGCCGGTCTTTCGACGCCATCGGCGTAATTCACAGGGGGGGGTTATATATTTCGAACAAGGAGCTGTGTTAAAAGCAGATGCGAATGATGTTCATGACGTTCACGCTGACCATAGAGCCAGTCGCGAAGATACTTGTGACACTACGGATGAATGTGGATACGCCACATGTGAAGAACGTGATGCATGTCTTATCACCCGACATAATGGCACGCAGAGGAAGTCAACGAGATAGTGCAGACCAAGATATTCGCAGAAGAGTGCAAATGAAGAAATGATATTGAAGAAAGCTTCGGTCAGGTCGAATGAAAGCGACATGAGAAAGATAGGATGACCCACAAAGCGGCTACTATGTAGCATCAAGTTGACGTCAATATTATGATAACAATGATGTGAACACCGTGATATCTGAGATGGGCATGCATAATTACGTCAGCAGAGCAGAGCAAAACATTTCCGAGAAATCAACATCGACATGATAGGCTTTAGTGGTTGGTAGCGTTATCAACAAAACTGGACAACGAGCGAGAAGCCAACTCGATAGCTTAGTGGTTATTGTTAGTGAGTTTCACGAAACCAGAACAACGTTAAGACCGAGCGTAGCGTTAAGACCGAGCGTAGGACTCGCTGTTGAGGTGACACCTGACACTACTTGAGAACAATTGCACGACAATCACTGCGGGAGCGCCATAACACATTTTGAGACGACTCTAGTTGCATGGACAACAAGCCTTCTTCGTATGAGACGACAACAACAGCTAACCTTTGCATCGAACTGCTTATGTTGTAGGGCACTCAGACTAGAGATCACAAATCTCTATTATCACTGGATACTAGATCTGCAAATGAGTTTGAATATACATCAAGTGAGACCAATCTCAAACGGCACGAGAAGGTCTGACAGAGTATGGGGTGCCGTCGATAGGGTATTGCAGACGCTTAAATGCTGTTCGTGGTAGATGGGGTAAAGCCATCACATGGCATGACTTCATGAGACTGATTCGGACAATCACCATCATTAGGCCAACAAAAGACTCGGCATACGGGGAGAATACGAATGATATACCTCGCTCGTGTTGCTGAAACACATGTAGGCCAGGCTAATGCGAGTCGAACCAGAGACGCACTGGACGATTTGACACACAAATGTAAATGACTGCTACGAGGTGTTATAAACGCACAACTGTAAATGACTGAAACGAGGCGATAATCACGACAACCCAAAGATGTATAGACATGCAAGAGGCGATGAGTCAATAGCAGGAGAGCAATTATACCATGGAAGTCCCACGCCGGCTCTGGGAGCATGGCATTCAACATATTCCAAAAGCAATACAGGCGACACCTATCGGAACATAGGAGAGGTCGTGAAGAGATGACTACTTGAACATGCAGAGTATAATAATGAGCAAAGACAAAGCGGATAAGCGCTGCCCAAACAGCCATACGCATCTAAGTTAGGGCTCACAAAACAGCACAGATATAGATCCAGATATGTCATCCACGGGACAATGCCTACCTCATCTACATGACTGCCATTAGATGTACCGAACACGAATATTCGTATGGGCAACGCATGCTTGAATTCAAGTGAAAATGTGGTTCGAAGCTAGAATCACCTGAGGTAGTGAAGATGAAGGGAACGAGGTGAAGATCTGTCACTATGCGCAACTTGACTTACAATGTACAGAACTATGCTTGTCCAAGATGTATACAGGATGAAGAGTCACTCCCAAGACACGAGATGATTAGGGACACAATCCATCATACATTATGAGATAGTATCTATCGACGTAGATGACATCCTAAGCCCGAACGAGGTGATGATTAAGCTCTGAGAGAATAATAAACGACCTCGGGCAGGAAGAAGGACATGGCAAACTTATGAAGAACCTCTGAGACAACACGATGCATGAGAAGGAGGAGAGAGAACTCAATCAATCAAGTTGACACAGGAAGATACCAGGCTACCTTATCCAGAAGGTTAGAGCTAAGACCGAACTAAAGCGGTGAGAGAGGTAAAGATACCAGCAACTCATGTGTACGACGATCAATTGGCTTGTAGCAATAAGACCGTTTTTACGATGTCGTCAAAGCACCTCGCGACACTCGGGAATACAAAACCCCGATGCATCTGAGAAGTTACATGGAAAGATGTACAGCGGAAGGTGTTTACGGGGAGACGGTTGAGGCTAGGAAAGATTGACCCAGCCGGTATGTAGAGACCATTTTGACCACAAGCACGATCGAAACATGTTACCAGATTCGGTGCAGGGAATCCAACCAAATATTAATACCAGTCGGCATATTGGGCTGAATGCACCCAGCGGCCAACGGGGAGAAGTTAAAACAGTGTTCAACTAGGTATCAACAGATCATGGGAATGTTTCGATCGATTGGATTTGGACGCAATTATATCCAGATTGATGTCGCCATCGTGCCACAATACATGACCGCACTTCGTCTTGGACACCTCGAAAGCTGTTTACGGAATTATACGTTACCTGGATAGGTATCCAGATAGGAGACTTGCTATGTCTACAATGCATGTCGAAGAAGCCCCAAAGCATAGCACAGATTGGAAGAATTATTACGGGAGATAATTGAGGAAGACCCAGCGGAAATACCAGTTCCGTTGGGGAAGAAGGCGAGGATCAGAATCTTATCGTTCAATAAACAAGAAGCAGAGTACGGCTGAATCTGCAAAATTTTGGAGCCGCGACGGAGACGGTAGCGATGCGCTTCGCGAGAGGTTTGACAGTTGCACTGAAGATCAAACTAAAGATGTTCGCTGTACCAATTGACTGAGCACCTGATTTCTTTTGTGACAATGACAGTATGGTGAAGGCTATGAATACTCCAACATACTCTACAAAACTCAGACAGACACCGTATCATCAGGGGGGAGTATACCGCAACAGCAACAGGAATTTTACGATGTCGGTAATACATCCTGGAGCCAATTACTCGGACACACTCAAGAAGATATTACCTTTATACAAGAGGATTCAACTTCTCAACGACTTGATATATTACCAACATCAGTGCACGATAATTGATGAGAAGGTTTCCGGGGAGACTTAGCTTTATGAATCGCAAGCGTTGGCTTACAATTCATGGGGAGCGTTTCGCGTAGCACGGAACGTCTCATTCTCTTATACGATCACTCACTTCTCACCAATCATTATCCATGTTTTGTATCCGTACCATGTAATTATATTATTAGTTGATGTTATCGCAGTAGTACTGATTAGTCTGTATATTACGTAATCATAGCGTGCCGTGCTACTTTTAACGCTGGATTCGGACTGAGCTCACTGAGAGCAGTAATTTAAGCGAATAAAATAGCTTCAGAGTGTGTGTAGCGGCTGAGAACGAACAAAAGGGGCAAAAGTGGCTAGGCTGACCCTGCACTTAGCCATGAACCGTCAATCTCGATTCCTCCCTCTGCAGCCGTCGAGTATTTCTGGGTGTGCACGTGCTGTACGTATTGTCGCACTGATGCAGATATTCATCCAACAATGAAGCCCACAAGAAGACCCACTCCACGACCGACGAGGAGTCCCTCTCCAACTTGGGTAGAAGCAGAGAGCCCCACCCGACCTTCTGTTTGGTGGAACAAGCGCGTGAACGAGCTGACGTAAAATAAAATTTCTTTCACCTTCTGAAGTGCTTGACTTGAAACGATTCAATGATAAAATAAATGAAAGTTAGTCTTAGGTATAAATAGATTGGACTGAATTCACTCCGATGCTCTCAGTCTCCCCAAGGATTTGCCATGTTCACTCGAACCCTACGCTCTTCAGCCATTCTTTCTAGAACCCAACAAGGCTTTGACACCGGCATAAATGCCAACTACCACATATGGAGCGACAAGACACGTAACTGGATTTCGTAGCAACGCACCAACTTTGGGTAAAGAACCACAGACAGTATCGACAGAAGCATCAATGGTTCGAAAAATGGGCCGATGGATCGATTGTAGCAAGGAGACTGACTTGGACTTAGGGAATACTTGCCCGTACAGCAAACCAAAAGATACCTTGCGTACGACAGCATAGCAAGTTACGCCTACCCCATACACACCCACCGCAATACAGCCCTGTTGCCACAACTCAAGCTTTGTCTTCCTGCTTCGCTTCACGCCGTAGCAGACACCATATCCAACCGAAAAGAAGAAGAATAGGTACACCACAACAATGATCAACAGTTGCAATACTGTCAATACCAAGTAGATATTCAATGTGGTCACAACAATAGCTTGACCTTGCGAAAGAGGCAGACGCGGCAATGCCCCAAAGGCCGTCAAGTTTAGAACGCAAAGTTGATTGAGCATTCGTAGAGAGCGATCAATGCGGAATACCTTCAAGAATTGATAGGAAGCATACAGCGTGTCGACCATGGCATTACCGAACAATTCCTTCTCTTTCTCTTTGTCCTTGTCCGATGCATTCTTTGGGAGCTGGAATAGTGGGGCCAAAAGAGCTTGCTCCTTTTTATCCATCCGATAAATATTGCCATTATTCTTCCCTGGCACTTTTTGCAATACTCCCCAAGTAACGAGCTTGAGCACATTTGTCTTTTGTTCCTCTCCACCAAGAGCATCAAGACTGATAAATCCATGACTGGAGTGTAGCAACCTCCACAGAAGTTTGGCAATCCCCTTCTTCCGTCCAATGTACCAACGCTTTTGCTTGAATGGGGGTTTGGTAATTCTAATACATACAGCCGACTTTGCCATTGGGCGGTTGGCACGACGCACTCTCCTTTCTGCAACAAAATCGGAGCAATCACATGCATCCTCGTCGTCGGTATCATCATCATTGGGGATGAGCTTCAAGCCCATCATCTTCACCACTAGTAGATTTCTGCATGGTGGGCATTCAATAAATCGTCGACTCTAAGTCTCAATGTTATCTTCAGAAAGTCCAACCTTTTATCAGTTGCATCTGTATCTTCCTTTGAAATCGAAAGACCTTTGTCCCGCCTGCAACTGCAAGAAGGAACTTACCTGTACCTGCGAGGCCGGGTCAACGCTCCATCCACGCTTGGACAGGGAAATGAACAACACGCCTTTGCCTCCTACAGAGGGGAACGATGAGAAAAACACAAGTGTGAACCGACACAAGTGTGAACCGACACAAGTGTGAACCGACACAAGTGTGAACTGTTTCTGGAACACCAGCGTGAACCATTTCATGAGGGGTTGGCATCTTGATCCTGCCATAATTTTATCAACAGCAACAGATTAAACGATATCTCAAAAATCATGAAGCTTCATCTTATTATCTCCGCCGCCTTAGCTCTTCTCTCAACCGCTCCAGGAGCTGTCTCTGCCGCTGTGGCTGTAAGTTTGCATTGTTATTTGTTCCGTTCGTTTGATAAGTCAGTTCATGTGTTTCGCCTTGCCTTGCCTTGCAGCCTTTCTACTGATTCAAGTTCAAATCACTGACGCCTCTCACTTCACTCTCACTTGTATAATATGCATCATAGCATCCTGTTAGTGGATTTGAATTTGAAAATGACGGTGAGGGAATTACTGCTCCGTCCGACGAGTTTCCTGTTAGTGGATTTGAATTTGAATATGACGGTGAGGGAATTACCGCTCCGTCCGAGGAGTTCGAGTCCGAGGATGACCCAATTTTCCTAGCCGTTCAATGCAGGGGCCGCGGAAAGAAGCGTTGCCTCAGGGCCCGTAGATGCAAATGGGTTACTAGCTGGAGCAAAAGCTGGAGCAACTCGAGTAAGCGCAAGAATGGGAAAAAAATCAATCGCTGGAAGAATCAGAAAAGGCGCAGCCGCAGATGCGTAGCAAAACGCGTTGTCGTCAAAGACCTTGGCTTCGTCGGCGATGACGATGACGATGATGAGGATGAGGAGTATGATTTCTTTGATGAGGAGTAGGTTAAGAGTGTTGGCGGCTGGGGGCAATCAGGAGGAGAATTTTCAAATGCACTCTTATCTGTAGGAGCAAATGTGAGTGTTGGAGTAGTTAAGAGTGTTGGTGTTGGTGGCTAAGGGTAAGGGCAATCAGAGAGAGAACTTTCAAAAGCACTCTACTATCTGGTAGGAGCAAATGTGTGTGCAACTGCACGTCAGGTCACGTTCAAATATTCTTATCCAATAGTAAAAACAATTCCTGAAAACTCGTCGCAAGAGTGACATGCTGCATTATCTTTCATTGTAACGATTGTTGCCACTCTTTTCATCTCTTTTACCAGCACTTGTGCACCACGTATTGGTATTGGCATTGGCAGAAAGTCCAACCTTTTATCAGTTGCATCTGTATCTTCCTTTGAAATCGAAAGACCTTTGTCCCGCCTGCAACTGCAAGAAGGAACTTACCTGTACCTGCGAGGCCGGGTCAACGCTCCATCCACGCTTGGACAGGGAAATGAACAACACGCCTTTGCCTCCTACAGAGGGGAACGATGAGAAAAACACAAGTGTGAACCGACACAAGTGTGAACCGACACAAGTGTGAACCGACACAAGTGTGAACTGTTTCTGGAACACCAGCGTGAACCATTTCATGAGGGGTTGGCATCTTGATCCTGCCATAATTTTATCAACAGCAACAGATTAAACGATATCTCAAAAATCATGAAGCTTCATCTTATTATCTCCGCCGCCTTAGCTCTTCTCTCAACCGCTCCAGGAGCTGTCTCTGCCGCTGTGGCTGTAAGTTTGCATTGTTATTTGTTCCGTTCGTTTGATAAGTCAGTTCATGTGTTTCGCCTTGCCTTGCCTTGCAGCCTTTCTACTGATTCAAGTTCAAATCACTGACGCCTCTCACTTCACTCTCACTTGTATAATATGCATCATAGCATCCTGTTAGTGGATTTGAATTTGAAAATGACGGTGAGGGAATTACTGCTCCGTCCGACGAGTTTCCTGTTAGTGGATTTGAATTTGAATATGACGGTGAGGGAATTACCGCTCCGTCCGAGGAGTTCGAGTCCAAGGATGACCCAATTTTCCTAGCCGTTCAATGCAGGGGCCGCGGAAAGAAGCGTTGCCTCAGGGCCCGTAGATGCAAATGGGTTACTAGCTGGAGCAAAAGCTGGAGCAACTCGAGTAAGCGCAAGAATGGGAAAAAAATCAATCGCTGGAAGAATCAGAAAAGGCGCAGCCGCAGATGCGTAGCAAAACGCGTTGTCGTCAAAGACCTTGGCTTCGTCGGCGATGACGATGACGATGATGAGGATGAGGAGTATGATTTCTTTGATGAGGAGTAGGTTAAGAGTGTTGGCGGCTGGGGGCAATCAGGAGGAGAATTTTCAAATGCACTCTTATCTGTAGGAGCAAATGTGAGTGTTGGAGTAGTTAAGAGTGTTGGTGTTGGTGGCTAAGGGTAAGGGCAATCAGAGAGAGAACTTTCAAAAGCACTCTACTATCTGGTAGGAGCAAATGTGTGTGCAACTGCACGTCAGGTCACGTTCAAATATTCTTATCCAATAGTAAAAACAATTCCTGAAAACTCGTCGCAAGAGTGACATGCTGCATTATCTTTCATTGTAACGATTGTTGCCACTCTTTTCATCTCTTTTACCAGCACTTGTGCACCACGTATTGGTATTGGCATTGGCAGAAAGTCCAACCTTTTATCAGTTGCATCTGTATCTTCCTTTGAAATCGAAAGACCTTTGTCCCGCCTGCAACTGCAAGAAGGAACTTACCTGTACCTGCGAGGCCGGGTCAACGCTCCATCCACGCTTGGACAGGGAAATGAACAACACGCCTTTGCCTCCTACAGAGGGGAACGATGAGAAAAACACAAGTGTGAACCGACACAAGTGTGAACCGACACAAGTGTGAACCGACACAAGTGTGAACTGTTTCTGGAACACCAGCGTGAACCATTTCATGAGGGGTTGGCATCTTGATCCTGCCATAATTTTATCAACAGCAACAGATTAAACGATATCTCAAAAATCATGAAGCTTCATTTATTATCTCCGCCGCCTTAGCTCTTCTCTCAACCGCTCCAGGAGCTGTCTCTGCCGCTGTGGCTGTAAGTTTGCATTGTTATTTGTTCCGTTCGTTTGATAAGTCAGTTCATGTGTTTCGCCTTGCCTTGCCTTGCAGCCTTTCTACTGATTCAAGTTCAAATCACTGACGCCTCTCACTTCACTCTCACTTGTATAATATGCATCATAGCATCCTGTTAGTGGATTTGAATTTGAAAATGACGGTGAGGGAATTACTGCTCCGTCCGACGAGTTTCCTGTTAGTGGATTTGAATTTGAATATGACGGTGAGGGAATTACCGCTCCGTCCGAGGAGTTCGAGTCCGAGGATGACCCAATTTTCCTAGCCGTTCAATGCAGGGGCCGCGGAAAGAAGCGTTGCCTCAGGGCCCGTAGATGCAAATGGGTTACTAGCTGGAGCAAAAGCTGGAGCAACTCGAGTAAGCGCAAGAATGGGAAAAAAATCAATCGCTGGAAGAATCAGAAAAGGCGCAGCCGCAGATGCGTAGCAAAACGCGTTGTCGTCAAAGACCTTGGCTTCGTCGGCGATGACGATGACGATGATGAGGATGAGGAGTATGATTTCTTTGATGAGGAGTAGGTTAAGAGTGTTGGCGGCTGGGGGCAATCAGGAGGAGAATTTTCAAATGCACTCTTATCTGTAGGAGCAAATGTGAGTGTTGGAGTAGTTAAGAGTGTTGGTGTTGGTGGCTAAGGGTAAGGGCAATCAGAGAGAGAACTTTCAAAAGCACTCTACTATCTGGTAGGAGCAAATGTGTGTGCAACTGCACGTCAGGTCACGTTCAAATATTCTTATCCAATAGTAAAAACAATTCCTGAAAACTCGTCGCAAGAGTGACATGCTGCATTATCTTTCATTGTAACGATTGTTGCCACTCTTTTCATCTCTTTTACCAGCACTTGTGCACCACGTATTGGTATTGGCATTGGCAGAAAGTCCAACCTTTTATCAGTTGCATCTGTATCTTCCTTTGAAATCGAAAGACCTTTGTCCCGCCTGCAACTGCAAGAAGGAACTTACCTGTACCTGCGAGGCCGGGTCAACGCTCCATCCACGCTTGGACAGGGAAATGAACAACACGCCTTTGCCTCCTACAGAGGGGAACGATGAGAAAAACACAAGTGTGAACCGACACAAGTGTGAACCGACACAAGTGTGAACCGACACAAGTGTGAACTGTTTCTGGAACACCAGCGTGAACCATTTCATGAGGGGTTGGCATCTTGATCCTGCCATAATTTTATCAACAGCAACAGATTAAACGATATCTCAAAAATCATGAAGCTTCATCTTATTATCTCCGCCGCCTTAGCTCTTCTCTCAACCGCTCCAGGAGCTGTCTCTGCCGCTGTGGCTGTAAGTTTGCATTGTTATTTGTTCCGTTCGTTTGATAAGTCAGTTCATGTGTTTCGCCTTGCCTTGCCTTGCAGCCTTTCTACTGATTCAAGTTCAAATCACTGACGCCTCTCACTTCACTCTCACTTGTATAATATGCATCATAGCATCCTGTTAGTGGATTTGAATTTGAAAATGACGGTGAGGGAATTACTGCTCCGTCCGACGAGTTTCCTGTTAGTGGATTTGAATTTGAATATGACGGTGAGGGAATTACCGCTCCGTCCGAGGAGTTCGAGTCCGAGGATGACCCAATTTTCCTAGCCGTTCAATGCAGGGGCCGCGGAAAGAAGCGTTGCCTCAGGGCCCGTAGATGCAAATGGGTTACTAGCTGGAGCAAAAGCTGGAGCAACTCGAGTAAGCGCAAGAATGGGAAAAAAATCAATCGCTGGAAGAATCAGAAAAGGCGCAGCCGCAGATGCGTAGCAAAACGCGTTGTCGTCAAAGACCTTGGCTTCGTCGGCGATGACGATGACGATGATGAGGATGAGGAGTATGATTTCTTTGATGAGGAGTAGGTTAAGAGTGTTGGCGGCTGGGGGCAATCAGGAGGAGAATTTTCAAATGCACTCTTATCTGTAGGAGCAAATGTGAGTGTTGGAGTAGTTAAGAGTGTTGGTGTTGGTGGCTAAGGGTAAGGGCAATCAGAGAGAGAACTTTCAAAAGCACTCTACTATCTGGTAGGAGCAAATGTGTGTGCAACTGCACGTCAGGTCACGTTCAAATATTCTTATCCAATAGTAAAAACAATTCCTGAAAACTCGTCGCAAGAGTGACATGCTGCATTATCTTTCATTGTAACGATTGTTGCCACTCTTTTCATCTCTTTTACCAGCACTTGTGCACCACGTATTGGTATTGGCATTGGCAGAAAGTCCAACCTTTTATCAGTTGCATCTGTATCTTCCTTTGAAATCGAAAGACCTTTGTCCCGCCTGCAACTGCAAGAAGGAACTTACCTGTACCTGCGAGGCCGGGTCAACGCTCCATCCACGCTTGGACAGGGAAATGAACAACACGCCTTTGCCTCCTACAGAGGGGAACGATGAGAAAAACACAAGTGTGAACCGACACAAGTACAAGTGTGAACCGACACAAGTGTGAACCGACACAAGTGTGAACTGTTTCTGGAACACCAGCGTGAACCATTTCATGAGGGGTTGGCATCTTGATCCTGCCATAATTTTATCAACAGCAACAGATTAAACGATATCTCAAAAATCATGAAGCTTCATCTTATTATCTCCGCCGCCTTAGCTCTTCTCTCAACCGCTCCAGGAGCTGTCTCTGCCGCTGTGGCTGTAAGTTTGCATTGTTATTTGTTCCGTTCGTTTGATAAGTCAGTTCATGTGTTTCGCCTTGCCTTGCCTTGCAGCCTTTCTACTGATTCAAGTTCAAATCACTGACGCCTCTCACTTCACTCTCACTTGTATAATATGCATCATAGCATCCTGTTAGTGGATTTGAATTTGAAAATGACGGTGAGGGAATTACTGCTCCGTCCGACGAGTTTCCTGTTAGTGGATTTGAATTTGAATATGACGGTGAGGGAATTACCGCTCCGTCCGAGGAGTTCGAGTCCGAGGATGACCCAATTTTCCTAGCCGTTCAATGCAGGGGCCGCGGAAAGAAGCGTTGCCTCAGGGCCCGTAGATGCAAATGGGTTACTAGCTGGAGCAAAAGCTGGAGCAACTCGAGTAAGCGCAAGAATGGGAAAAAAATCAATCGCTGGAAGAATCAGAAAAGGCGCAGCCGCAGATGCGTAGCAAAACGCGTTGTCGTCAAAGACCTTGGCTTCGTCGGCGATGACGATGACGATGATGAGGATGAGGAGTATGATTTCTTTGATGAGGAGTAGGTTAAGAGTGTTGGCGGCTGGGGGCAATCAGGAGGAGAATTTTCAAATGCACTCTTATCTGTAGGAGCAAATGTGAGTGTTGGAGTAGTTAAGAGTGTTGGTGTTGGTGGCTAAGGGTAAGGGCAATCAGAGAGAGAACTTTCAAAAGCACTCTACTATCTGGTAGGAGCAAATGTGTGTGCAACTGCACGTCAGGTCACGTTCAAATATTCTTATCCAATAGTAAAAACAATTCCTGAAAACTCGTCGCAAGAGTGACATGCTGCATTATCTTTCATTGTAACGATTGTTGCCACTCTTTTCATCTCTTTTACCAGCACTTGTGCACCACGTATTGGTATTGGCATTGGCAGAAAGTCCAACCTTTTATCAGTTGCATCTGTATCTTCCTTTGAAATCGAAAGACCTTTGTCCCGCCTGCAACTGCAAGAAGGAACTTACCTGTACCTGCGAGGCCAGGTCAACGCTCCATCCACGCTTGGACAGGGAAATGAACAACACGCCTTTGCCTCCTACAGAGGGGAACGATGAGAAAAACACAAGTGTGAACCGACACAAGTGTGAACCGACACAAGTGTGAACCGACACAAGTGTGAACTGTTTCTGGAACACCAGCGTGAACCATTTCATGAGGGGTTGGCATCTTGATCCTGCCATAATTTTATCAACAGCAACAGATTAAACGATATCTCAAAAATCATGAAGCTTCATCTTATTATCTCCGCCGCCTTAGCTCTTCTCTCAACCGCTCCAGGAGCTGTCTCTGCCGCTGTGGCTGTAAGTTTGCATTGTTATTTGTTCCGTTCGTTTGATAAGTCAGTTCATGTGTTTCGCCTTGCCTTGCCTTGCAGCCTTTCTACTGATTCAAGTTCAAATCACTGACGCCTCTCACTTCACTCTCACTTGTATAATATGCATCATAGCATCCTGTTAGTGGATTTGAATTTGAAAATGACGGTGAGGGAATTACTGCTCCGTCCGACGAGTTTCCTGTTAGTGGATTTAAATTTGAATATGACGGTGAGGGAATTACCGCTCCGTCCGAGGAGTTCGAGTCCGAGGATGACCCAATTTTCCTAGCCGTTCAATGCAGGGGCCGCGGAAAGAAGCGTTGCCTCAGGGCCCGTAGATGCAAATGGGTTACTAGCTGGAGCAAAAGCTGGAGCAACTCGAGTAAGCGCAAGAATGGGAAAAAAATCAATCGCTGGAAGAATCAGAAAAGGCGCAGCCGCAGATGCGTAGCAAAACGCGTTGTCGTCAAAGACCTTGGCTTCGTCGGCGATGACGATGACGATGATGAGGATGAGGAGTATGATTTCTTTGATGAGGAGTAGGTTAAGAGTGTTGGCGGCTGGGGGCAATCAGGAGGAGAATTTTCAAATGCACTCTTATCTGTAGGAGCAAATGTGAGTGTTGGAGTAGTTAAGAGTGTTGGATGTTGGTGGCTAAGGGTAAGGGCAATCAGAGAGAGAACTTTCAAAAGCACTCTACTATCTGGTAGGAGCAAATGTGTGTGCAACTGCACGTCAGGTCACGTTCAAATATTCTTATCCAATAGTAAAAACAATTCCTGAAAACTCGTCGCAAGAGTGACATGCTGCATTATCTTTCATTGTAACGATTGTTGCCACTCTTTTCATCTCTTTTACCAGCACTTGTGCACCACGTATTGGTATTGGCATTGGCAGAAAGTCCAACCTTTTATCAGTTGCATCTGTATCTTCCTTTGAAATCGAAAGACCTTTGTCCCGCCTGCAACTGCAAGAAGGAACTTACCTGTACCTGCGAGGCCGGGTCAACGCTCCATCCACGCTTGGACAGGGAAATGAACAACACGCCTTTGCCTCCTACAGAGGGGAACGATGAGAAAAACACAAGTGTGAACCGACACAAGTGTGAACCGACACAAGTGTGAACCGACACAAGTGTGAACTGTTTCTGGAACACCAGCGTGAACCATTTCATGAGGGGTTGGCATCTTGATCCTGCCATAATTTTATCAACAGCAACAGATTAAACGATATCTCAAAAATCATGAAGCTTCATCTTATTATCTCCGCCGCCTTAGCTCTTCTCTCAACCGCTCCAGGAGCTGTCTCTGCCGCTGTGGCTGTAAGTTTGCATTGTTATTTGTTCCGTTCGTTTGATAAGTCAGTTCATGTGTTTCGCCTTGCCTTGCCTTGCAGCCTTTCTACTGATTCAAGTTCAAATCACTGACGCCTCTCACTTCACTCTCACTTGTATAATATGCATCATAGCATCCTGTTAGTGGATTTGAATTTGAAAATGACGGTGAGGGAATTACTGCTCCGTCCGACGAGTTTCCTGTTAGTGGATTTGAATTTGAATATGACGGTGAGGGAATTACCGCTCCGTCCGAGGAGTTCGAGTCCGAGGATGACCCAATTTTCCTAGCCGTTCAATGCAGGGGCCGCGGAAAGAAGCTTTGCCTCAGGGCCCGTAGATGCAAATGGGTTACTAGCTGGAGCAAAAGCTGGAGCAACTCGAGTAAGCGCAAGAATGGGAAAAAAATCAATCGCTGGAAGAATCAGAAAAGGCGCAGCCGCAGATGCGTAGCAAAACGCGTTGTCGTCAAAGACCTTGGCTTCGTCGGCGATGACGATGACGATGATGAGGATGAGGAGTATGATTTCTTTGATGAGGAGTAGGTTAAGAGTGTTGGCGGCTGGGGGCAATCAGGAGGAGAATTTTCAAATGCACTCTTATCTGTAGGAGCAAATGTGAGTGTTGGAGTAGTTAAGAGTGTTGATGTTGGTGGCTAAGGGTAAGGGCAATCAGAGAGAGAACTTTCAAAAGCACTCTACTATCTGGTAGGAGCAAATGTGTGTGCAACTGCACGTCAGGTCACGTTCAAATATTCTTATCCAATAGTAAAAACAATTCCTGAAAACTCGTCGCAAGAGTGACATGCTGCATTATCTTTCATTGTAACGATTGTTGCCACTCTTTTCATCTCTTTTACCAGCACTTGTGCACCACGTATTGGTATTGGCATTGGCAGAAAGTCCAACCTTTTATCAGTTGCATCTGTATCTTCCTTTGAAATCGAAAGACCTTTGTCCCGCCTGCAACTGCAAGAAGGAACTTACCTGTACCTGCGAGGCCGGGTCAACGCTCCATCCACGCTTGGACAGGGAAATGAACAACACGCCTTTGCCTCCTACAGAGGGGAACGATGAGAAAAACACAAGTGTGAACCGACACAAGTGTGAACCGACACAAGTGTGAACCGACACAAGTGTGAACTGTTTCTGGAACACCAGCGTGAACCATTTCATGAGGGGTTGGCATCTTGATCCTGCCATAATTTTATCAACAGCAACAGATTAAACGATATCTCAAAAATCATGAAGCTTCATCTTATTATCTCCGCCGCCTTAGCTCTTCTCTCAACCGCTCCAGGAGCTGTCTCTGCCGCTGTGGCTGTAAGTTTGCATTGTTATTTGTTCCGTTCGTTTGATAAGTCAGTTCATGTGTTTCGCCTTGCCTTGCCTTGCAGCCTTTCTACTGATTCAAGTTCAAATCACTGACGCCTCTCACTTCACTCTCACTTGTATAATATGCATCATAGCATCCTGTTAGTGGATTTGAATTTGAAAATGACGGTGAGGGAATTACTGCTCCGTCCGACGAGTTTCCTGTTAGTGGATTTGAATTTGAATATGACGGTGAGGGAATTACCGCTCCGTCCGAGGAGTTCGAGTCCGAGGATGACCCAATTTTCCTAGCCGTTCAATGCAGGGGCCGCGGAAAGAAGCGTTGCCTCAGGGCCCGTAGATGCAAATGGGTTACTAGCTGGAGCAAAAGCTGGAGCAACTCGAGTAAGCGCAAGAATGGGAAAAAAATCAATCGCTGGAAGAATCAGAAAAGGCGCAGCCGCAGATGCGTAGCAAAACGCGTTGTCGTCAAAGACCTTGGCTTCGTCGGCGATGACGATGACGATGATGAGGATGAGGAGTATGATTTCTTTGATGAGGAGTAGGTTAAGAGTGTTGGCGGCTGGGGGCAATCAGGAGGAGAATTTTCAAATGCACTCTTATCTGTAGGAGCAAATGTGAGTGTTGGAGTAGTTAAGAGTGTTGGTGTTGGTGGCTAAGGGTAAGGGCAATCAGAGAGAGAACTTTCAAAAGCACTCTACTATCTGGTAGGAGCAAATGTGTGTGCAACTGCACGTCAGGTCACGTTCAAATATTCTTATCCAATAGTAAAAACAATTCCTGAAAACTCGTCGCAAGAGTGACATGCTGCATTATCTTTCATTGTAACGATTGTTGCCACTCTTTTCATCTCTTTTACCAGCACTTGTGCACCACGTATTGGTATTGGCATTGGCAGAAAGTCCAACCTTTTATCAGTTGCATCTGTATCTTCCTTTGAAATCGAAAGACCTTTGTCCCGCCTGCAACTGCAAGAAGGAACTTACCTGTACCTGCGAGGCCGGGTCAACGCTCCATCCACGCTTGGACAGGGAAATGAACAACACGCCTTTGCCTCCTACAGAGGGGAACGATGAGAAAAACACAAGTGTGAACCGACACAAGTGTGAACCGACACAAGTGTGAACCGACACAAGTGTGAACCGACACAAGTGTGAACTGTTTTCTGGAACACCAGCGTGAACCATTTCATGAGGGGTTGGCATCTTGATCCTGCCATAATTTTATCAACAGCAACAGATTAAACGATATCTCAAAAATCATGAAGCTTCATCTTATTATCTCCGCCGCCTTAGCTCTTCTCTCAACCGCTCCAGGAGCTGTCTCTGCCGCTGTGGCTGTAAGTTTGCATTGTTATTTGTTCCGTTCGTTTGATAAGTCAGTTCATGTGTTTCGCCTTGCCTTGCCTTGCAGCCTTTCTACTGATTCAAGTTCAAATCACTGACGCCTCTCACTTCACTCTCACTTGTATAATATGCATCATAGCATCCTGTTAGTGGATTTGAATTTGAAAATGACGGTGAGGGAATTACTGCTCCGTCCGACGAGTTTCCTGTTAGTGGATTTGAATTTGAATATGACGGTGAGGGAATTACCGCTCCGTCCGAGGAGTTCGAGTCCGAGGATGACCCAATTTTCCTAGCCGTTCAATGCAGGGGCCGCGGAAAGAAGCTTTGCCTCAGGGCCCGTAGATGCAAATGGGTTACTAGCTGGAGCAAAAGCTGGAGCAACTCGAGTAAGCGCAAGAATGGGAAAAAAATCAATCGCTGGAAGAATCAGAAAAGGCGCAGCCGCAGATGCGTAGCAAAACGCGTTGTCGTCAAAGACCTTGGCTTCGTCGGCGATGACGATGACGATGATGAGGATGAGGAGTATGATTTCTTTGATGAGGAGTAGGTTAAGAGTGTTGGCGGCTGGGGGCAATCAGGAGGAGAATTTTCAAATGCACTCTTATCTGTAGGAGCAAATGTGAGTGTTGGAGTAGTTAAGAGTGTTGGTGTTGGTGGCTAAGGGTAAGGGCAATCAGAGAGAGAACTTTCAAAAGCACTCTACTATCTGGTAGGAGCAAATGTGTGTGCAACTGCACGTCAGGTCACGTTCAAATATTCTTATCCAATAGTAAAAACAATTCCTGAAAACTCGTCGCAAGAGTGACATGCTGCATTATCTTTCATTGTAACGATTGTTGCCACTCTTTTCATCTCTTTTACCAGCACTTGTGCACCACGTATTGGTATTGGCATTGGCAGAAAGTCCAACCTTTTATCAGTTGCATCTGTATCTTCCTTTGAAATCGAAAGACCTTTGTCCCGCCTGCAACTGCAAGAAGGAACTTACCTGTACCTGCGAGGCCGGGTCAACGCTCCATCCACGCTTGGACAGGGAAATGAACAACACGCCTTTGCCTCCTACAGAGGGGAACGATGAGAAAAACACAAGTGTGAACCGACACAAGTGTGAACCGACACAAGTGTGAACCGACACAAGTGTGAACTGTTTCTGGAACACCAGCGTGAACCATTTCATGAGGGGTTGGCATCTTGATCCTGCCATAATTTTATCAACAGCAACAGATTAAACGATATCTCAAAAATCATGAAGCTTCATCTTATTATCTCCGCCGCCTTAGCTCTTCTCTCAACCGCTCCAGGAGCTGTCTCTGCCGCTGTGGCTGTAAGTTTGCATTGTTATTTGTTCCGTTCGTTTGATAAGTCAGTTCATGTGTTTCGCCTTGCCTTGCCTTGCAGCCTTTCTACTGATTCAAGTTCAAATCACTGACGCCTCTCACTTCACTCTCACTTGTATAATATGCATCATAGCATCCTGTTAGTGGATTTGAATTTGAAAATGACGGTGAGGGAATTACTGCTCCGTCCGACGAGTTTCCTGTTAGTGGATTTAAATTTGAATATGACGGTGAGGGAATTACCGCTCCGTCCGAGGAGTTCGAGTCCGAGGATGACCCAATTTTTCCTAGCCGTTCAATGCAGGGGCCGCGGAAAGAAGCGTTGCCTCAGGGCCCGTAGATGCAAATGGGTTACTAGCTGGAGCAAAAGCTGGAGCAACTCGAGTAAGCGCAAGAATGGGAAAAAAATCAATCGCTGGAAGAATCAGAAAAGGCGCAGCCGCAGATGCGTAGCAAAACGCGTTGTCGTCAAAGACCTTGGCTTCGTCGGCGATGACGATGACGATGATGAGGATGAGGAGTATGATTTCTTTGATGAGGAGTAGGTTAAGAGTGTTGGCGGCTGGGGGCAATCAGGAGGAGAATTTTCAAATGCACTCTTATCTGTAGGAGTAGGAGCAAATGTGAGTGTTGGAGTAGTTAAGAGTGTTGGTGTTGGTGGCTAAGGGTAAGGGCAATCAGAGAGAGAACTTTCAAAAGCACTCTACTATCTGGTAGGAGCAAATGTGTGTGCAACTGCACGTCAGGTCACGTTCAAATATTCTTATCCAATAGTAAAACCAATTCCTGAAAACTCGTCGCAAGAGTGACATGCTGCATTATCTTTCATTGTAACGATTGTTGCCACTCTTTTCATCTCTTTTACCAGCACTTGTGCACCACGTATTGGTATTGGCATTGGCAGAAAGTCCAACCTTTTATCAGTTGCATCTGTATCTTCCTTTGAAATCGAAAGACCTTTGTCCCGCCTGCAACTGCAAGAAGGAACTTACCTGTACCTGCGAGGCCGGGTCAACGCTCCATCCACGCTTGGACAGGGAAATGAACAACACGCCTTTGCCTCCTACAGAGGGGAACGATGAGAAAAACACAAGTGTGAACCGACACAAGTGTGAACCGACACAAGTGTGAACCGACACAAGTGTGAACCGACACAAGTGTGAACCGACACAAGTGTGAACTGTTTCTGGAACACCAGCGTGAACCATTTCATGAGGGGTTGGCATCTTGATCCTGCCATAATTTTATCAACAGCAACAGATTAAACGATATCTCAAAAATCATGAAGCTTCATCTTATTATCTCCGCCGCCTTAGCTCTTCTCTCAACCGCTCCAGGAGCTGTCTCTGCCGCTGTGGCTGTAAGTTTGCATTGTTATTTGTTCCGTTCGTTTGATAAGTCAGTTCATGTGTTTCGCCTTGCCTTGCCTTGCAGCCTTTCTACTGATTCAAGTTCAAATCACTGACGCCTCTCACTTCACTCTCACTTGTATAATATGCATCATAGCATCCTGTTAGTGGATTTGAATTTGAAAATGACGGTGAGGGAATTACTGCTCCGTCCGACGAGTTTCCTGTTAGTGGATTTGAATTTGAATATGACGGTGAGGGAATTACCGCTCCGTCCGAGGAGTTCGAGTCCGAGGATGACCCAATTTTCCTAGCCGTTCAATGCAGGGGCCGCGGAAAGAAGCGTTGCCTCAGGGCCCGTAAATGCAAATGGGTTACTAGCTGGAGCAAAAGCTGGAGCAACTCGAGTAAGCGCAAGAATGGGAAAAAAATCAATCGCTGGAAGAATCAGAAAAGGCGCAGCCGCAGATGCGTAGCAAAACGCGTTGTCGTCAAAGACCTTGGCTTCGTCGGCGATGACGATGACGATGATGAGGATGAGGAGTATGATTTCTTTGATGAGGAGTAGGTTAAGAGTGTTGGCGGCTGGGGGCAATCAGGAGGAGAATTTTCAAATGCACTCTTATCTGTAGGAGCAAATGTGAGTGTTGGAGTAGTTAAGAGTGTTGGTGTTGGTGGCTAAGGGTAAGGGCAATCAGAGAGAGAACTTTCAAAAGCACTCTACTATCTGGTAGGAGCAAATGTGTGTGCAACTGCACGTCAGGTCACGTTCAAATATTCTTATCCAATAGTAAAAACAATTCCTGAAAACTCGTCGCAAGAGTGACATGCTGCATTATCTTTCATTGTAACGATTGTTGCCACTCTTTTCATCTCTTTTACCAGCACTTGTGCACCACGTATTGGTATTGGCATTGGCAGAAAGTCCAACCTTTTATCAGTTGCATCTGTATCTTCCTTTGAAATCGAAAGACCTTTGTCCCGCCTGCAACTGCAAGAAGGAACTTACCTGTACCTGCGAGGCCGGGTCAACGCTCCATCCACGCTTGGACAGGGAAATGAACAACACGCCTTTGCCTCCTACAGAGGGGAACGATGAGAAAAACACAAGTGTGAACCGACACAAGTGTGAACCGACACAAGTGTGAACCGACACAAGTGTGAACCGACACAAGTGTGAACTGTTTCTGGAACACCAGCGTGAACCATTTCATGAGGGGTTGGCATCTTGATCCTGCCATAATTTTATCAACAGCAACAGATTAAACGATATCTCAAAAATCATGAAGCTTCATCTTATTATCTCCGCCGCCTTAGCTCTTCTCTCAACCGCTCCAGGAGCTGTCTCTGCCGCTGTGGCTGTAAGTTTGCATTGTTATTTGTTCCGTTCGTTTGATAAGTCAGTTCATGTGTTTCGCCTTGCCTTGCCTTGCAGCCTTTCTACTGATTCAAGTTCAAATCACTGACGCCTCTCACTTCACTCTCACTTGTATAATATGCATCATAGCATCCTGTTAGTGGATTTGAATTTGAAAATGACGGTGAGGGAATTACTGCTCCGTCCGACGAGTTTCCTGTTGGTGGATTTGAATTTGAATATGACGGTGAGGGAATTACCGCTCCGTCCGAGGAGTTCGAGTCCGAGGATGACCCAATTTTCCTAGCCGTTCAATGCAGGGGCCGCGGAAAGAAGCGTTGCCTCAGGGCCCGTAGATGCAAATGGGTTACTAGCTGGAGCAAAAGCTGGAGCAACTCGAGTAAGCGCAAGAATGGGAAAAAAATCAATCGCTGGAAGAATCAGAAAAGGCGCAGCCGCAGATGCGTAGCAAAACGCGTTGTCGTCAAAGACCTTGGCTTCGTCGGCGATGACGATGACGATGATGAGGATGAGGAGTATGATTTCTTTGATGAGGAGTAGGTTAAGAGTGTTGGCGGCTGGGGGCAATCAGGAGGAGAATTTTCAAATGCACTCTTATCTGTAGGAGCAAATGTGAGTGTTGGAGTAGTTAAGAGTGTTGGTGTTGGTGGCTAAGGGTAAGGGCAATCAGAGAGAGAACTTTCAAAAGCACTCTACTATCTGGTAGGAGCAAATGTGTGTGCAACTGCACGTCAGGTCACGTTCAAATATTCTTATCCAATAGTAAAAACAATTCCTGAAAACTCGTCGCAAGAGTGACATGCTGCATTATCTTTCATTGTAACGATTGTTGCCACTCTTTTCATCTCTTTTACCAGCACTTGTGCACCACGTATTGGTATTGGCATTGGCAGAAAGTCCAACCTTTTATCAGTTGCATCTGTATCTTCCTTTAAAATCGAAAGACCTTTGTCCCGCCTGCAACTGCAAGAAGGAACTTACCTGTACCTGCGAGGCCGGGTCAACGCTCCATCCACGCTTGGACAGGGAAATGAACAACACGCCTTTGCCTCCTACAGAGGGGAACGATGAGAAAAACACAAGTGTGAACCGACACAAGTGTGAACCGACACAAGTGTGAACCGACACAAGTGTGAACCGACACAAGTGTGAACTGTTTCTGGAACACCAGCGTGAACCATTTCATGAGGGGTTGGCATCTTGATCCTGCCATAATTTTATCAACAGCAACAGATTAAACGATATCTCAAAAATCATGAAGCTTCATCTTATTATCTCCGCCGCCTTAGCTCTTCTCTCAACCGCTCCAGGAGCTGTCTCTGCCGCTGTGGCTGTAAGTTTGCATTGTTATTTGTTCCGTTCGTTTGATAAGTCAGTTCATGTGTTTCGCCTTGCCTTGCCTTGCAGCCTTTCTACTGATTCAAGTTCAAATCACTGACGCCTCTCACTTCACTCTCACTTGTATAATATGCATCATAGCATCCTGTTAGTGGATTTGAATTTGAAAATGACGGTGAGGGAATTACTGCTCCGTCCGACGAGTTTCCTGTTGGTGGATTTGAATTTGAATATGACGGTGAGGGAATTACCGCTCCGTCCGAGGAGTTCGAGTCCGAGGATGACCCAATTTTCCTAGCCGTTCAATGCAGGGGCCGCGGAAAGAAGCGTTGCCTCAGGGCCCGTAGATGCAAATGGGTTACTAGCTGGAGCAAAAGCTGGAGCAACTCGAGTAAGCGCAAGAATGGGAAAAAAATCAATCGCTGGAAGAATCAGAAAAGGCGCAGCCGCAGATGCGTAGCAAAACGCGTTGTCGTCAAAGACCTTGGCTTCGTCGGCGATGACGATGACGATGATGAGGATGAGGAGTATGATTTCTTTGATGAGGAGTAGGTTAAGAGTGTTGGCGGCTGGGGGCAATCAGGAGGAGAATTTTCAAATGCACTCTTATCTGTAGGAGCAAATGTGAGTGTTGGAGTAGTTAAGAGTGTTGGTGTTGGTGGCTAAGGGTAAGGGCAATCAGAGAGAGAACTTTCAAAAGCACTCTACTATCTGGTAGGAGCAAATGTGTGTGCAACTGCACGTCAGGTCACGTTCAAATATTCTTATCCAATAGTAAAAACAATTCCTGAAAACTCGTCGCAAGAGTGACATGCTGCATTATCTTTCATTGTAACGATTGTTGCCACTCTTTTCATCTCTTTTACCAGCACTTGTGCACCACGTATTGGTATTGGCATTGGCAGAAAGTCCAACCTTTTATCAGTTGCATCTGTATCTTCCTTTGAAATCGAAAGACCTTTGTCCCGCCTGCAACTGCAAGAAGGAACTTACCTGTACCTGCGAGGCCGGGTCAACGCTCCATCCACGCTTGGACAGGGAAATGAACAACACGCCTTTGCCTCCTACAGAGGGGAACGATGAGAAAAACACAAGTGTGAACCGACACAAGTGTGAACCGACACAAGTGTGAACCGACACAAGTGTGAACCGACACAAGTGTGAACCGACACAAGTGTGAACTGTTTCTGGAACACCAGCGTGAACCATTTCATGAGGGGTTGGCATCTTGATCCTGCCATAATTTTATCAACAGCAACAGATTAAACGATATCTCAAAAATCATGAAGCTTCATCTTATTATCTCCGCCGCCTTAGCTCTTCTCTCAACCGCTCCAGGAGCTGTCTCTGCCGCTGTGGCTGTAAGTTTGCATTGTTATTTGTTCCGTTCGTTTGATAAGTCAGTTCATGTGTTTCGCCTTGCCTTGCCTTGCAGCCTTTCTACTGATTCAAGTTCAAATCACTGACGCCTCTCACTTCACTCTCACTTGTATAATATGCATCATAGCATCCTGTTAGTGGATTTGAATTTGAAAATGACGGTGAGGGAATTACTGCTCCGTCCGACGAGTTTCCTGTTGGTGGATTTGAATTTGAATATGACGGTGAGGGAATTACCGCTCCGTCCGAGGAGTTCGAGTCCGAGGATGACCCAATTTTCCTAGCCGTTCAATGCAGGGGCCGCGGAAAGAAGCGTTGCCTCAGGGCCCGTAGATGCAAATGGGTTACTAGCTGGAGCAAAAGCTGGAGCAACTCGAGTAAGCGCAAGAATGGGAAAAAAATCAATCGCTGGAAGAATCAGAAAAGGCGCAGCCGCAGATGCGTAGCAAAACGCGTTGTCGTCAAAGACCTTGGCTTCGTCGGCGATGACGATGACGATGATGAGGATGAGGAGTATGATTTCTTTGATGAGGAGTAGGTTAAGAGTGTTGGCGGCTGGGGGCAATCAGGAGGAGAATTTTCAAATGCACTCTTATCTGTAGGAGCAAATGTGAGTGTTGGAGTAGTTAAGAGTGTTGGTGTTGGTGGCTAAGGGTAAGGGCAATCAGAGAGAGAACTTTCAAAAGCACTCTACTATCTGGTAGGAGCAAATGTGTGTGCAACTGCACGTCAGGTCACGTTCAAATATTCTTATCCAATAGTAAAAACAATTCCTGAAAACTCGTCGCAAGAGTGACATGCTGCATTATCTTTCATTGTAACGATTGTTGCCACTCTTTTCATCTCTTTTACCAGCACTTGTGCACCACGTATTGGTATTGGCATTGGCAGAAAGTCCAACCTTTTATCAGTTGCATCTGTATCTTCCTTTGAAATCGAAAGACCTTTGTCCCGCCTGCAACTGCAAGAAGGAACTTACCTGTACCTGCGAGGCCGGGTCAACGCTCCATCCACGCTTGGACAGGGAAATGAACAACACGCCTTTGCCTCCTACAGAGGGGAACGATGAGAAAAACACAAGTGTGAACCGACACAAGTGTGAACCGACACAAGTGTGAACCGACACAAGTGTGAACCGACACAAGTGTGAACCGACACAAGTGTGAACTGTTTCTGGAACACCAGCGTGAACCATTTCATGAGGGGTTGGCATCTTGATCCTGCCATAATTTTATCAACAGCAACAGATTAAACGATATCTCAAAAATCATGAAGCTTCATCTTATTATCTCCGCCGCCTTAGCTCTTCTCTCAACCGCTCCAGGAGCTGTCTCTGCCGCTGTGGCTGTAAGTTTGCATTGTTATTTGTTCCGTTCGTTTGATAAGTCAGTTCATGTGTTTCGCCTTGCCTTGCCTTGCAGCCTTTCTACTGATTCAAGTTCAAATCACTGACGCCTCTCACTTCACTCTCACTTGTATAATATGCATCATAGCATCCTGTTAGTGGATTTGAATTTGAAAATGACGGTGAGGGAATTACTGCTCCGTCCGACGAGTTTCCTGTTGGTGGATTTGAATTTGAATATGACGGTGAGGGAATTACCGCTCCGTCCGAGGAGTTCGAGTCCGAGGATGACCCAATTTTCCTAGCCGTTCAATGCAGGGGCCGCGGAAAGAAGCGTTGCCTCAGGGCCCGTAGATGCAAATGGGTTACTAGCTGGAGCAAAAGCTGGAGCAACTCGAGTAAGCGCAAGAATGGGAAAAAAATCAATCGCTGGAAGAATCAGAAAAGGCGCAGCCGCAGATGCGTAGCAAAACGCGTTGTCGTCAAAGACCTTGGCTTCGTCGGCGATGACGATGACGATGATGAGGATGAGGAGTATGATTTCTTTGATGAGGAGTAGGTTAAGAGTGTTGGCGGCTGGGGGCAATCAGGAGGAGAATTTTCAAATGCACTCTTATCTGTAGGAGCAAATGTGAGTGTTGGAGTAGTTAAGAGTGTTGGTGTTGGTGGCTAAGGGTAAGGGCAATCAGAGAGAGAACTTTCAAAAGCACTCTACTATCTGGTAGGAGCAAATGTGTGTGCAACTGCACGTCAGGTCACGTTCAAATATTCTTATCCAATAGTAAAAACAATTCCTGAAAACTCGTCGCAAGAGTGACATGCTGCATTATCTTTCATTGTAACGATTGTTGCCACTCTTTTCATCTCTTTTACCAGCACTTGTGCACCACGTATTGGTATTGGCATTGGCAGAAAGTCCAACCTTTTATCAGTTGCATCTGTATCTTCCTTTGAAATCGAAAGACCTTTGTCCCGCCTGCAACTGCAAGAAGGAACTTACCTGTACCTGCGAGGCCGGGTCAACGCTCCATCCACGCTTGGACAGGGAAATGAACAACACGCCTTTGCCTCCTACAGAGGGGAACGATGAGAAAAACACAAGTGTGAACCGACACAAGTGTGAACCGACACAAGTGTGAACCGACACAAGTGTGAACCGACACAAGTGTGAACCGACACAAGTGTGAACTGTTTCTGGAACACCAGCGTGAACCATTTCATGAGGGGTTGGCATCTTGATCCTGCCATAATTTTATCAACAGCAACAGATTAAACGATATCTCAAAAATCATGAAGCTTCATCTTATTATCTCCGCCGCCTTAGCTCTTCTCTCAACCGCTCCAGGAGCTGTCTCTGCCGCTGTGGCTGTAAGTTTGCATTGTTATTTGTTCCGTTCGTTTGATAAGTCAGTTCATGTGTTTCGCCTTGCCTTGCCTTGCAGCCTTTCTACTGATTCAAGTTCAAATCACTGACGCCTCTCACTTCACTCTCACTTGTATAATATGCATCATAGCATCCTGTTAGTGGATTTGAATTTGAAAATGACGGTGAGGGAATTACTGCTCCGTCCGACGAGTTTCCTGTTAGTGGATTTGAATTTGAATATGACGGTGAGGGAATTACCGCTCCGTCCGAGGAGTTCGAGTCCGAGGATGACCCAATTTTCCTAGCCGTTCAATGCAGGGGCCGCGGAAAGAAGCGTTGCCTCAGGGCCCGTAGATGCAAATGGGTTACTAGCTGGAGCAAAAGCTGGAGCAACTCGAGTAAGCGCAAGAATGGGAAAAAAATCAATCGCTGGAAGAATCAGAAAAGGCGCAGCCGCAGATGCGTAGCAAAACGCGTTGTCGTCAAAGACCTTGGCTTCGTCGGCGATGACGATGACGATGATGAGGATGAGGAGTATGATTTCTTTGATGAGGAGTAGGTTAAGAGTGTTGGCGGCTGGGGGCAATCAGGAGGAGAATTTTCAAATGCACTCTTATCTGTAGGAGCAAATGTGAGTGTTGGAGTAGTTAAGAGTGTTGGTGTTGGTGGCTAAGGGTAAGGGCAATCAGAGAGAGAACTTTCAAAAGCACTCTACTATCTGGTAGGAGCAAATGTGTGTGCAACTGCACGTCAGGTCACGTTCAAATATTCTTATCCAATAGTAAAAACAATTCCTGAAAACTCGTCGCAAGAGTGACATGCTGCATTATCTTTCATTGTAACGATTGTTGCCACTCTTTTCATCTCTTTTACCAGCACTTGTGCACCACGTATTGGTATTGGCATTGGCAGAAAGTCCAACCTTTTATCAGTTGCATCTGTATCTTCCTTTGAAATCGAAAGACCTTTGTCCCGCCTGCAACTGCAAGAAGGAACTTACCTGTACCTGCGAGGCCGGGTCAACGCTCCATCCACGCTTGGACAGGGAAATGAACAACACGCCTTTGCCTCCTACAGAGGGGAACGATGAGAAAAACACAAGTGTGAACCGACACAAGTGTGAACCGACACAAGTGTGAACCGACACAAGTGTGAACCGACACAAGTGTGAACTGTTTCTGGAACACCAGCGTGAACCATTTCATGAGGGGTTGGCATCTTGATCCTGCCATAATTTTATCAACAGCAACAGATTAAACGATATCTCAAAAATCATGAAGCTTCATCTTATTATCTCCGCCGCCTTAGCTCTTCTCTCAACCGCTCCAGGAGCTGTCTCTGCCGCTGTGGCTGTAAGTTTGCATTGTTATTTGTTCCGTTCGTTTGATAAGTCAGTTCATGTGTTTCGCCTTGCCTTGCCTTGCAGCCTTTCTACTGATTCAAGTTCAAATCACTGACGCCTCTCACTTCACTCTCACTTGTATAATATGCATCATAGCATCCTGTTAGTGGATTTGAATTTGAAAATGACGGTGAGGGAATTACTGCTCCGTCCGACGAGTTTCCTGTTAGTGGATTTGAATTTGAATATGACGGTGAGGGAATTACCGCTCCGTCCGAGGAGTTCGAGTCCGAGGATGACCCAATTTTCCTAGCCGTTCAATGCAGGGGCCGCGGAAAGAAGCGTTGCCTCAGGGCCCGTAGATGCAAATGGGTTACTAGCTGGAGCAAAAGCTGGAGCAACTCGAGTAAGCGCAAGAATGGGAAAAAAATCAATCGCTGGAAGAATCAGAAAAGGCGCAGCCGCAGATGCGTAGCAAAACGCGTTGTCGTCAAAGACCTTGGCTTCGTCGGCGATGACGATGACGATGATGAGGATGAGGAGTATGATTTCTTTGATGAGGAGTAGGTTAAGAGTGTTGGCGGCTGGGGGCAATCAGGAGGAGAATTTTCAAATGCACTCTTATCTGTAGGAGCAAATGTGAGTGTTGGAGTAGTTAAGAGTGTTGGTGTTGGTGGCTAAGGGTAAGGGCAATCAGAGAGAGAACTTTCAAAAGCACTCTACTATCTGGTAGGAGCAAATGTGTGTGCAACTGCACGTCAGGTCACGTTCAAATATTCTTATCCAATAGTAAAAACAATTCCTGAAAACTCGTCGCAAGAGTGACATGCTGCATTATCTTTCATTGTAACGATTGTTGCCACTCTTTTCATCTCTTTTACCAGCACTTGTGCACCACGTATTGGTATTGGCATTGGCAGAAAGTCCAACCTTTTATCAGTTGCATCTGTATCTTCCTTTGAAATCGAAAGACCTTTGTCCCGCCTGCAACTGCAAGAAGGAACTTACCTGTACCTGCGAGGCCGGGTCAACGCTCCATCCACGCTTGGACAGGGAAATGAACAACACGCCTTTGCCTCCTACAGAGGGGAACGATGAGAAAAACACAAGTGTGAACCGACACAAGTGTGAACCGACACAAGTGTGAACCGACACAAGTGTGAACCGACACAAGTGTGAACTGTTTCTGGAACACCAGCGTGAACCATTTCATGAGGGGTTGGCATCTTGATCCTGCCATAATTTTATCAACAGCAACAGATTAAACGATATCTCAAAAATCATGAAGCTTCATCTTATTATCTCCGCCGCCTTAGCTCTTCTCTCAACCGCTCCAGGAGCTGTCTCTGCCGCTGTGGCTGTAAGTTTGCATTGTTATTTGTTCCGTTCGTTTGATAAGTCAGTTCATGTGTTTCGCCTTGCCTTGCCTTGCAGCCTTTCTACTGATTCAAGTTCAAATCACTGACGCCTCTCACTTCACTCTCACTTGTATAATATGCATCATAGCATCCTGTTAGTGGATTTGAATTTGAAAATGACGGTGAGGGAATTACTGCTCCGTCCGACGAGTTTCCTGTTAGTGGATTTGAATTTGAATATGACGGTGAGGGAATTACCGCTCCGTCCGAGGAGTTCGAGTCCGAGGATGACCCAATTTTCCTAGCCGTTCAATGCAGGGGCCGCGGAAAGAAGCGTTGCCTCAGGGCCCGTAGATGCAAATGGGTTACTAGCTGGAGCAAAAGCTGGAGCAACTCGAGTAAGCGCAAGAATGGGAAAAAAATCAATCGCTGGAAGAATCAGAAAAGGCGCAGCCGCAGATGCGTAGCAAAACGCGTTGTCGTCAAAGACCTTGGCTTCGTCGGCGATGACGATGACGATGATGAGGATGAGGAGTATGATTTCTTTGATGAGGAGTAGGTTAAGAGTGTTGGCGGCTGGGGGCAATCAGGAGGAGAATTTTCAAATGCACTCTTATCTGTAGGAGCAAATGTGAGTGTTGGAGTAGTTAAGAGTGTTGGTGTTGGTGGCTAAGGGTAAGGGCAATCAGAGAGAGAACTTTCAAAAGCACTCTACTATCTGGTAGGAGCAAATGTGTGTGCAACTGCACGTCAGGTCACGTTCAAATATTCTTATCCAATAGTAAAAACAATTCCTGAAAACTCGTCGCAAGAGTGACATGCTGCATTATCTTTCATTGTAACGATTGTTGCCACTCTTTTCATCTCTTTTACCAGCACTTGTGCACCACGTATTGGTATTGGCATTGGCAGAAAGTCCAACCTTTTATCAGTTGCATCTGTATCTTCCTTTGAAATCGAAAGACCTTTGTCCCGCCTGCAACTGCAAGAAGGAACTTACCTGTACCTGCGAGGCCGGGTCAACGCTCCATCCACGCTTGGACAGGGAAATGAACAACACGCCTTTGCCTCCTACAGAGGGGAACGATGAGAAAACACAAGTGTGAACCGACACAAGTGTGAACCGACACCAAGTGTGAACCGACACAAGTGTGAACCGACACAAGTGTGAACTGTTTCTGGAACACCAGCGTGAACCATTTCATGAGGGGTTGGCATCTTGATCCTGCCATAATTTTATCAACAGCAACAGATTAAACGATATCTCAAAAATCATGAAGCTTCATCTTATTATCTCCGCCGCCTTAGCTCTTCTCTCAACCGCTCCAGGAGCTGTCTCTGCCGCTGTGGCTGTAAGTTTGCATTGTTATTTGTTCCGTTCTCAGTTCATGTGTTTCGCCTTGCCTTGCCTTGCAGCCTTTCTACTGATTCAAGTTCAAATCACTGACGCCTCTCACTTCACTCTCACTTGTATAATATGCATCATAGCATCCTGTTAGTGGATTTGAATTTGAAAATGACGGTGAGGGAATTACTGCTCCGTCCGACGAGTTTCCTGTTAGTGGATTTGAATTTGAATATGACGGTGAGGGAATTACCGCTCCGTCCGAGGAGTTCGAGTCCGAGGATGACCCAATTTTCCTAGCCGTTCAATGCAGGGGCCGCGGAAAGAAGCGTTGCCTCAGGGCCCGTAGATGCAAATGGGTTACTAGCTGGAGCAAAAGCTGGAGCAACTCGAGTAAGCGCAAGAATGGGAAAAAAATCAATCGCTGGAAGAATCAGAAAAGGCGCAGCCGCAGATGCGTAGCAAAACGCGTTGTCGTCAAAGACCTTGGCTTCGTCGGCGATGACGATGACGATGATGAGGATGAGGAGTATGATTTCTTTGATGAGGAGTAGGTTAAGAGTGTTGGCGGCTGGGGGCAATCAGGAGGAGAATTTTCAAATGCACTCTTATCTGTAGGAGCAAATGTGAGTGTTGGAGTAGTTAAGAGTGTTGGTGTTGGTGGCTAAGGGTAAGGGCAATCAGAGAGAGAACTTTCAAAAGCACTCTACTATCTGGTAGGAGCAAATGTGTGTGCAACTGCACGTCAGGTCACGTTCAAATATTCTTATCCAATAGTAAAAACAATTCCTGAAAACTCGTCGCAAGAGTGACATGCTGCATTATCTTTCATTGTAACGATTGTTGCCACTCTTTTCATCTCTTTTACCAGCACTTGTGCACCACGTATTGGTATTGGCATTGGCAGAAAGTCCAACCTTTTATCAGTTGCATCTGTATCTTCCTTTGAAATCGAAAGACCTTTGTCCCGCCTGCAACTGCAAGAAGGAACTTACCTGTACCTGCGAGGCCGGGTCAACGCTCCATCCACGCTTGGACAGGGAAATGAACAACACGCCTTTGCCTCCTACAGAGGGGAACGATGAGAAAAACACAAGTGTGAACCGACACAAGTGTGAACCGACACAAGTGTGAACCGACACAAGTGTGAACCGACACAAGTGTGAACTGTTTCTGGAACACCAGCGTGAACCATTTCATGAGGGGTTGGCATCTTGATCCTGCCATAATTTTATCAACAGCAACAGATTAAACGATATCTCAAAAATCATGAAGCTTCATCTTATTATCTCCGCCGCCTTAGCTCTTCTCTCAACCGCTCCAGGAGCTGTCTCTGCCGCTGTGGCTGTAAGTTTGCATTGTTATTTGTTCCGTTCGTTTGATAAGTCAGTTCATGTGTTTCGCCTTGCCTTGCCTTGCAGCCTTTCTACTGATTCAAGTTCAAATCACTGACGCCTCTCACTTCACTCTCACTTGTATAATATGCATCATAGCATCCTGTTAGTGGATTTGAATTTGAAAATGACGGTGAGGGAATTACTGCTCCGTCCGACGAGTTTCCTGTTAGTGGATTTGAATTTGAATATGACGGTGAGGGAATTACCGCTCCGTCCGAGGAGTTCGAGTCCGAGGATGACCCAATTTTCCTAGCCGTTCAATGCAGGGGCCGCGGAAAGAAGCGTTGCCTCAGGGCCCGTAGATGCAAATGGGTTACTAGCTGGAGCAAAAGCTGGAGCAACTCGAGTAAGCGCAAGAATGGGAAAAAAATCAATCGCTGGAAGAATCAGAAAAGGCGCAGCCGCAGATGCGTAGCAAAACGCGTTGTCGTCAAAGACCTTGGCTTCGTCGGCGATGACGATGACGATGATGAGGATGAGGAGTATGATTTCTTTGATGAGGAGTAGGTTAAGAGTGTTGGCGGCTGGGGGCAATCAGGAGGAGAATTTTCAAATGCACTCTTATCTGTAGGAGCAAATGTGAGTGTTGGAGTAGTTAAGAGTGTTGGTGTTGGTGGCTAAGGGTAAGGGTGAGGGCAATCAGAGAGAGAACTTTCAAAAGCACTCTACTATCTGGTAGGAGCAAATGTGTGTGCAACTGCACGTCAGGTCACGTTCAAATATTCTTATCCAATAGTAAAAACAATTCCTGAAAACTCGTCGCAAGAGTGACATGCTGCATTATCTTTCATTGTAACGATTGTTGCCACTCTTTTCATCTCTTTTACCAGCACTTGTGCACCACGTATTGGTATTGGCATTGGCAGAAAGTCCAACCTTTTACCAGTTGCATCTGTATCTTCCTTTGAAATCGAATGACGCTGGCCAAATCGACGAGGCTGAAATTAGCGAAAGCGACATAGTTCAGCTGATTATATCACCGCCGAGTACAATGAAAGATAGCGCAGCATTTTACTCTTGCGATAAGTTTTCAGGAACAGGAATTGTCCAAGCTTCGACAAAGCTTAGAGTTATTGCGGAAATCTGAGGAACTCTAGCGTGGCTCGCTCGATAGGGTGGCTCGCTCGATAGGTAAGGTAGCGCGTGTGTTCCGCGTGTCCCGTGGCTTGAGTCACTTTTCTGTACGTGGTGGGCTGTACCTGTACGCGAGGTTCTTTCTTTCTTTCTTGTGTTTTCGCAAAATTGATACCATTGAGAAAGCTTCTATGAATTCCAACCGTATGTGGTGTCACTCTAGAGTGAGTGAGCGAGCAGCAGTCAGGACGGAATATATAGTCCGGTCTATTCCGCTGCTGAGAACTAATGTCCTCACCTAAGTACACCTCCACCAGCAACAGGAAGCATTCCTCCACTTGAGCTCGGGGAACCACAACTGTCAACTGCAGAAGATGAGGAGGCAAGCTCTACGCCGGACATCGAACTGTCACCTGCAGAAGAGGAGGAGGAGGCAAGCGCTACGCCGGACATCGATTTTTTCGATGTAGAAAGCAACAGTGATGTTGATGTATCTGATCTCCTCTTCGATTTTCCCATTCATTATGTTAATGTGGTAGTGTTAGATTTAAATGCGGATGGTAGTTGAAGAATTGACGAGATTACCAAGTAACACAGACGTCTTCGATGTGGAGGACGTGAAGTTGGTGTATGCATGGGTACTGAGTCGGCGCACTTGCCTTTTTTTTTTTATTGCAGGAACGAGCGAGGAGAGTATGAGAGTAGTATCCAGGCTACTACTGTGAGAGCGCTCAACGTCCAGATGTATGCGCTATGATTGAAAGCCCCCTCTGAATCAATGCTGGAGATCCCTCTGAGGATGCTCGCTTCGTAGAGGTGATGGATAATCATATGGATGCATAAGTATGTCGCTATGATTGAGAGATACCTCTGAGTAAATGCTGGAGATCCCTCTGAGGATGCTAGCTAAATAGAGGTGATGGATAATCTTATGGATGCACAAGTATGTCGCTATGGTTGAGAGATACCTCTGAGTAAATGCTGGAGATCCCTCTGAGGATGCTCGCTTAATAGAGGTGATGGATAATCATATTGATGCGTACTAGTAGCAAGAGGGAGTTTCCTTCTAGAAAGGAACTCATTGTAATTGGCTGAGGCTCTGGAATCACTGGGAAGATCTGTTGTGCATGGCATTGCATCTTGCAGTACCGATGAGACAAGAGATAACAATGAATTGTTCTTATGAGATTTTGAAGCTATATATATTGTGTCGACCACTTTGGGTATTTTCAGTGCGTTGGAGTTGGAGATCCTACTGGTGTGTCTCAGCCGAGATACTTGGTTAGTTATAGCGCATTTCAGAAGAGGATGCTCACAATTTAACAGACGACGCAGCTGGGTAGGTTTTCATCAACACTACTTTGTCAAGAGAGTTAGTTTCCAACAAATGATCGTGCATTACGCAACAAACGTTTTATTGATACTATCTTCTACACTGATGCGACGCGAAGACCACAAGGAGGTACCAACGTGTACACTTGTCCGAGTTTATGTGTCCAAAAAGGGTTCATTTATACTTGGATGAGATGGCAGCGACGGCATCATGCAGGTGAGTATATAGGTGTTCCAGACACGCTCGTCTGCGATCCTTGAGCATCCAAAAGTGCGAGGAGGTACGCAGGTTTATACGAGGTGGGAATACTCTGCGTGTATTAGGAGAGGTACGCAGTGGGCTGATTTGGAGGAACGCTAGTTTGGGTTCTTGCATAATCTATCAGCTGAATTTCAGGAAAGCGACGCTCTTATGATGTTATGGGATTGCTTTGAGCGGAGGGTGCAAATCATGAACCTTACGGTACATGGCACAACAACTCGGCGGATTAAATCCATGCCCGGTGACTAGATGCACGAGCCAGATATTAGCAATATTGCGGCGTTTGGTTGGCTTGATTGTGATGTTATTCTTTGGAAGATAGGAACTCACAAGATCCCACACGCTATACAGTTGTTTTTTTGGGGGGTGTTTGGAGCCTAGTAATTACCATGGCAGCGAAATGACTATGAATGAGAATGAACGCAGCAATTGGCTGATGTGTATGAATAATATTCGACGCAAATTTTGGGGACGCGGCGATTTTACCTCCGAGGTAGATGATGTTGAATTATCTACGGCCGAGGAGGAGACTCAGGATAGACTTTACAATGAAGTGGTTCGATGATCTGAATGATATCAGCGGCTGGCATATTCATGATGGCGAGGCGGACGCTCTTGCAATACTTGCGGATGAGCAATGAGGTTCGAAGACAATACGTGGTACCTGAGGCTGATGCATGCATTGCTTCAGGGGAGCCCATTACTGACAGATCATTTGCGGATGACCAGATTGACGTAGAAGTCTTTCCCTCAAGGGGAGGATGGCCACAAGTTGTGCAAGGTGCGATATCACAGTGTCGACAAGGTCTATTGCCGAGTCGCAGTGTTGACAAAGATGGTTAGACAATGGCGTCTATCACCGCTTAGCCCTGACTACTATTACCTATGTTGTATGGTTCAATGAGAATGTGAAGGCTGAAGCGGTATTGTGCGCTTTTATTGCCCAAAATGTTCTAGAACAAGTTGCAGTTGGAGTCGATAATATACATTACTCCGAGAGATTAAAGTATATCACGATGAGGTATGATCGGAAGTGGATTCTCAGGCTACGGTTGATGAATGTTCTTGATGAGTATTATTAATTGTCGCAAGCAATGGATGCAGATGCAGCTGGCTGAAGGATCGAAATATATCAACCCTGTGCTGCGGAGATGGCCGAGTATGTGGTGCAGGATGATAATGAAGTTGCATTTCAGTGTTGTGTTCACAGTGCGGAAGCAGATGAAGATCATTACATCAGGAAAGGGTAGGTCGAGCCGCAAGATCCACGAGTGTGGTGTGAAGCCGTGCTGGTGTGATAAGTCGAGAAGTGCATGTTGCATTCCCTACGCCGAAATGATGGGTCCATCAGTCTTTGCAGGAAACACCAGAATGTATATTTCCAAAGTTATTCAGAAGCGCTATGTTGTCTGCTGTTCCGAATTTGATGTTGAGAATGAAGAAATGCTCTGATCTAGCGAGAGGTTCACGGAAGTCGTTTTGCATGCAGAGATTTTGGGCTGCACTAATGTGAGTATATGCTTGACCTTCGCTTTAAATTGCCGCATGGAGATCCTGTGTTTGCCTTCGTCCTTTTACTAGTGATGGAAAAGTACATGGAGTATGTCTTTGGTGTGTAGAGGGGGGCATGTGATCTTACATACGATTGTAGAAGCCGTGCTACGCAACGAGATTGGCTGACATTCAGAAGCGGAAGAGGCAGCATTCACGAGAGGCCATCGAGGTATCTTGGCAATAGATCTCGTAGAGTGGAGTTGAACACTGGCATCTAGTGCTGGGCTTTTGGCTGTCCCGTATGTTGGCATAGCCTTGACGAATGTTCTGAGTGGCTGGCCAAGAAGGGTTGCACAATGCCAAGAGTGATGGAGCTCCATTAAAGACTGAGTATCTGCCGGATAGATGCTAGTTGAGAATTGGCTAGTGGGAGCGCCCTATAGTTGATCTTTGGTAGAAATCCTGCGATAGGCGATAGAGAGTTGGCCTGGTCGGGTAGATATTTGTTGGGAGCTTTCAATGACGACGAGTTGACACCTTGCTCTGCCCATAGAAGGTCATTTGGAATGTTTGTTTCACCTATTCGCATACTTGACTAAGTATCAGAATGCCAAGATGTTGTATGATCCCACTGAGCCACATATCACTTCAGCAGCATTTCAGAAGCAGGATTGGACATTTCCACTCTAGACGGAGCAGGATGGAAGGAGGTTCTGCCTCCTGATAGCCTGAGCCGAGAGGAAAAGAATTTGTCATCCGTTGATTTATTTATACATATTGTGCTGGTGATACGGTCACGTGGAAATCTTGCGCTGGTTTCATTGTCTACTTGAATAATGCTCCTATATCGCTTGGTATTCCAAGAGACAGGGGAGTGTTGATGGTTTGACGGACCAGGCTGAGACTAAGACTACAGAATACATTAGTGCGCTGATATAAACTGAGAATGATGCGGATTCCAGTCGAGGGCCTGTTTTCTTGAGAATGATCAGTCGGTGTTATCTAACACGATGGGTCTAGGATCCACTTTGCTTGATGAAGAACAGTGTATGATGCAGTTGCCTATGACTTGGTTCGTAAGCGTGTTATAAGAAGAAGATAGTGATCATAGATCAGTATTCACGAAGTATTGATGATCTGCTTAAAAGGCCAATGGTATTGGGAGAGAGGGGAGCGGTTTGTCGGGAAGATCCTACAATACAGATTTCACGATGGAGTAAGAGTAAGGAGTGATTAGGGATTACGCGGCAACGCCGAAACCGATCACTTCGCTGGCGGTATGGCTGGCCAGCCTCTGATGCAAGCTGGAGTAGTCGATCGTAACAGGGTGAGATTAGCTTTATGTGAACTTATCCTCCCTCGATAGGGTTCTTTCGGTATATTTTGAGGTGATGACTAGATCTTTGGGATCGTAGAAAGGCATCGGAACAGTGAAGTAGCACAATCTAGCGCCAGGTGGTGCTAGCTTGAGGGGAGTATTTCAACTCGCTGTAAGGAGTCGTGTTCTATTGAGACAGGCTACGAGCGGCGTGCGTTGAACAGCTGTAGATTCATGCAATTTGTTTAAGAGATGAATCGTTGTGATACTTTTTCTACGTAGGTGTGGTTGGTACCAGCCCAGCGGAGACGAGTTGGTGTGGTGGCAACCCCGCCGAGGGTGCTGCAAGGCAACCACCATCTCCACCGCCAAATAATAATATGGCCATTAGAACGAGTTTCTAGCAAGGAGGCACCGTGTCATTCCACCGGAGCGGCTGCATTATGTGTTGTGTAGCGTAGTTACGGCAATCATTGTCACTACTACATTTTTTGGAGTTTCTACGGCGGAATTAGTACAGCTCTACATGAAAAAGACAACCGCCGTTGGTGATGAAACGGCTGCTGGTTGGTGCTGGTGGAGACCTACCCGACGGTCACGTTAGATGACCCTCCCCTAGGTCAACCTACCTCTACTTACACAAGTCAATAGGAATCAGTACGACCGTCCCCTAGGTTGCGAGAAACGAGAAATCGACCATTTCGAATTGAGCGCAGCCCGACAATGTCAACATGACATCTATGTCATAACAGAGAGAGTACAACCAGAACCGTGGTACCTACAATAGAGATAGAAGGCCTCCAACAACTTCTTGCCACGTTGCATGTCGATAGAAGCATCATTATTAAACTAGTAAAATGGCAGGGGGCAGAGGCGGCTGGTGCGATGCCCAACATCATCAATTGCTCCGGATTCTCGTCGGTGACACAACTTGAACTCAACGCATAAGATAGCATATCTGAGTGACCTTTGTTGATGTGACGATGGGTAAAGAGACGTCTTGCATATAACGATCTAAGGGTGAAAGTAGAGACACACTATAGCACTCAATGTACGATAATGCTATGAGATGTTAGTGTATGGTGTGTGGTGCATACTCCTCTGCATTCCCACGACACGACGCAATACACACAACAACAAAGCATGCGCAAATCAACACGATAACACACAATCAATGAGGACAGCACCGCTGTTTTTTGAGCTTAACGGCTGATGGATATTTCTATTTCATCTTACAGTATCGATGATGCGCACAAACTGTCTTCAGCTACGATGTAGACACTCACAACATCATACAACCCACAGAGATGCTCCAAGCAGCCAAACAATTCTGATTCTATCTTCATGCTGTCGACGAGAATAAATAAAAATTAGAAGAGAAAGACAAAGTGTTATGCATCATGATGATTTTGTGTGCATATTTCTCGCGGACACGATATCGACATATCGACGATGCGTCTAAACTGAGTAGATTGACTGACCACTTATATCTGAAGTTGGCATTACGATGTATTTGGTGGGAATCGCGACAAGATATATTATCATGATGACATTATGAATACCAATGGCTACCATGATGGCATCTGTCGATGATAATATTATGACGTATCGACCAATGAGGGACTCCACTAACATTCAACGACGGCAGTATTGAAAACGACTGTCAATGTTCTCCCAAAGATGGAGGCTTTATCTCTAGAGACATACTATCATGACTCGTAGAAGTGGTAGCCCCAACTTCCGTATCTATGAAGAGAAACGTAAAAAGAGGTAAATTCATACTTCGGCTTCCCTCATTCTAATTGAAATCATATTAGGTATTAGATTAGATGATGTACTACACATCATTTTAGATCCTTCCACAGATAATATTATTTGTTTTGCAGAGATACGCACTCTGTCGACAGCTTATCATGACCATACTATCCGATCAGCTTAAATCTTGATGAGATTTGATTTGAAAGCTAGAGCTTATCTAGTGTTCTTTCCCTTCTCTTTTCCCCTCTTCTCCTTCGTTTTTCTTAAAACTCCTCCACCAGCACCAGCAAAAAGCCCCCACCTCGACAACTCTGTGTCCACATCGGGCGAACGAACCGGGATACGGCCGGCTTCGATGGTGGGGGGCTGGCGCAAGGGCAGCGGCGAACCAGGCCAAACCATGGGAGAGCAATTACCGGTGGCGTTCCCTCCTCCGATAAGGGGAGGAGGTAGGATGAAGGAACATGCCGGGAGGATGGCACAAATTAGAAAAATATGGTAACGCATCGAATTATCCTTCCATTAATACAACTGAGCCGACCCAACAGTGCAAATAGCGCTGCATCATTGAGAAGGATTTGGGGGGGAGACGTCATAGGGACGTCTGCTTCTTCCCCCCCCGATGAACCAACTTAATGGGGCCGGTGAAGACACCGAGTATCACACGTCACGATAGTCAACTTACCTCGACCAGCGGAGCGCAACACAATGTAGGGAGGGCGAGAGTAAAGCAGTGTGTCTACAGTAGCGTGAACTACAATTATCAGAGCGGGGGAGACAGATGGATGAAAAAGAGGGATATCAATTGACAAGTCGGGGAAAGAAAGGGAGCATAAGTAGATCAAGAGCATAGATCAAGAGTATCCAACGGCAGTAAGAGACAGCATAGGAGGAGAGCTGAAATCTGGTACAAGTGATTCAGGAATTTGTGGGAGTCTTAGATAGGAATTTGTGGGAGTCTTAGATAGATTCGTAGATGAGTGAGTGTAGCGAGTACACTCGTCAAGACCCACTGGGAACCATGCGGGAACATCATAGGGAAAGACGGACTGGGAAGATATATATATATATAGAGAGAGAGATAGAAAGAGAGAGAGAGAGAGATAGAAAGCCTCTCAGGTCAGCTACGAGACTGTAGCATCGCTTCTACGCAATCAAATTGAATGGGCAGGGTTAATGCGGAGGTTTGCAAAAATTAGATGGGGTCAATGCGGAAGTTTGCAAGTGCCTATACCCGTTGTATCGTTGTCACTCCATCATCGTGGAAGATTCTTCTGTATTATTACATCTTTGCCACAAAAACTATGGAACAACGTGAGTATCACTGCCGATTACAATGTGCCACTAGAAGCGGATCATGCCCATCGTGACGACGATAGGTATTGTACGAAAGAGAGAGAGATAAAGAGAGATAGATAGAAAGAGAGAGAGAACCAGACTTGAACATTCTCACAGCTTCATTGAGTATTCGTAATCTTCTCCGAGAGAAGTAGGGTGCGCACCCGAAGAAAGAAGAGGCAGGTGTTGATGAATGTATCAGAGAACTGCAGTAGTACCGGTCCGACGACATTCCCTCCTTAGATACGAACCGTAGACGAGGAACAACTTTGACAACTACTACCTTAATCCGAATCAGCCAGTTAGGAGAGTCCATGCAATAGAGAAGATCTAGAGCTTCAGTATCATAAGCGACATCAAGCAATGGGATGAGAATTTTACAACCACACACTGTACGTACCCAGTTTTACTGAGTAGACAATGGACTTTATGCGGGTCTGACATGAAAACAATGTGGAACCGCACCGAAGACCGTTGCAAGAGTGAGAACTGACTTAGTACATGGAAGTACACCAGCAAACAAAAGAATGATTTGAGGTATCAAACAAGGGTATCACCCTTCTAATCCTGGCTTGCTTGAAAGATAGCAGGCTTGGGGTGCGATCTGGGAAATAATAGCTGATACAGCACATGTTCGTTATCAATACCATAGATAATGTCGCCTCTTGAGGGCCCACCAGACGTACTTTAAAATTTCTGTTACATATATATCACAACGCTGATGCACTTGCTGATGCAGCCCCGATAAGCCGATAGTTTAGGGCTTCCGCTTCCGCGGTGCCTTGAAAGAATACTGCAAGTCGCTAGCGTGTAGGGCCAAAAAGCCCGGAAGCATGAGTAGTGCCCGCTCTTTGATGTACTTTTGCTGCTCATACGCGAAAGTGGTCCACTGAGCCACTAGACGTCTAGTGGCCCAGTGGTACGACTTTCACATATGATCAGCACACACTCTCATAATCGAGGCATCAATATCCAAAACAACCCATACTAAGACTGAGGATGAAAGAGGCAACACCAAGGCCAAGAAGAGGAGGAGAAAACGAAGGCACATGCAACATGCAACGCAGAAAGGTTTCCGCAGCTTTCCACGACACCATAATCACGCAGCTGGGAGATGATGGCATAAACATAAACATAAAGTCGACCAACTTTGCCTCAAATGGAGCTAAACTCGAACCTGCCGACCTTCAAGCTCAAACCACAAGAATTTTCGGCCATAATCAAGTTTCCTCTGACTGAAACAATATACCTTAACTACAACAGCGGGCAATGCAAATGCAAATGCAAATGCAAACGTCAAGCAGATTCCTGTCAACTCCAACATATCAACAACTGGCGACAAGCTGCAGGGAATGTCGAAAGACGTCCTCATTGTTAATGACTGGAACTATCGATGCGTGAACTGGGTCTACGTTGTCTTGTCGAGGGTGAGAACACTAGCAGTAGCAGGACTCTACCTAATGAAACCGCGTTGGACCTCGAGCGCAGCTTCAATGTTCCTCAAAATCTCATTCGCTTCGAGCAACGATTGAAGGACACCAAAACCAAAGAACGACCAATTCTCGACATGTTGGGTTACCAATCAAATAAAGAGATCGATACAATGCAGTGAAGAGTTTCAGTAATCAGAAAGTTCATGAGAAGAAGAAGAAATTGCTCAGCAGATTGTAATAAGAAAAACAGGCTCTTACAAGCTCTGTATCAAAGGCAAAGAACAGTTCTTCACATCACGGGAACCGTTAAAATATCTAAATGCAGCTTTGTTCATTTCACATGTTGGAATACTGATCAGCACCAATCTCTTAATTATGCTCACTTTTGTGCAGCAAGAGAATTTCGTGCAGCAAGAACAGAAGCACGAAAGCCGGGAGAAGCTTGCCCTGCCGCCGCACGCCAATTTTTACTATCCAAGCTTCGACAAAGCTTAGAGTTATTGGTTATTGCGGAAATCTGAGGAACTCTAGCGTGGCTTGCTCGCTCGATAGGTAGCGCGTGTCCCGTGGCTTGAGTCACTCTTCTGTACGTGGGCTGTACCTGCACGCGAGGTTCTTTCTTTCTTTCTTGTGTTTTCGCAAAATTGATACCATTGAGAAAGCTTCTATGAATTCAGTGACTGCTACGATAGCTGCTCGGTCTATTCCGCTGCTGAACTTCTGGCTTTGAGTGTTCAACAAACAATCAACTACAATTCAATGCAAACGGCGAAGATATCGATCAAACAAGCATTCAAAATTCATTATTACGATAACATGCATTTGTGGGAGCCATATTAATGATAGATTGAGGGGAATATGACATTTATCAAGTATTACTTCTAATAATTTACATCACATACCAACAATTAATAATAACATAGCCTATCTGATACTTTAAACTCTGTATTATGTACCACCAACACATGCACATCCATTAGAAGCGTACGATTGAATGGTACATGAATAACAACTCATTTGTTGTTATTGACTTTGTTGTTATCAGCTATCTCGAGTGCTGATTATTGCGTACTCTGGATGTGAAAATTAAATTATGTCGGTCGACGTGTGTATTGGCGATGGTAGCGCCGAGAATAATAACGGTCGAGAGAACATCGTCGGAATAATAATCTAAAATAATGTGAAGTAAGTATCTGCTATGTTGTTGCTGCAGCAGTAGCCCTCTCTAGTAGGCGTTACTTCATCATCATGGAGTTTTTTTCAAGCAAGCCCTTGCCAGAATCCTAGGATTCGGACGGCATGTTTTATCGAATCCTAGGATTCGGAGCAGGAATCCTAGGATTCGGAAATCCAAGGATTCGATGTAACGAACAGATCGAAGGAGAATTCTGTGCCGAACGCCAAAAGCTCACTTCTCAAAGCGAGCAGTGAGCTCTTCGATGATGCCATTGTGCTTTGCTAATAAAATCAACGCAATCGACAACAAAAACAAAAGGACTTTTCATCCGAGTCCATTGCTGCTTTCGATGCTCTGGAAGACCATCTTGACAGAGAGTTCGCCAACTCTGGAGGAAGTAAGGCAATTGAAACAGAGCGGTCTAGGCAAGCTTTCTACTTAGCTTTTGCAAGAAGAAAGTTTCTACCCGACCCTTGCGGGCAAGGCCCTGGTTGGGACCGTACCTTGGCACATTTTGTAAAGGAGGTATCTCTTGGCGTAAATATCCAAAATAGAGACTCACTTAGGTCCGATACTGTCAAGGGATATGCAAGTGCCGCTATAAAGTTGTTTCGTCTCAGAGGCTTTCCTGATCCCTTCGACTTCAATGACAAGAATAGTATGGCTGCCACCATTTTGAAGAACTACGAGGAACAAGAGAACATCGCTACACAACGTTCCCCACTCAACGAGAAATTCTTTGCCGCAATGCTGGAGATAATGATTTCATCTGATTTCATGTCAAAAGAATACTGTCTCTGCGATCTTGCAATCCTTAGCAGATACTTCGGCTTTCGCTTATCGGAATACGGTCAAAAATCTCACTCAAAACCCGATTATCATGTCTTCCCTAGCGGAAAAAAGAGACACTCAAAGCAATATCCAGCCAAGACCTTGTCTTCTTCAGAAAAGATGGTAATCAATTTATTGAATACAATTCCAATGAAGTTGATGGAATAGATCGTTTAGATATCACCTTCAAAGTCCAAAAAAACCGACGAAATGGTGAGAAGAAACATGTTCTCCCAGGTCGAGAAAATCCGAAGATGTGTCCTGTTCGTGCCGCAGTGCGTTTAGTGAGAAGAGCCAATGATCTTGGACAAAGTCAATCACTTCCTTGCGTTGTATACCATACCAGTTCAAAAACAACAAGCGTTATGTAACAGGGAATGATGTCTCATCATTCTTACAGAACATAGCTAGAAAGCTATACCCGGATATGTCTGAAACCGATATCAGAAAGTTCTCTTCTCATTCTCTCCGCGTGACTGCAGCAGTACTCCTCCACGAACAAGGACACGATGGTGACTACATCAAAATTCAACTTAGATGGTTAGGCGACTCTTATCGTCTATACCTTCGAAGCACACATAAAATCTTCCAACAACACTCTGACTCTCTCAGCAAGTCGGCTTCTATTTCTATTAAGCTTGCAAATCTACCCCAAAATGTTTCATATTCCGCAGACCAAATCGATTCAAGCTTCATGGGCACATACACAGACATTTAACAATTCAAGTAAAATTTTTTTCTTTTTGCACGTATGCTTGTGTGTACTCAATGGCTAGTTTTAGACGCACTCCGATCACATTCAGCAGAACTTGATCGCAACACATCTTCTTACGTGCTTTGCACAAGTTTCAGCATACCTGTGTGGAGTGTCTGTTGACAAACATCAGTAGACACTTTCAGGGAGTCTTAGTTTTATCTAACTAGACTCGTAGTGTAAGTAGTAATAGGACAACTGCCAATTTGTGTGCAAATTGACTGAGTCCCATAAGTACCTACTCTACTCTACTCTACATGTTTGTTTGTCTCGTGATCTTCTCTTCTCTCTCACATAGCCAGTGCGTACACACATTCGAGGCGCTAGGCGTTTTTCCGCAGGGACGAGGAAAATCGACCAGTAGACGTAGATTTGTTTACGCTTGTCATTGTGGTTGATGCTTAGCGTAGCACCTATATATGAGCCTTTGCTACGAGTTTACGAAGATAGGATTCTAAGAATGGTGATTCCCGCAAATTGTTCAAAATTCCGAAAATTAGAAAAATTGCGGGAGACTTGCACAGAAACTGATCGAAGGAGAATTCTGTGCCGAACGCCAAAAGCTCACTTCTCAAAGCGAGCAGTGAGCTCTTCGATGATGCCATTGTGCTTTGCTAATAAAATCAACGCAATCGACAACGGCAACATTTGTTTTTTCCCACCCTACCCTCCCTAGGGAGTGTCTGTTGACAAACATCAGTAGACACTTTCAGGGAGTCTTAGTTTTATCTAACTAGACTCGTAGTGTAAGTAGTAATAGGACAACTGCCAATTTGTGTGCAAATTGACTGAGTCCCATAAGTACCTACCTAGAGGTACTCTACTCTACATGTTTGTTTGTCTCGTGATCTTCTCTTCTCTCTCACATAGCCAGTGCGTACACACATTCGAGGCGCTAGGCGTTTTTCCGCAGGGACGAGGAAAACGCCCCAGAACTCAATAAATAACACTCCAGGCATGTGTCGAGATCGGTCGGTCGGCACAACATTTCGGGGGGAGAATACAATTATTGGAACATAAGTTATGCGCAAAGCAATCAACTTCACATCATCCACCTCCTTTAGGCTATATACGTCGGTTGTTCTGCGGTTTGTGGATGATATTGCACAGAGCGGACATGATATTGGAGTATCTTTCACGAATTTATTCCACAAAGAATTGGCCTAAACGTGCATTATGCGACAATCTAGTGAAGAGGGGCGTATAATACCCTAATGAGCCGCATCTACTGATAGTATTGGCTATGGTGGGTGTCTGGTTCAGCTGGTAATGGACGAAATTGATGATTACCATGGCATCAGCTCTTTCTACATTACGGGCGCAATCATAAAAATCCATCAATTTTCGTGCGGCATTTTTCGTTTCGCAGGCGCGAACTACATCCATCGGATCTCAATGCCCAAAACAGCTTTGTATATACCATGGCTAGAGGAGGATGTCTTTGCATTGTTGTTCTATCAGAATGGGAGGAGATATACGCAATCCTACCCTCTCCACTAGCGCAGATGAGAACTTAACGCATGCTGACAGATCCGTGTACTTTGGGATTGTTACGGATAACTCAACCTCATTCCACCACATGACATCCTTCTATAGGTTATATGAAGTGATGTGAAGCAGTTTCTTATGGTGTGTAGTCTATGATGTAAGAGACATAGCCCCATAACACAAAAATTCGATTATTTTGGAGAGCTAAATTTGACACCTAAATTTGCAAATATTAAAAGGGACAATCAATACGTGTGACATAGATCCGCGCAAACAATGCCTATATATATATACGGCGAGAGTAGTTGCCGTTCTATTCGTTATTGATAATCATCCCGTCATGCTATTGCAGAATATACGAGCGAAAATTCATGAGAGTCGATTCGGATGTCATGCTTCGCTCACGGAATATATCACTGCTATGAAGACCAGAACGGGCACTCCAGCCTTTGCGAATCCACCTTATACATCAATAGAAAGAGGTTGTGTGCTGACTTGGGTGTATTACGTCTCAAGGGGGATGATATGCTCCATCTTCATGGTGATGACATGATATTGTGGCCACTTGCCAGCTCATTCTACATGATTACAGTGCAGGAACACGAATGAATAGCCCAAAATTTTATCAAATATCATTGCATATACACTGGTACATGAGTTCCGTGTATAGTTTACATCATGAGATGAGTATTATCTGTGGTAAGCGACGATATAGGGGCAAAGATACCATGGTTAGAGCCATTTTTGGTCTTGTGAGATCTGATGATGGATGGCGCCATTATTTTCATAACCGGTTGGTATCCTCCTACAATAAGTAGGCATATTTAATTCCAACAAATGATGTGTAAATGTCAAATACCAGATGAGTGATTTTCTTGTAATTGTATCTATTGATATCTTCGACCATGGTGGTGCTATGAGCATAATTCTTCCTATGTCACTTCTAATACCCTTAGGTATGCATATAATCACTTGGTCGATGTTTTTTGGCAGCATAAAAAATTCAGAAAGTTATGAAAACACCCCCTATTGATTCAAGGAGGAAATAGTGTAATGAACATGAACCTGCGAGGCCGGGTCAACGCTCCATCCACGCTTGGACAGGGAAATGAACAACACGCGTTCGCCTCCTACAGAGGGGAACGATGAGAAAAACACAAGTGATGACGAATGAGCAAGTACTGCCAAGAACAACAATAATAATTTAATGCATTAACTATTTCTACTCTTCCTACACCTGCTTGCACTCTCTGGTTCAGGATTGAGGCTTTCATGGCCAACTAATTCCTCATCTGCTTGCACCTTCTTTTGTAAACTTGTGCATCAGAAATGCTTGCAATATATACATTCATATTACACTACACAATCTTCTCTGCTGACACAGAGTCTTCTCTGCTGACACAGAGCCTCAAGCCGGCTCAAATAGAGTTTTCTCTATGTGTCATTGCCGATGTTTTTCATAGTACATGCTGATTGTTGTGTGTGGACAGATTTTGGACGGAGATGTGCCCTCTTTCATTAGCGACAAAGCAACTTGCATACGCGAACGACGCAGCCACCAACGACCACAAAAACCCATCCTGTGACGGAGCAGATCAGTATGAACGATTATATGATTAAATATACTGCGAGAAGAGACGGTAGCTTCACCCAACGTATCTTATGGTTGATGTCGAGCGACGTCAAAAAGCATCATCACGTGTTGAGTGTTTATTCGAGATCGACAGGCTTAAAAAGGTACCATATTGGCGGCAACATCACACATGTTCTCCGTGTATTTTGGCTCGGTAATCGTCTATGGTGTAGCAGCAGTCGACGTGAGAGTTGTGGTGCCAGCACACAAAAACAAAAAGTGATGTCTGTGCATTATTTGCGTAAATACGGTGGTTACACAAGAGTGCTGTCTTCAGAATTTGATCCGTAGGAGAGTCTTGAGATAGGAGATAATCTTTTATCTTTCGTCCGTCACTTCCCACTTGTTTGTTGCCTCTCATCGGCGCAGTAGTATCATCAATCATCAACATCTTGCTTGTGTGTTCGGTGATGGTGATGTCACGATGAATGGGCTTAGAGTATTTCACTACACGATAAGTTGAATTTTGAGTTACACTTTTGGTCAAAATTTCCGCATTATCTTTCATTGTAACGATTGTTGCCACTCTTTTCATCTCTTTTACCAGCACTTGTGCACCACGTATTGGTATTGGCATTGGCATTGGCATTGGCAGAAAGTCCAACCTTTTATCAGTTGCATCTGTATCTTCCTTTGAAATCGAAAGACCCTAAAGTATCCGATGGGAATTGAGGTGAAACGAAATGAAGTTGCAATTTTTGTTCAGTGGTATGAGAAGATAGATCTTTGTTCCGATGAGCTGAAGTATCATGTGTCGCGAGAGTTAACAGTGCCTCTAGTCCAAAATAATCAGCTTCTGCTTCACTCTACAATTCAAATGACGCAGTTGCGAGGTGACAACAATCCTGTCCCAAGGAATCGAACTGGATCTTCTAGACAAACCCGAGCAACCCGATCAACAGCTACAGACTTGGGAGATTATGAGCCTCCAAGGCAGAATAATCAAAGCACTTATGAGAGTTGGCATGACAAGGAATTTGGTATCGTATGGGAAATGAGCGAGGAGGATCGTGACTATGCACTTGGTCGGCGCGAGACGTGACACTTATGTAGTCATAATTTCTTTATTTCACAATTTCTCTTCAAGCAACTCATGGATTCGTACTCAGCTCGATGAGCTGAGCAATTTAAGCCCATAAAAATTGTTCATAACATATGTAGCGGCTGAGAACAGATATTTTGGCCAAAAGTAGGGAGCCTGACCATACACTTAGCCCTTGTCCCGCCTGCAACTGCAAAAGAAGGAACTTACCTGTACCTGCGAGGCCGGGTCAACGCTCCATCCACGCTTGGACAGGGAAATGAACAACACGCGTTCGCCTCCTACAGAGGGGAACGATGAGAAAAACACAAGTGTGAACCGACACAAGTGTGAACTGTTTCTGGAACACCAGCGTGAACCATTTCATGAGGGGTTGGCATCTTGATCCTGCCATAATTTTATCAACAGCAACAGATTAAACGATATCTCAAAAATCATGAAGCTTCATCTTATTATCTCAGCCGCCTTAGCTCTTCTCTCAACCGCTCCAGGAGCTGTCTCTGCCGCTGTGGCTGTAAGTTTGCATTGTTATTTGTTCCGTTCGTTTGATTAGTCAGTTCATGTGTTTCGCCTTGCCTTGCCTTGCCTTGCAGCCTTTCTACTGATTCAAGATCAAATCACTGACGCCTCTCACTTCACTCTCACTTGTATAATATGCATCATAGCATCCTGTTAGTGGATTTGAATTTGAAAATGACGGTGAGGGAATTACCGCTCCGTCCGACGAGTTTCCTGTTAGTGGATTTGGATTTGAATATGACGGTGAGGGAATTACCGCTCCGTCCGAGGAGTTCGAGTCCGAGGATGACCCAATTTTCCTAGCCGTTCAATGCAGGGGCCGCGGAAAGAAGCGTTGCCTCAGGGCCCGTAGATGCAAATGGGTTACTAGCAGAAGCAAAAGCTGGAGCAACTCGAGTCGGCGCAAGAATGGGATAAAAACCAGACGCTGGAAGAATCAGAAAAGGCGCAGCCGCAGATGCGTAGCAAAACGCGTTGTCGTCAAAGACCTTGGCTTCGTCGGCGATGGCGATGACGATGACGATGACGATGATGATGAGGAGGAGTTTGATTTCTTTGATGAGGAGTAGGTTAAGAGTGTTGGCGGCTGGGGGCAATCAGGAGGAGAATTTTCAAATGCACTCTTATCTGTAGGAGCAAATGTGAGTGTTGGAGTAGTTAAGAGTGTTGGTGTTGGTGGCTAAGGGTAAGGGCAATCAGAGAGAGAACTTTCAAAAGCACTCTACTATCTGGTAGGAGCAAATGTGTGTGCAACTGCAGCGTCAGGTCACGTTCAAATATTCTTATCCAATAGTAAAAACAATTCCTGAAAACTCGTCGCAAGAGTGACATGCTGCATTATCTTTCATTGTAACGATTGTTGCCACTCTTTTCATCTCTTTTACCAGCACCAGCACTTGTGCACCACTGAGCACCACGTATTGGTATTGGCATTGGCAGAAAGTCCAACTCCAACCTTTTATCAGTTGCATCTGTATCTTCCTTTGAAATCGAAAGACCTTTGTCCCGCCTGCAACTGCAAGAAGGAACTTACCTGTACCTGCGGGGCCGGGTCAACGCTCCATCCACGCTTGGACAGGGAAATGAACAACACGCGTTCGCCTCCTACAGAGGGGAACGATGAGAAAAACACAAGTGTGAACTGACACAAGTGTGAACTGACACAAGTGTGAACCGACACAAACACAAGTGTGAACTGTTTCTTGAACACCAGCATGAATTATTTCATCAGTATCAGGGGTTGGCATCTTGATCCTGCCATAATTTTATCAACAGATCAAACGATATTGAAAAAACAAAAATTCACAAACATCATGAACCTTCATCTTATTATCTCAGCCGCCTTGGCTCTTCTCTCAACCAATCCAGGAGCTGTCTCTGCCGCTGTGAGTTTGCATTACTACATGTTCTGTTCATTTGATAAGTCAATTCATGTGCTTCATCTTGCCTTGCAGCCGTTCTAGTAGTTCTAGTTCTAATGATTCAAGTTACTGACGCCTCTCGCTCTCACTCTCACTTGCATGTTATACCATCATAGCATCCTCTTAGTCTTAGTGGATTTGAATATGACGGTGACGAAATTACTGCCTTCATTGCTGAAGCTGAACGTCTTGGTTGTAATCGAAGACTCCAATGGGTGTGTGGCCGTAATGGCAGGACAAACAATCTCAAGCAGGTTGTCTGGAAAAGATATGAAAAAATGACATAAATACCTACGTAGGAATTAGTACATCGTCTACAGCGATCGACATGAACCATGGCAGCCGACACCGCTACCAACTGCACCCTGGGAATAGGGTACGACAACACTATAATGTATAATAACCATATGAATGGCTCCTTAAAAACGAGACTTACTACGGCAAAAAAGTACGCATCAATTGACACTACACTCACATTGTTTGGGAAGGGCGGCGGCAGGGCCATGTGGCCGGCCGGTTGCAACATCAAACAGGAATGGTGTTTTGGAGATATCGGAGGAATGAGGGACGGATTACGGGATGGACGACTCTGCCGGTCAATGGACACAACGCAGGGATGGACGACTTCTAATCTCATGGATGGAGAGGAGGGAAACTGGAACAACAATTGGGTTGTGACACAATCGGTTGAGAAACAAGGCTTGAAGATGAGGAGGGAGGAAGCAGTCCAACAACTTACTGCCAACAATCTACTGTCACATCCACGTCAGTAGACTGGACATACAATCTGTTCATATGTGTTTCTCGTTTCTTTGTTTGGTACGATCGGAACATTTGATACGATCGAAACAGAGCAGCCCCTCTCAATCCATGTCCATTCACGAGAGATGCTGCTTTATTCTTCAGTGTAAAGTAATCCTCATAATAATTCTATTCGTTACATCTATTGATCAATAATAAGCTCAATTGTTAGCTAGATTGGACACAGTATTAATACTCCCATATAAACCAACCAAGAAGAAAAACTACGTACAAAATGAATACCTACAAATCAAAGAACGCATGGTTGTTTCATACCAGGTACGCTCGGAACGAACTCACCTCCAAAAGTGCAGCAGCGCTCAGGGAGATGCCTCGTTTCGGAAGTAAAAGGATCTATGGACTTCGCCCAGATGGAAGCAAGATTGAGAAAGACTTCATTGTGTTCAGGGATAACGCACCTAGTACGGAACTTGAACATTACTTGGGCCAAGCCGAATCCTACGTCAACATGGCGGATGAATGTCAATGGGCCCCAGCCACTCGCTTCGCCAACTACGGGAAGCTTCTCGATGGACCTGCAAAGAACACGTGGAGGAAGCTGATGGATGAGGGACATGACTACTGGGATAACAATAATCAAGCGACCGATCAGGACTTCGTGGATGCTCTTGGTGCCTATTTCATCATGTGGACAAAACATCCTAACCCCGGTGATGCCTTCGATCAGCACATCCTTCGCATCCAGTACAAACACCAGAAGGAATTCAACCTACCAGTCAAACCAAGCAACTTCGTGGATCGAATGTCAGAACTTTGGAGATACAGTGAGATGATGCCTCGTATAGGAGCGCAATGTTCCGATATGCAAAAGACTACTGCTCTGATGCTTGGTCTCCCCGAGGAGGCCAAAGATTTCCTCCAAGATGAGAAGGACGTTGATGTTTATGACCTCCAAGGTAATGGTAACAACGCCCTTGTATGGACCGACGTAATGGAGTATCTAGAGGCCTGGTGGTCTCGAGATTACGGCAAGGAAGTCCGAAAGAAGTATCAACAGCAAGAAGAGAAGAAGAGGAAGAGGAAGGATGACGACGATGACGATGAAGCCGATGGAGATGGAGGCCAAGATCGACGTCAACGGAAGAAGAAGAAGAATAACCGCAATAAGAGCGGTCGCAATGGCAATGGGAACAACAGTAACAACACCAACAACGGCAAGGAGTTCCACTCCAAGCAATGTTCAATTCATCCTGATCACAACCATAAGTGGAAAGACTGTATCTATTGTTTCAACGGGTCTAATTTCAAGAAGGAGCTTGCTGAGAAGTTCTATCAAGGCAAAACCAGGACGTCTGCCCCATATTGGTGGAAGAAAGGTTATGAGCGTCGTTTCAAGAGCAACGAGCAAGAACCCCCGCAACAGCAACATGGATCTTACCTCGTAGCTCCTCAACAACCTGCTCAACTACCTCCAGCTCCAGTTCCCCAAGCACCTCCGCAACCAGCTCCAATGTTTGCTACGTCTGCAGCAACAGCTCCGTCAGCACCTGTTCAACAGCAACTTTATTCCATCCAAGTTAATGCCCAAGGTCAACGAGTCTTCGTCCCTCATCAGGCCTGAAACGCCGACCCTGTTGGGAATTGCACTACTTTCATCGATATCTATTCTACGAGCCTCGAAGAAGTAACAGGGTATGCTAATGCCCCAGCTGCTCTTGAGTATCATGTCAACAATGTGACCTCAGAGCCTCCGAGCGCGATTGATGTTCAACTTCCATGTTGCATCCGCGGGAACAATAATACAGTTCCTGCCGCTCTGCAAGCACAGCCCAGCTTGAATAGTGGAGTCCCGATATGTAAGGATCCAAGAGCGCAGCCAGCTTCTAGCCCTGCACCAATGCTCGACCGCATCGCATCAGACGCTCAACTTCATGATGATGAGTTCTTGAACGAATTGTTCAATAGTCACTTTGCGGAGGATGCACTAGCTGCAACCATCAACAACATTCCTTTCACTAATGAAGTAGTCGCTATCGAAACGCAGAGAGTGGATTGTCCTGAATATCACGTGCTCGATCCAATCCCAGGCCAATCTAATGCGGAAGCTTGGGATTTCAACATTTTTCCAGATACAGTCGTTGATTCTTACGGCAATGAACTAGTCGATTTGGGAGCAGCATTGCAGCTACCAAGCATTTGTGACAAACGAGTCAAGCAATTTGAGGCGATCCTCGAGTCATTTCAGTTCAGTGACCCTCAGATCACCTTCCAAGTAGATTCAAAAGGCAGAACAGTCCCTATGGCAACTGCATACGCTATGGTCAAGTCAGTCAATGGAGTCGAATCCAATCGCTTCCTCAAGTGCCTTTTTGACACCGGTGGCAGCGTATCGATGGCTCACCGTAGTGTTTTACCACCCGGAGCAGCCCTTCTTCAACCATCAAAAACAACAATATGTAATACCATTGCAGGCAACTATGCACCAGTTGGATCCCTCCTCGGTGAAGGAATCAAGTTCCCTGAATTCGATGCCAACCTCACCGTTGACAGTCAAGAGTTCCTCGTCTTTGACGCCAAGTGTTCGTTTGATTTGATACTTGGTAATGATTTCCTGCGGAAGATAGGTCTAATAGTTGATTACGAAAGACTCGAGCTCGGGTGGCAGGGCAAGCGCATTCCAATGAACTCCAACTTTACAAAGGAGCGACTAAGTGCAGCAATCGATGGATGCATCATTGAAGATGAAGATGACGATCTGAACTACCTCGACTCTTTCGCTACGTCAATTGCTGATTCAACCTATGACGAGATAAATGTGGATGAGGTCATCAAAGAGAATTGTCAGCATCTGTCTCCGACTCAGCGCCAGGACCTCAGCGAGATGTTACGCAAGCATTACAAGCTCTTCGACGGCAAGCTTCATGTCTACAAAGGAGCCAAGATGGATATTGAATTACAACCAGGAGCACAACCAGTTTTTCGGCGGCCTTACCCTACTCCTCGAGTCCATATGGAAACATTCAAGAAGGAGTTGCTGCGTCTCATCGACATAGGTGTTCTTGAAAGAGTCTCTGGCCCGTCTGCATGGGGACTGCCTTCGTTTATTGTTCCCAAGAAAGATGGCAAAGTTCGTTTCATAGCAGATCTACGTGAGCTCAATAAGGTCATCAAACCCAAGGATTATACTCTCCCTATCATCCAAGACCTGATCCGAAAGCGTTCGGGATTCCAGTACATGACGAAACTTGATTTGAGCATGATGTTCTATTCGTTTGAATTGACGGACAAAGCTAAGGACCTCACCACTATATCAACACCGTTCGGTCTCTTTCGTTGGACGAGAGCTCCTATGGGTCTCCGCAACTCTCCAGCATTTGCGCAGTCAGTTATTGAGGAAGTTCTTCGAGATTTAGATGACGTTGAAGTTTACATTGATGACATCGCCATATGGTCAGATACTTGGGAAGACCATACACGCACCCTCAACGAAGTGTTCAGGCGCCTTGAAGAGGCAGGGTTTAGTGTAAACCCTTTGAAGTGCGAATTCGGTATTGCAGAAGGGGACTTCCTTGGTCATTGGGTCTCCAAGAATGGCATTCAACCTTGGCAGAAGAAAGTTCAAGCGGTTCTTGATTTGAAACGGCCTACCAACGCTAGCGAAGTGCGAACGCTTGTGGGCCTCATCAACTGGTATCGTGACTTCTGGCCTCGACGAAGCCATCTCCTCTCTCCGTTCACTCAACTTATCCGCGGTATTCAGAAGAAGAAAGCACCGATCGTTTGGACTCCAGAATTAGAGAAAGTTTTTCAGGAAGTGAAGCAAGTTATTGCAAGTGATGCTTTGTGTGCCTACCCCAACCACAATGAGCCTTTTGAAGTCTACACGGACAGTTCTGATTATCAACTGGGAGCAGCCATACTTCAAGGCGGGCGCCCTGTTGCGTATTACTCCAAAAGACTCTCGGCGGCACAGTCTCGATACACAACGATGGAGAAGGAGCTCCTGGCAATCGTCAGCACTCTCACGGAATATCGTACCATGCTATTTGGAGCAAAGATCAAAATCTTCACTGACCATCGCAACCTTACATTCTCTAACTTGAACAGTCAGAGAGTCCTTCGTTGGAGATGTTTCCTCGAATCTTTTCATGCCGAATGGTTCTATCATCCAGGCAAGCTTAATGTGCTAGCGGACGCGTACAGTCGACTCCCCAAGTTTGATTTCTCAGGAGCCGAGAAGAGGCAGGATGAACTATCCCCTACTCAAGTTCAATTCAATCCAGTTCCCCAAGATGTCAATCAAGATGAAGAACCCAGCATCTTTGAAGAACAACTAGCAGAGTTGGCCAGTGATGACGAGTTCCCGCTACATCAATTGCAACAGTTCATGAATCTTCCTTCTACCGTCCAGAACCCTTTGCGCTATCAATGGCTTGCAGAAGAGCAGAGCCGCTGTCCTACCCTTCAGCAGAAGCTCACTACTTCCCCAACGTTCTACCATCGTCGAACGTTTGGTCGCCATGATACGTCGCTGATTTGCTATAGCCCTACTCCTCAAGATGAATCGACCTTGAAGATAGTCCTCACAGACAATGCCGTGGATGCCGCGATTGAATACTTCCACCTCCTGTTGAATCATCCAGGAGCAAAGGCAGTTACTTATGCACTTTCCAAGTTCTATCATCCCCAATTAGCAGCCCGAATAGCAGCCTTTTCGTGCGATGTTTGTCAGCGCACAAAGATTGGCCAACGCGGCTATGGCCATTTCCCTCCACGTCAAGTACAAGATCTCAATCCATGGAAGCAATGTGACGTAGACCTTGTGGGCCCGTGGTATGTCAAAACATCAGGACGACACGGTCAAGCCTATGAGTTCTATGCCCTGACGGCAATCGATCGTGCCACTGGTTACCCAGATGCCATCATCATCAAGCGCAAGACTAGCGAAAACGTAGCTCGCAAGTTCAATGAATTATGGCTCTCAAGATATCCAAGACCCGAAGTTTGCGCTCATGATCAAGGTGGTGAATTTATTGGACCTCAGTTCCAGCGGTTGTTGCACGATGCTGGTATTGCATCAGCCCCATCGACAGCTCGTAACCCCCAAAGCAATGCGATCATCGAACGCCTGCATCTTACTATGGGAAACTCCATTCGAGCTCAACTTTCCAATCACAACCCTCGCACCTTGACTGAAGCCGAAGACTTGATGGGAACAATCTTATCTGATACTCTCAGTTCTATCCGTGCAACCCCGTCGCAATCTACTGGGTATGCCCCAGCAGCACTGGCCTTTGGACGCGATATGATCTTCAACCTTCCAGTTCAATATGATATGAACGAGATCAACCTTCGCCGCCAACGCCGTGTCGACAAGGATGCCAAACGACTCAACGCCAAGCGGTACAGCTACGATTATCGGGTTGGAGAACAAGTCATGAAGAAGATCTTCGATCCTGCCAAACTCGATGATCGTTGGAAGGGCCCCTTCACTATCACAAGAATCCATGTCAATGGTAACATCACTATTCAACTCACCCAACATCTACAAGAGCGTCTCAACATCCGACGCGTCAAGCCCTACAGGCAACCTACACCTCAAGTCTTACAACAAATCGTTGCGCCCTCTTAGGAGGGGTAGAATGTCACATCCACGTCAGTAGACTGGACATACAATCTGTTCATATGTGTTTCTCGTTTCTTTGTTTGGTACGATCGGAACATTTGATACGATCGAAACAGAGCAGCCCCTCTCAATCCATGTCCATTCACGAGAGATGCTGCTTTATTCTTCAGTGTAAAGTAATCCTCATAATAATTCTATTCGTTACATCTATTGATCAATAATAAGCTCAATTGTTAGCTAGATTGGACATCTACTACATCAAAAAGGTGCAATCCCAGCCCCCCCACCTAAACCACCTTGGCCCCCACCTTGGCATGATGAAGAACCTATATCGGAGCAAATTTGCATGGAAGACGCGGCACTTGTACGCCACAAATATAATTGGAGATGTACACAACAAAGTAGACCCTTTGTCGCTCTTTCACATAACAACAACACTTCTGGCTATTGTCCTTTTAGCGTTGTGAATTGGATGACGTCTACAGTCGAAGTTGTGCTACAAAATCATAACAACAGTGACAATATTTTGGAAAATGGCAATACGTATTGCGGTGAAGATTCGGATGTGTGTAGCATCTACACCAAATTTATTCTACACAATCGCGGTAGTGAATCATTCCTTGTTAGATTGGTATCTAATGACTGCGTCGACGTCTCGGTCTCACAAGCCGAGGCAGCTCTCTCCCAGGCCCCTCCATCTGATATAGGTGTTGTGGGGCCCATGGTGTAATGGATAATGGGCAGCCTCTACGGTATTTTGCCCGATACCCCGAGGTGAGCCAATCCATTCAAGAGAGGCAACGTAAGCAACAACCTCGCCGCAGTACCTCCAATCAGAAGAAATCGGCCCGGCGTGCACAACAGTACCGACTCTCGAATACACGCAACCACGTCAAATTTAGAGGGAGGTACAGCAGCGAAAAGAATAATACAAGTGATAAGTTAGATGCAGATACGATGAGGCAGCTCATAGCAAATAGGCAGCGTTGGTGCGATGATCCGTCAGCAAAGGACCTCAATGAACTGCTTGATGATTATAGGCACAAAGAGAGGGAGAAACAAGATAGAACCTCCTCGACGAAAGAACTCCGTCCACTTGGCCAGACAGTGGAGAATACGATTGTGCCTATTTACGGGAACTTGAGGGTGGAGGAGAAGGGCAGTGATGTAGTTCGAATAATGTCGTTGAATATCAACGGGCTCAGTCTGTGGAAGCACAACAACCACAAGGTAGATAGACTCAAGCACGTCCTGCGGACGTATGGTGTGGATGTTCTGGGGCTCCAGGAGACCAACACCAACTTCCACCATCTAAAATCATCAGTGACGGTAGCCTCGATGCTAAGACATGGAGATGACAGAATCAAATCAGTACATTCTCAGAACACTCGGGAACTTCAGAACATTGGTAATGTTCAAGCGGGGGGGACAGCAGTTGTGATTAGAGACGAGTTGTCGGGCTTACCCATGACCTGCGGTAAAGATTCCACTGAGCTGGGAATGTTCAGCTGGTATAGGACGGAGCCGGTCAATGGCGTGAGAACAGTCTTCTTAAGTGCCTACGCGCCCTGTAAATCAGAAGGGGTTGGTACATACTATCAACATATTGAGAGATACATCCAATCGCACCAGCTGAAGACCAACCCCAAGGATCTGTTCCGGAGACACATTGTCGATGCCATCAAACGGTGGCGCAGCAAAGGCGACAGGGTTGTTCTGATGATGGATGCTAATGAGAATGTGTTGGACGGAGTCCTCAGTAAACGACTTGCAGAGGATGATATCCGCATGAGGGAAGCAGTGCACCGTATGGTCCCCGGCAGAAGAGGTCCTGCTACACATTTTCGAGGCAACAGCCAAAAGAATGGGGCCATAGACGGTATTTGGATCTCGGATGACGTTGAACTAACTGGAGCCAGCTACTTACCGTTCGACGGTGATTTGGGAGATCACCGGCCAGTGGTTGTCGACCTACAGATGCGGTCGGTTATTGGCACTTCTATCTGTCGTATTGTGCCACCGAAGGCTAGAAAGCTTAACTCCAAGGTGCCGCGGATTAGAGTGAAGTACCTTGCACAATTAAAAAAAGGCTTCACAGATAGACGCATCCCCCAGAAGCTCAAAGAAGTAAATAGGATAGCCTCATTCCCGCCCTCGGCTGAAGTGGTGTCCAAGATGGAAATCCTGGACAACATGATTGAAGAGGAGATGCTACACGCAGAGGCGAAATGCAGAGTGATTTACCCGGCGCATTATGAGTTCTCTCCAGCAATACAATCGTGGATGGATAAATGCCACCTCCTGAAATGGATACTACGACATCACCAAGGAAAAAAGGTCAATTGGGGCAATTTGAGAAGATTCGCCAGGCGCAAAGGAATGGAGGACTGTCTTCGGTACCCTGTCGATGAAGTGGTTCAGCTGTACAAGGAGACCAAAAAACGCACACGAGAACTCATGGCTGAATCACCTTACCTCAGAAAGCATTTTTTACACGAGAAGTTGACCGATGCTGTGATAAATGAACGTGTTGATGAAGCCAAGCGGGTGGAGCTGATCCTCAAAGGGGAGGCTCAGAGAAAACAGTGGCAGGGTATTAAACGAGCAACAAAGCAGCAAGGAGTGATGAATGTTACAAGAGTGGAAGTTACACAAGCAGACGGGAAAGTGGTCGAGCACGCAACAAAAGAATCGATTGAAGAGGCACTGAAGTCAGAACTCCGCACAAGGTTTGGAAGGGCTACTTCTGCCCCAGTTTGCCAAGGGGTACTATTCGACCTCCTGGGAGTCTACGCCGACACGAATGCAGCGGTAGAAATACTTGAAGGATCCTTCGCCCCTCCCCCAGACACAGATCAACGCACAATACTGATACTGGACGAAATAGCAGCCATCTGGAAAAAGATTGGCGATGGTGAGATTTCCGTTGTCGTTTCACAGGAGGACTACCAATATTACTGGAGGAAAGTGAAAGAAAGAACGTCATCCTCGATATCGGGACTGCATTTTGGTCACTATAAGTCGATAGCTTTCGATGACGACCTGTCCAGGTTGCTAGCAAAGAAGTTCTCTCTTATGATCCAAACAGGAACCGGCCCAGAACGTTGGGCTCGGGGTCTGTCGGTAATGCTCGAGAAGATTGCAGGTGTGGCGTTGGTGAATAAATTGAGAGCTATTCTCTTGCTTGAGGCTGACTTCAATTTCTGTAATAAGTTGATTTTTGGACATCGCATGCTGGACCTCGCCCGAGCAAAGGGGATGGTCCCGGAGGAGATCTACAGTGGGAAGGGACGCACGGCAGAGGATGCAATCCTGCAACAAGTATTGATGTACGACATTGCCCGAATCACCAAAAGACCCCTCCTGGTGGCACAGGTTGATGCGGCCCAGTGCTACGACCGGGTTGCTCTTCCTATAGCCAGCCTCACTCTACAGGCGTTTAAAGTGCCCAAATGTGCGGCACTGTCGATGCTCCGCCCCTTGCATAATATGGAGTTTTTCCTAAGAACTGGTTTTGGCCAATCTTCTTCATATTTTGGTGGGAAAGAGGACGGGAAACACGGTCTCGCTCAAGGGAACGGTGCAGCTCCACCGACATGGCAACAGATCAGCACGGTCATGATTAATACCCACAAAACTAATGGGCATGGAGTGGAAGTGAAGTGTCCAATCTCACATAAAAAGATTAATCAGGTGGGAATTCTGTATGTGGATGATACCAATTTGTGGGAAGGTCTTAGAGCTGACGATGACATTATCTCGACAAGTGCTAGAGGGCAAGAGTCAATCTCGGATTGGGCAGGTGCCTTGGGGGAAACGGGTGGCGCTTTGAAACCAGACAAATGTGGAGTTACAATACACGATCAAACACCCGATGGAAAGGGCGGCTGGTGTTACACGGATCAAAAAGCGATGCCCTCAGACGGCGAAGAGGTTGACATGAGTGAACTGGATGACTTGATTTTCCACGTCCCCACTACTGACGGGGGCTCTGCGCAAATAGATAGGTTGCCATCGAATAAAGCTGACAACAACTTAGGTCTCTACGCTAGACCGGATGGGAAACCAGACCAGCACTTCGAGCAGATGAGAGAAAAAATGACAACGTGGACGGCTCAGATTAAGAGCGGGCAAATACCAACTCGTTCGGTGTGGATGAGCTACACCAATCAGCTATGGTCTGGACTCAGGTACGGTCTGGGGGCCTGTTCGGCGTCAATCCCTGAGCTCAAAAAAGGATTGATGTCAGCAGATTTCTATATGTTAAGCAACCTAGGTGTCAACCGATCAATTACCAAGGAATGGAGATACCTGCCGGCCACGTTTGGTGGAATCGGTCTCTACGACTTGACGGTGGAAACTGCGGCTGCTACTTTATCTTCATTCTTGCAACACTATGGAACAACTTCAGCCCTAGGGATCACTTTAAGAGCAGTTATGGAACACCTTCAAGTGGAAATAGGGGTACCGGACTGTCCCTTCAACTATGACTTTGAAGTTTGGGGTCATTTATCAACCAACGCATGGGCGAAAGCCCTATGGGAGAAGATAGACGAACTGGGAATCGTGCTGGATCTGCAATATGATGACATCCCCATCCCGAGGAGCAAGGATAGGGCTATTATGGACTGCATGGTTGAACTGGGTCTACGAGGGACGGAGCTACAGCGAGTCAATAGAGTGAGGAAAGCTCAGGAGGCAATGTTCCTCTCTGACGTGACTACGCCAAATGGACGATATCTAGAGCAATATCTGCTTGACGGGCATTGGAAGGACTCACCTGAAGGGCGCCTTGGTAAACAGCGGTCAACACTGGAATTTGGCACGGAATATCCGACGGAAGCAGATTGGAAATTGTGGAAGAGATCCCTGCAACGTTTGACTGATAGCAAATCGTTGTTTCTTAAGGAGCCACTTGGAGATTGGATCAACCCATCTAAACGGATCTGGCGTCACTTCCTCAACACGGACACACGGACAGTGGAGATACATTCGGATGATACGATTTATGAATACGCTCACGACGTGGAATCGAATGACAGAGTGTCGATCATGCAGCCAGTCCGAGTGCTGGATGAGCCCGCTTCTTCAGTGGTACCAACGACGATTCTGGAATACGAAGATGGTTCCATCAAACTGCTAGCACAAGGACCGCCACTGGCCAGCCAGCCAGAAGTCGTAGCCCCTACTACATTTCTTGAGCGTCTCCGCAGTAAAGGGGGGGAATGGATGTGGGATAGTATCAGCTTCTCATCGGATCCCTCGTGGATTGTGGAAGCTATTCAACGAGGCTCATTGTTCTGTTGTACAGACGGGTCATACATGAAAAAGTTGGCGCCAGAGATCTGCGGTGCGGCTTGGGTTTTTTACTGCGCAGAGTCTCAACAGTGGCTTAAAGGAGAATTCACGGAGCACTCTAAATGGGCAAATAGCTATCGAGGAGAACAGCTAGGGATGTTGGCTATCCACCTTATCCTACTGACAATAGAGGAACACTATGGAGTGCCATTGTCCAATGCAAACATCTTTTGTGACAACAAAGGAACTATTCTCACGTTTTCCAGAAAATACGATCGTGTCCCAGGATCGGCGAAGAACAACGACATTCTCCGGGTCCTGCGGAAAATCCAACGTGTCTCGGCTCTTGCGCACAAGCTGTCTCATGTGAAAGCACACCAGGACGACAGCTTGGGCTATGCTTGCCTGGCTCTGGAAGCTAGACTGAACGTAGACTGCGATTTCAGGGCAAAAGCAGCCATAAAGAGAGCAATTGAAAATTTCTCCTCTCGCCCGGTCACTCTGAGCTTACCGCTAGAAGCAGCGGTTGTTATCATCGATGGAATCAAACAGACTGCAGACTTAGCAAAGGACCTACGGTATCACGTAGGGAAGGTGAAAGCACGACAGTTCTATGCCGATGAACAACTCCTACACCCTGATATATTCGACTCTGTTGCTTGGGAACCATTGCGCCTGCTTCTCGACCGCAGGCCTAAGATGTTCAATCTGTGGTATGCGAAACAATGCTCCGGGTATTGTGGAACTGGTCAAATGATAACTAGATATGACAAAAATGCCTCCGATAAATGTCCGAACTGCGGTTGCTTTGAAACAGCGGATCACCTGAACCGCTGTAAGAGTAGAATTAGGAGGGGGCTATTGCTTGACAGTATAAACGATCTACAAGAGTGGATGGAGGGACATTGCACGCATACGTGCATACAGAAGTGGCTACCCCTTTTTATCTCTCTTCAGGGCAGCACTCTATTCGTGGACATGGTGCATAGTCAGGGATGGAGGATGTCTCAACAGATGCGTAGAGTGGGTAATAGCTTAGATAGGATTGGATGGAGAAACGTGATGGAGGGGAAAGTATCCAAGGAGTTTCTCCAGATGCAGAAGGAGCATCTTTTAAAGAACCATTCGTTTCTGACCATCGACAGTTGGACAAGCGGCTTCCTGGACAAGCTACTCTCGCTCACGCATACACAGTGGATCTGTAGGAATCTCACGAAACATCATCGAACGCAAGGAACCAAAGCACTTGCATCAAGAGAAGAGATTTTGAAAGAGATCGAACATCAGCTTAATCTTGGATCCGATGGGCTCTCAGCTGAAGCACGATGTCTCCTTGAAATTCCGACGGACGAGCTCTATGGGAAACCGACCTCTGAACTACAATACTGGTTGAACGCAGCGGTAGCAAGCAGGCAAGCTGCGGGGGATGAATCAGGCGGGCTTTTAGAGCCTCCTTCTGGGCAAGTCACGACTGGTGCCAAGCAACGAGAAGATCGCAAATCAAAGCCACAGGGTACTTCAAAGACTGCCGCACCTGCGCGCAAACCAAAAGCACTCGCTCCCATCTTTCTCCCGAAAAAAGCAAGGCGTACAGCCCAGCCGAGCGCCCTACCTACCCAGCCTCCTACAACTCTACCACCGGCTGTGAGTCCGCAACAACAGGACCGCATTGGGCTTCTGCAAAGGAACTCGGATGAAGACTTACACCGATGTCAAGTTGGAGCCCTTTTGCGGGACGTGCCAGCTAATTTTCAGTTATGCCTCCAAGGAGGGGACAAGGTTCGGCGTGATGCAATGCGGTCTTTGCGACCCCCTCAGTGGCTCAATGATGAAGTTATCAATGGCTATCTCCTAAGAGTCCTCCTCCCAAAGGTGAATCGGCAACACGTCTACATCTTCAACTCATTCTTCATGTCAACCCTCCTACGTACGGGGGCTGACGGCAGGTCTGCTCCGTCCTACAACTTTGACGGCGTTAAACGCTGGGGAAATCGTTTAAGGAGGAAGAATAAGATTTTGGGAGTGAAAGAGATCTTCGTGCCGATCAACCACTCTAGAACTCACTGGCTATTACTCAGGGCGAATACAGAAACAAAGGTTATTACCCTGTGGGATTCCCAAGGTAGGAAGCCGGGCAATCAATTGTATCTGACTACAATGTTAAGGTATTTGGGGGACAAATACAGTGAACTTCACGGGGTACCGAGTGACGATTGGAAAGCAGAGTGGTCACTAGTAGATGCCTCCAACAATTCTCCGAAACAAACCAATGGACACGACTGTGGATTGTTTGTCCTCGCTAATGCGACTATGCTGGCTCAGCAGATCCCTCTGTCCCCTTCCTCGTACAATGAGGGAGATTTCCAGCTGTTAGACACCCGAAGTAGGGTGGCGATGCTGTTGTGGCTAGCGAGTACCAACAGGCCTGTACCACCTGCAGTACGGGCAGTCCAATCGAGGCGGCGTCAACGCCCAACACAGAGCAATGAGAGGAGCCGAAATGGCCAATCTAAGATCAAACCGCTTCCAGCAAAGAAAGCTTCTGCCGCAGTCAAGCACTCAAAAGGCAAGGAGCGCGCAAAGCGACGTCGCAACAACAAGCGAATTATCCCGGGAGGTCCCAAAACTCGGGGGAAAATCTTGGTCACAGACCCCACGCCATTGCAACAGACACATTCACTATTGAACAAGAAACGCAAAGCAGAGTCCGTAGTTTTTGGGGAGGCCACATTGTTAGCTACCACTCAACGCCATGCTCCGCCGAAGAGGAAGAAACGGAAACAGCACCACCCTGACTGAAAGAATTGAGTCCAAACTATGTGTCGCAGGAGCACTCTCACCTGGTTACAGACGCTTCGGCGTTTAAGAGGAGTCCTTGACTCCTACGGGAAGTTTCCCGTCTTGCTGTCTGGAAAGCCATTCGGCAATAGAAAAGACCGTACAGTTGTACCGAAGCAGGTCCCTTTTAGTATCATAGATATCTAATCTGATTAACTTTGTATTTATTTATTTATTGGCCGTAATGGCAGGACGTACACAAACAAATGTGTGGCAAGGGTCCATGGAACTAGAGTCAGGCATTTGGGTAAATGTCGACGCCGCCGCCGCCGCGGGCCGCGCCGCATTGGAGGTGATTCGAATGAAGACTATGACTTCGATTATGCCTTCGATGTCTTTGGTGAGGAGTAGGTAGGTAAGAGTGAGTGAGTGTTGGCGGCTGGGGCTGTGGGGGCAATCAGGAAGAGAATTTTCGAAAGAGTTCGATCTGTAGTGTAGGAGCAAATGATGATATGTTGTGTGCAGAGTCACTTTCAATTATTCTTGTCCCATAGTAAAAACAATTTCTGAAAACTCGTCGCAATGGCATGTATCGATTGATATTGAGATGAATAAAGTTGTCAACATCTCATCACAGCCTCTCTCATCAAATGAAATGCAGCAGTGCCGTATCCACCAGCATCCTCTTCGGCATTACTGCATTACAAAGTTCCATCTTTAGACTCAGCTCGCCATATTCTTCCCCACATCTGCTTCTTTTCTCTTTTTAGAGGGCTGTTTCTGTTACTATGTACCAGATTGGCGTGCGGCGGCAGGGCAAGCTTCTCCCGGCTTTCGTGCTTCTGTTCTTGCTGCACAAAATTCTCTTCCATTCTCATTCACTTTCCCTCTGTAAACGCCACCAGCATAAGAAAAAGTTGCAACCGACGGTTGCTCATCAAAAATGTAACCTGCTCCTTGATGCCAAATGACCTCTTCTGTTCGCGGAAGAGTGATGAAGCTATATAGGTATACTATCTTCACCTCTTACATCATAACTATCTCCAGAATTCAACACCCATGAACTATCAGAAACAAGAAACTGGCAAAACTGTTCTAATCCATCCCAACATGAGTAAGGTAGTGAAGTGTCGCTAACAGCTGAGCCAGTCGTTCCCGTTCCCAAGATCAAGATGTGAATGTCCCCGCTCCTCACTAAATCAACCGGCCCAGCTACCGCTGAGGGTGCAAAATCCGACGGCACAGGATCGCCGGCTAGAGAGGAGAAGTACATCCCAGCTGGAGAGTGAGAGACACCACCTGCCGACAATAAAGCAGAAGGCATCTCACCATATCCTTCTCTGGAAGCTAAGGATAGTCCAACAGGCAAGGTAGTAGTCACAACATTGTTCTGAACCTCATTTCGATGAGATGACTGGTGCAGAGGAACAGCAGCTTGACTCGCTCCTTGCTGTTCTTCCTTTGGGAGCATCAAATCCATGCCGAGAACATCCATGACGAAGTAAAAATTATGAGCCGAGCAAGCATTTTAGTGCATAACACAATATCATGATTGGTCTGGAGCAACACAGGCAGAATGCAGTGAAAAATAAGAATCCAGGATCTTTCGATTTGACAGGCAGAAGTACAAAATACAATACTTAATCTATTGGCGTGCGGCGGCAGGGCAAGCTTCTCCCGGCTTTCGTCGGTATATCTCTGTTCACGGATGCAAGACCGATGGAGATTTTGCTCGTTGTCTGGAGGATGAGATTCGCAAACGTGGTGCGATGGATAAGCTTGGGTCGGATAGGGCTAAGGCAGAAATCAGCAAGAAGGCACACGATATTTTACGCACTCTCTTCATTGATGACTGGCAGTCAGAACCATACTTCCACCACCAGAATTTTGCGGAAAGGATGATCGGAGAGCTTAAGAAATTCGCTAATTGGGTTCTGAATTGGTCGGATGCACCTATCGAGGCTTGGTATGAGGCTTTTGAGTACGTCACGTTCATCATGAACAGGACTGCGAAGCAATATTTGAATTGGAGAACTCCCGTCGAAGCTCTTACTGGACAAACCCCGGACATTTCCATGCTCACGCACTTCACCTTCTGGGAACCTGTCTTCATTGGCAACTACCGCGGATCTGGCAAGAATTTTCCTTCTGAGTCTAATGAAATTATTGTTCGCTTCATTGGATACGCCAAGGATGTTGGGCACAGCTGTACCTTCAAGGTCTTTAACGAGGAAACGCAGGAGATTCTTTACCGATCTTGTCTCAGGAAGGTTAACCCTGACACGGACATTCTCAATATTCCTCCTTACGACCCCAAGCCAAAAGATATTGAAGATGAAGGTATCGAAGAGGTAGTGAAGACACGAGATATGGATGATCCCCAACTGAAGAGAACTGCAATGTTTTCCCCTGACGAATTGATTGGGAGAACTTTTCTCATGAAACACAATACGGATGGCACTCGCAATAGGGCAACCATCATTGATTATGAAGAAATCGACATGGACGAATACGAGGAAGCGAGGGATGAGTTCAACCGCAACCTAGAGAAACAGGGACCTAGACACAAGTTCAAGGTCAAAGTCGGAGGTACTGAGCTCGAGGAATTTGTGGATTGGAACGACATGTGTGAGTTTATTGAGGAGCAAATCCAGCATGAGGATAAGTCCTGGAACTTCAGGAGGATTATTGGTCATAAGAGGACTACCAAACGGGGAGAAATACCTCAAGTACTCATTCTATGGGAATCTGGGGAGATCACGTACGAGCCTATCACCGTCATCTACGATACCAACAACTTTCTTGTTGCGGAGTACGCGAGGGATAATGATCTACTGGATGAATGGCAAAAGCAGTGCCCAAGGTTGAAGTTGAAGAAGCTTGCGAACAATTCCAAGAAACTGATGCGTATGGTAAATGAGGCGAAACGCAAGAGCTTCAAGAATACTCCTATCTACATGTTTGGAGTGAAAGTTCCTAGGAATCACGAGCAGGCAGTGCAGTTTGACGAGGAGAATGGCGATACCCTTTGGCAGGATGCCGAGAAGAAGGAAGTAGATCAAATGTTTGAGTACAATGTTTTTGATGATCGAGGCCATCGCAATACCACTCGAGAACCACCAGGCTACAAGAAGATTCGACTTCATATTGTGTATGCTTGTAAGCATGATGGAAGGAGGAAAGCGAGGATTGTCGCAGGTGGACATCTTACTGATGCACCGTTGGAGAGTGTATACTCTGGGGTTGTATCTCTTCGTGGTATTAGGCTCATTGTTTTTCTATCTGAGCTCAATGATCTGGAGGTTTACCAGACAGATATTGGAAATGCATTTCTCGAAGCCAAGACTACTGAGAAGGTCTTCGTTATTGCTGGTGGAGAATTTGGGGAGCTGAAAGATCACATCTTCATCATCGTCGGGTCACTTTACGGACTCAAAACCAGTGCTAAGAGATTTCACGAGGTTCTCAGTGATGTATTGCGAGAAATGGGATTCACTCCATGCCCTGCTGAGCCAGATATTTGGATGAGAGCGATGAATAGTGATGGAACAGTAATGTCTCAACAGGAATTGAAGGAAGAAGATCCTGCTTTTACCTATGATGGGGTCACAGTTCCTATCTTTGAGGGATACTATGAGTACATTGCGACATACGTAGATGATCTCACTATTGGTTCAAAAGATCCCAATGCAATCATCAGATACTTGACGGATGTTGCAAAGTTCAAGTTGAAGGGAACTGAACCGATCAAATACCTATTGGGATGCGACTATTGGAGAGAAGATGATGGTACTCTTTGTTCAGCCCCCAAGAAGTACATTGAGAAGATGAAGGAGACTTACGTTAGACTGTTTGGAGAAGAACCACGCTTCAAGAAATCACCGATGGAACCCAATGCCCATCCTGAGTTAGATACTTCTGAGTTCTGCGATGATGAAGAAACAAAGATATATCAGTCACTGATTGGTGCGGTACAATGGGCAGTATCTTTGGGGAGAATTGATATTACGGTTCACGTGATGACGCTTGGTAGTTTTAGAATTCAGCCTAGAAAGGGACACCTTGAGATGGTCAAAGGATTGTATGGTTACCTCTGCAAGATGACTGATGCTACCATTCGGTATAGAACTGACATGCCAGATCTACGTGATATGGAGTTCGAGGAATACGATTGGTCGCGTACACCATATGCTGGATCTAAGGAAGAATATCCTAAGAATTTACCTTCGGCGAGAGGTAATCCAGTGCAATCGTTATCTTATGTGGATGCCAACCTCTATCACGATATGCTGAGCGGAAAGGCAGTCACTGCAGTTCTTCACTTTCTCAATCAGACACCCATTGATTGGTTCTCAAGGAAACAATCCACAGTTGAAACTGCCACCTTTGGTTCTGAGAATGTTGCAGCTAGGACAGCGATTGAACAATTGAAAGACTTGAAGTATACTCTTCTATATCTTGGAGTACCTATGGTTGATCGATCGATTCTTATCGGTGATAACAAGACCGTTGTTGACTCAACTACTCAACCACATTCTAGACTTGCGAAGAGACATTTAATGTTGTCCTATCACTTTGTTCGAGAGGCAATTGCTACGGGAAACTACGCATTTGTTTGGTTGAATGGTAAGCACAATCCTGCAGACATTTTAAGCAAGCATTGGGGTATGCAAGCTGTTTGGCAAGTTCTTCAACCTTTACTTTTCTGGCATGGAGATACTTTAGATTGTCCGGAGAAGTTGACTTAGAAGATACTCAATGATAGGGGAGTGTTGATGTATGCATTTCGTACGGGATATTTTAGATATTGAATAGAGAAGGGATCTCTATTTCGGGATATGTGTCTCAATCTTTTTTGGATGAGAACGATCGTCACATCAGTAAAGAGGGTCCGCCAGTAGTATGTAAGGATTGAACGGACGAGCAGACAACATCTGAGAAGCGAGCGGCTTTCAAAGAAGAACGACGTCAGATGCAGAAAGATTTGTATTCAAATGACGGAGTGAGAAAGGCGTACCAAACCAAAGTGAAAGGAAGCTGGTTGCGAGGTCACTCTTTGCTTTATCAACACGCAGGTGCGATGACAATAATGAACATTTGAATGGGAGAGAGACGCTTGGAATTTGGTTAGTAAGGAGGACCCGATCAAGACTCCACAACGCATTTTCCAAGCAGCTTATTAAATTTTAAAGTTTGGTGAACTTCTTTAGAGTCAACGTTCACGGGTTTTGTATGTCTTTTTCCCCTTCCCACCCTCACAACTCTCTACGATGATGCGGATGGTGGGTTGGAGCGTATATTAGGTTGTCGCACAAGGTGCGTGTTGGTCCGGGGGGGTTCCTGAGCGTAGGACCCCTCCAGCAGCTCTTCTCTGCTCGTTTTCGATCGGCATGGGCAGGGGACGTCTACTCTACGGATATTATTATTTTCCGGGGGGGTAGGTTGGTGAAGGACGTGAACGCCTTCTAGCAATTTGCTACTGCTGGGGGTGTACCACCATCAACTTTTGCTGATGGGGGACGGATGATGGATGTTGTATCGATCGATGTGTGATACAAGACGGTCGTGTTCATCAATCAGTCAAATACATATTTCATAATTTTTGGGGAGACCAGATGCCGCTAGGGGGCATCGTCTGCGGAAGTTCCCCTTCGAGCTGAAGTGTTAGTCATTGTCGGATAGTTCTCAAGCCAATCTGTATATTAGGAGCGGCTGGGCACGGTCTATCCTTTGTGGAAGATATGCTGACATATTTTTCGCTGATTGGGGGACGGTTGATGGATTTTGTGTATCGATGTGAAACCGAGGCCCTTTCCTTCCTACTGGGACCATCGGTGCCACATGTGTTGCTAAGCATGCCACCCTTCCAACACGTCTTATGCATATGCCAACGAGTTTTTCAGCAGTTGCCCTACCAATCTCTCCTCCACGGAAGCAACAACCCGGTCACATAGTGAGAGGGTTGCCTACGCCTGCTTACCTATCTTCGGGGGAAGATGCTGCTGACGACCATATGCTTACTCCCAGTTACTTGCTGCTTCCGTGTACAAGTCTACCATGTGCTTCCGTATACAAGATGATGAGAGGCCCATTTTCTCCGGGGCCCCTCTGCCCCCTACAGCTAGTAGCGGGCCTTCTTCTTGTGTATGGAACTGATTATTGCGATGAATCTCAGATGACATCATGCGGTTTGGAACTGCATGGTTTATCTAGCACGGAGATAGCACTCTAGATCAACAGGAGTAATGTGTGAGGGTATGATAGTCGAGGTTAGGTGTTAGTTGGGATACCGGGGGGGGGGAGTCACCTGCGGTGTTTGGGTGACGCAATAAGATCCTCTTCAGTATTTGAATAAACATTTTATTCTGGGATGTTCATAAGCTACTGTCATTCGGAAGATATTAACACCAGAGCTGGTTTGAGTTGCCATCGTAGGCAACAATGGAGGCTGACGATTACTCTTATGGAGACGTCAGACCTGGACGGAAGCGCTTGCACAATGGAGAAGCCGTGGATGACCGATCGAATGCCGAAGCTTCTATGGTCTCTTGGTGTCAGGGGTGTAGGGCAGGTACTCAGTCAAGCACTCCACTACATCTCTACTGATCCCATGCGGCTTGGAATAGCGATATGTTGTGCATGCTGCGACGCGATGAGGAAGCGAAGGCTGACGCAAAGCTTGGGGTTGTGTGTCATGACTGCTGCGCGGGCATGGTATAGATGGGAAGATAGGAGATAGGCATGTCCCAGCAGTCGGTAGTGTTCACCCGCTACCTAGAGGAGCCAAACAGACAAAAGCAGATAAAAACGTGGTTGCCACTTGGCACAGCTAGTATCAAGGAAGTGAGTGGAACGCCACATGTAGCTTTCGTGACCTTGCACCATGCGTCTGCCAAACGACGTAGCCACTCTGATACAATGGTTTTCCGGGGGGGTTATGTGATGATGACGAAGGGAGAAAGCCTTGCTTCCAGTTTTTAATGAGGAATGATCCAGTCTACACTACCCACATTTTCCTCCTCACGGTCACCGAAGGGGATGCACGGTTCGTCGTGTCGTGACAGTCAGAAACATTGCTGCCCAGATGAACGTCCTTGGGCGGGGCGGCGGGGTTCGGCGCTACTTCGGGAGGAAGGAAGATGAAGGCATGAACAAATCAGGATTGGATCTTGTGTTCTGCCGTGAAACGATGACGACTTGATGAGTCGCCTGGTAGAGTTGAGTCAGAGTTGGATGTGCCTTCAAGGGTACCGCTGGTTACGCAACAGTGACCAGGAGGAAGGGCATGATGATGGCAGAATGTATGATCAGGGCTGGATCGTGTATTTGCAGCCAATAGGCTACAGTTACAGATAAAAACGAGGGTGCATTGGGGCCTGGTTGGGTGTAACCCGCGTGCTCAAGGATTGAACGTGTCGTTGAGTGTTAGATGAAGATTGGAATCAGTATCTTTGAAAGAGGGAATTCAAGTCCAATGGGGGTCAAAATTATCTTTGCAGCAGATTGGATGACGGTCTACAACGGAGTATTCAGGGAGTTTTTGGAGTCGGCGAGGCAAAGGACCGTCCTTTCCTAGCAAGATGGATATGGAGGATTACAGCTGAAGGGTGTCTATGAGGGGAGGAACTACGGTGCAGGCACACAAAAAACACCCACAGCGACCGTCTAGCTTTTCGACAGAAGGAGGAAAAAGGAAGGAGCTGAAACCAGGTTAAATATGGCTCCACGAATCGGAAGGATGAGACGCACCCTTGGGTATCTGAGGTACAAGTGGAGTGATCAACTTCAGTGCAAGCGAACACTAACCATGCATCGTATCATTTCTCTCTATTTTCTTGCAGATGAGGATCGGGCTACGGAAATACCACAGCCTTGCTCTTCTTATGGGTGTGCATCCTGTGTACGATTGTATCGCGCTGCATTATGGAATTGCAACCTCCCCCCTCACGAAAGGTTAAGGGTAAGGTTGGCCGCAGGCACAGGTTGTTCTACCTCAGGCAGATTTTGAGGCTGTTTCCTTCATCATACAAGCAGGAAAAGCTCATGGGAGCAAATTACTCAAGCATGGTCTGCCACTGGAACCACGCTGGAGCGTTTGAGGAGTCTTAGTTGCCGAGGGGGGTTATGATGCGAAGCTTTCTTCTTCACAAATATTGATTCGAGATCTCTACTGGTGCTAGTAGCGGTAGGCTGAAGCATGGCAGGTTCACGGTGAGATCGCGATTACGTGTCTTTCCCGTGCCCCGAGGACACCTACCTCGGGCTCACCCCTATACGAGGGCTGGCCTGCAACTCATGAGTGACGCCGCACGCAAATGCCCAGGTCATTTGACACAGAGAGCTGGAGACAATTGGAGGAGAAAAGTGGGTCAACTTCCCCAACGGTAACTAGAGATTAAAGAACAAGTAAGATTGAATTTTATCTCAGCTTGACATGCAACAAGATTTGCAGCAAGGAGGTGAATGAGGCACGGACTTCGGACCGATCGTCACATCAGTAAAGAGGGTCCGCCAGTAGTAAGGATTGAACGGACGAGCAGACAACATCTGAGAAGCGAGCGGCTTTCAAAGAAGAACGACGTCAGATGCAGAAAGATTTGTATTCAAATGACGGAGTGAGAAAGGCGTACCAAACCAAAGTGAAAGGAAGCTGGTTGCGAGGTCACTCTTTGCTTTATCAACACGCAGGTGCGATGACAATAATGAACATTTGAATGGGAGAGAGACGCTTGGAATTTGGTTAGTAAGGAGGACCCGATCAAGACTCCACAACGCATTTTCCAAGCAGCTTATTAAATTTTCCCACCCACCCGACCCTGGGTTATTTCGGTTGTTGCCCCCCTTGTTTTTGGGGGGTTATGATGCGAAGCTTTCTTCTTCACAAATATTGATTCGAGATCTCTACTGGTGCTAGTAGCGGTAGGCTGAAGCATGGCAGGTTCACGGTGAGATCGCGATTACGTGTCTTTCCCGTGCCCCGAGGACACCTACCTCGGGCTCACCCCTATACGAGGGCTGGCCTGCAACTCATGAGTGACGCCGCACGCAAATGCCCAGGTCATTTGACACAGAGAGCTGGAGACAATTGGAGGAGAAAAGTGGGTCAACTTCCCCAACGGTAACTAGAGATTAAAGAACAAGTAAGATTGAATTTTTTTATCTCAGCTTGACATGCAACAAGATTTGCAGCAAGGAGGTGAATGAGGCACGGACTTCGGACCTTCAAGATTAGAACACGTCGACTTTCGACGACCTTCACCAACGCGCTTTTTTGATCATGGCGCTCACAGTCGAAGAAATAAAAATAAACAATAACACCGTGTAGTAAGTAGACGCCTATGGCGGATCTTTCTCTCAGTAATACTTCGGGAATCGAGTAGGAATAGCCGTGCCTTAGTGCACCAGTTTCCGGCTAATTTGGGCTTTAGGAATCTTATCCCCAGCAACGTTGTCTCTCCCAACCTACGACACCAGATCGGGTGAAACCTCTCGCCACCGGCCACGTTCACTTCTTCAGGATCGTCCATTGTCCGCGGAGCCTTGCAGCTTGTATGGCATTCGACAGATTATTGCTTACTTTAGAACAGGGATTCCGAGGGAGATGAACGGAGGTATGCCAAGGACTGGAACTATCGAACGGCAGTGGGAATGCTCACATACCTTCAGGGAAATTCCAGACCAGACATTTCGGTTCACGTCCACCAATGCGCAAGGTTTTCAGTTGATCCAAAGCGGAGTCATGAGAGGGCAATCATTAATATTGGCAGGTATCTTTTGATGAATAGAGACAGAGGAATTATCTACAAACCGGACACTAGCAAAGGATTAGAATGTTATGTGGATGCGGATTTTGCTGGAGGTTGGCAGAAGGCAGATGCTGAGTCAGCTGATAGTGTGATGTCGCGAACTGGATACGTTCTTATGTACGCAGGTTGTCCGATCCATTGGGTAAGTAAGTTGCAAACGGAGATAGCTTTGAGCACAGCAGAAGCGGAGTATATTGCGCTTTCGCAGTCGTTAAGAGAAGTTATCCCGCTGATGACTATGATGAAAGAGTTGAAGTCGGCATTTCCAATCGAGATTCAGGTACCAAACTTCAATTGCACGGTGCACCAAGACAATCAGTCTTGCATCAGCATGGCTACTAAGCAGAAGTTCTCACCCCGAACGAAGCATATTGCTTTGAAGTATCATCACTTCCGCTCCTACGTTGACTCCAAGCGAATCGAGATTCAATACATCAATACGCACGATCAGCTGGCTGACAGCCTGACAAAGCCACTTGGTGCGAATCTATTCTTGGCTCATCGTAAGATGTTGATGGGATGGTAATATCGAGGTAGGTAATGTCTCGCTACGAGGGAGTGTTAGAATAGACGATATAGGAGTTTGTCCCAGCGGTAGTCATACCGGGACCGCTTACTCCTTACTTGGCTTGTTCTAGCTCGACTCTCGACGGCACGTTGACCAACGCTCTTGTCCGCCCGAATACACTATAGAAGTAAATAGTAAAACCCACTTTACTGTGTGGTGTTGTTCCATATAACGTACGTCCTTAGACGGTTGGAACGGCATCCACTAAACACTTCTATTACCGTAATTGTAACACCGACCTCCAGCAGAAACCCTCAAGCAAACGCTATTCTAGAGCGTGTGCACGGTGTCGTCAACAACATGTTGCGCACCTCAGGTCTCAATGACCTCGATGAGGTAACTGACGCTCAAATAGACGATTGGATCACCAACACAGCGTGGGCAATCCGAGCGACCCATCACACAGTGCTTAAGTCGTCACCTGGTGCTGCTATATTCGGTAGGGACATGTTATTCGACATCCCTTATGTGGCAGACTGGGCTGACATCGGCCGTCGACGACAAATGCAAGTGGACAGTGACAACGCCCGAGAAAACTCGAGACGTCTACCGTATGATTATAAGATTGGTAGTAAGTGTCTCATCATTAAGGACATTAATGGTGAGCGGCTTCCTAAAGCCGACGACCGGAACAAAGGACCTTATGCTGTTACGGAAGTCTACACGAATGGAACTGTCAGGATACAAAAGGGTTCAATCAGTGAACGAATTAACATTAGGAGAATAACCTCATACTTCGATAGAAATGAAGAATCATAGAGCAGGGGGGCGTGTACAGATATAAATTAAATCACATTGAGAATAGATAGTCAAGGCCAAGTGTACCGCACGTATCAAGTACGTTTTTTTTCAACAAGTCTTTTTACCAGAGCTCACCGTGCGTGGACAAAGTCCCCGACCGTCACTCCTCAAAGAGTTTTATCCCGCGTGGTTTTCTCCTTGTGTTTTCCCCTTTGATCCCGACACTTGGGGGCGAGTGTCATAGGCACTGGCTACATTAGCCAGATACCAATCCCGTTTCCTGTAGCCTAGCACACGGTCCAGATCGCCAATGACTCGCTAAGTCATTGTCTGTCCTTCCTTCCACGTTAAGTAACAGATAACGTATGAGAGCCACAGGATCTCATTACGTCACCCTTATCAATCGATGACGTGTCTTCCTTCAGCCATCTTCTTCCGGAAGCTGCATCGATCACTCTTAACGCAGACTAGCATAATTTACATAATACCAAATTATTCATTCAACTCACCGTATCAGCTACCGCCGCTGACACTCCTTAAAACATAAGAGACCAAATTTGATGCCCGTAGAAAGAAAGGTAAGGCATCCTCCAACATCTTTCACACCAGCATTCTGAAGTACGTACGCAAACGCCCAGATAATCACAGCCAGTTGCGAAAGTCGAATGAAAGCAGACACGATTACCAGCATAACAGCCCTACGCCTACGCCTACGGCTGAGAGCTTCTCCAAAGGCAAACAACCGTTGTCGAGGAATGCGAGCCCCTTCTTTAGCTCCATCAACTTGATTGGCGTCTCTTGAACTGCTCGTGCTCGCCAAACAGCAGAGCAAAAATAAGGGTGGTCAATGTTTTTTTTCTGAATCTGAATCTGAAACGTTGGCCTTAGGAATTAGTATGTCTACGTACGGGGGGCTGGATTTGGCTTTGAGTCCACTATTTTTTAATCGTTGTTTTGGTGCCGCTTTGGTTAGGGTTATTTGAGATTCTCCGAAATTAAACGTTTCAGAATCAGAGCCAAAAACGCCACTTATTCTGAATCTGAAACGTTGACGTTCCTCCATGATGTGTTGCAAATGCCACATCTTCAACAATTTTGATGCCGGGGATTGGAAAGAGGCATAAGTAAATCAGGAAGGTGAACGTTTCAGATTCAGATTCAGATAAAAAACATTGACCATGATGGACAACGATGACGAAGAAGATGAAATTATTGATCAACGTGAGTGTCTATTCTTGTGCGTGTGATAAGTAAAATGTAAGAAGGATTACAAAAGCAGTCTTTCAATTCATGATGTCCAGTCTGAATTGAAAGGTGAGATGAAGAATTAGTGAAAAGTTAATCAAATTAGGTGTTAGCCCTGGCTTCCCCCATCTTCAAAGCAACTCTCATCATTTCAAAATGTAATGCCACACCAAGCACCGAGAGAGCAACCTTTCATGGTCGTGAGAGTCCTACTTATGTAAGATTGAGATATGACATGATACAATTGATTTGGCCAGCCAGGCTACATACAGCGGCTTCTGGTCCATACATGTGGACGGCATATCCAAGCTTTGACAAAGCTTAGAGTTATTGCAGAAATCTGACGAGCTCTATCTAGCGTATATAGCATATATAGCGTGGGCGCGTGGGCGTCATGCATGTAACGTTTCTGTATGTGGGCTGTACATGGGTAGGAATCAGCTAGCCAGATTTTTTGGGAGAAGGATGCCAAAGTTCCAGGAACTATCAGTCTGTCCATCACCATAGTTCCTGGAACAGTTCCGGGAGTAGATAGCAGAAAATAATAGTAATACGACTACATACTTATAAATATCTACCTACCAACAGCGTTGGCGGATGCCTTTCCTCCGCTGTCCGGAGGACTGGGCTGCAAAACTTACAATACTTTGTTGCAACCCTCCTGCAGTACGCCCTCTAGTACCACAGCTGAACCATCTCCTACAGTACCACCTGCTGCTGCGTCAGCAGGATTCTTCCTCTTGGATTTGAGACTCCACTGTCGCAGTCGCGGGAGAGGGGTCAACTCCGCTCCTTTCAAGCAACTTCAATTCCTCCACTTCCATTGATGGTACGGTTGACATTCTATTGCGGACCTTAACCTTAGTTGTATTCTTGATTAGATTTTTGTATATTTTGATACGCTTTGCCAAGCCAAGGACTCTACTTCCTGGCAATTTAGTGACTTCTTCTTGTGTTCTTTCTTCGAAGTCAAACACCTTATGATAGATTGCATCTTCAATCCTCACAGCAGCATTTAAAGCCAGAACTTTCTGTGACCTACTAGCTTTTTTGTATGTGGCGACGATATCAACATCAGCCGAGTCGCAACAAAAATCAACTTTTAGGCAATACGCAATACATCTTCGCAAGTAATGCTGCAGGGATTGCAGTTTTTTCTTCGTAGCTTCTTTCCTGGCTCAACAAAACCCGAATCACACCAGTATCAAGAAAGGCTTGACCTGTCACTTGCTGACTCAGCAAAGTTTGTTCACTGTATTGGAATATCTCTTGGAGAGTCGACGTAGTGACATTAGAATAATTTGTTGTTGTTGACCTAGTGACATTAGAATTTGTAGGCACCATGATTGGACGTGCCGTATTTGTTGAGGAAGATGGATTAACATTTACCACTGCAGGTGATTGTTCCGCAAGTGCTGCCGTTGTCCACCCGATACTGGAGCCCACCCCTTCTATGACGGCGATCACGGTATGACATCAGGGTGACCAAACACTTCGTCTCCCGGGTGCTTGGCCTGAAAACGATTAGCCGCATCCGTGTAGCATTTTCTCAATTCATTCCATTATTCGGGAACCTCTTTGTCTCTCAGTCCATTGAAGTGGGAGTGTTGGGGCACGATGTTGCGACGGAGATCGTCTAAATGTTTTCCGATGTACTGTACCATAACTTTGAGTCAGCCCCAAGGCACTTGTTATTTTCTCGGCCTTCCAAGTCTACGTTGAAATATTTGGGTACTGGAGTATGCCCCCCAGCGGCAAAAGTTACGTATAATTTGCCAAGTTATCTCCCTCGAATTCTTCATCAGTCAAATCAACCGGCAGCCTAGCCTTTCGGAAGGCTGCGAAAAAGCGTGCGGCGGAGTTATTTTGCTGTACAGTACTTGCCGACTTTCCAAAAACTTCTGGGACTTGCCTTCGTTGGTTCTGCTGGCCATTATTATTTGAAGATGCTGATGATGCAAAAGGTGTAGCAGCGGCATAGTCGGCATATGATAATATGGGGAAGGAGTAATTGCGCACGATTTCTGGTAGCATATCAAGCAAGTGGCCAACCTTCATGTTGCGGCGGCAGTGTCGCAGAATCATAAACACATTTATGTCAAGGTAGTGGCCGGCTGTGGTGTTGAAAATTCTGCTAAAAACATAGCGGTAGCTTTCATGTCATGGAGAGGATAGCAGCTTCTCATCGTCATCGTCTTCTTTCCCTTTCCTCTCTCTCTCCTTTCCCCCTCCCCCCTCCTTCCGAGTTCCGGGAACTATCGCGCCTCGCGCGAATTCTGGCATTTTTTGTACATAGAGGGTTCCCCACCAAAGAGGCCTTTAGAGTTATTGCGGAAATCTGAGGAACTCTAGCGTGGCTCGCTAGATCGATAGGTAGGTAAGTACGTAGCGTGTGTTGCGCGTGTCCCGTGGCTTGAGTCACTTTTCTGTACGTGGGCTGTACCTGTACGCGAGGTTCTTTCTTTCTTTCTTTCTTTCTTGTGTTTTCGCAAAATTGATACCATTATGCTACCCACTTCCCACAAAGTGCTAGGAGGTATGGACTGACCTGGGGTTGAAGCACTGCTGACCACGCGATGATACCGCTGTATCCACCTCATCGACAGCACACGCAGAATCGTATTGAACCCGGGCATGATCACTTCCATACAATACTTCAAATATCACCTCCTATCATACGAAGAAATGACATCCATAAGATCATTGTATTTATTTATAGCAAAACAATCTATTCGATGCTGAAAAGTACTACCAAGGCCAAGGTTGAAGTTTACTTATGACCGACTATATGCAAACAGCTCAGCCGGACTCAAACTCAAAGCTATAGAGAAGACATTGGCCCACACTCCAAGTCATCACCCTACATTATTTGCCACGATGAGTCCCTCAATTCATTACTAAATTGTACGGACGATACTACTTCAATCAGATCTACGTGCGTAGCAAATGCATCTACATCTCAACACTTCAAGGCGGCAAATCATGCTCACTGGAATTCATCGTGCATCTTTATCGTTTCATATGCTGCCTCTCTCTGTGGACTTTTTAATGCATCTACGGCATCGGCAGCCTGATGTGCTCAGATAGAGAGCGCCGCACCAAAGTGTGTGTTGTGTGTGCGTGTGGGGCTTCAAAGATTAAGTAAATGCATTGGCGAAGTCATGTGTGTCATTTTTGTCGGAGGGAAGTTTCAATACTATCGCACTCAGCTCTGCACTCAATCTGCACCTGCACTCTCGATACTCAATGAAAGCAACAAGTAGAGACGAGGACGATATGATCGAGTGATGTTTATTGGAACTGAGCGTGACGTACACACTTGTTGAGTGGATCTCAAGAGGGATAGCATAAGATCAAGCTAGCAGTGGAATTGAACTTATTATTTACATCTGACAAACATGAGACACATTATCTAAAGACTCATTCCTACGACCTATGAAGACGAAAACGCCAATTCCCAATCATCCCGTCTCTCCATCTCTAGAGAGAGAGGCGGCAAATAATGTGCCATAAGACACGCGACGGCGATGGTCGCAACTTGAGAGAAGGCCCTGCTCGACTGCTCAAACTAAACTTGCCGTATTTGTTCCTCGCTAGTGAAGGCCTTCCGTCAAGAGTCTCTGCTTGGTCCGAGTTGCGGTGGATGTATGGACGCTGGCGGTGTAGCTTGCGATACGCCTTGCGAAGAGAGTGCCTCTATATGAACTACAAAGCACTGTTTTTAGAGATAGGAAACAAAACAAAGATTCATTAGAGAGAGTTGGTACAAAGAGACATCAGACAAACAAAACAAAGATTTAAAAATGTTGGTGGAGATGCTTTTCATCGAGATCGAACGGTAGTTTAGCGACGGATTTATGGTCTAGCAAACCCTAAAGGAACTGTGCCAATCTTTCCCTGAGGAGGACGGACACTCTGTTTAAGCCTCTCAGCACCTCCGAAGGCCGCCGTGACCAACCTTGGAAACCAACCGTTACTATCTCTCTCGGAACCCCAAATCGAGTACACCCGAAGGCGTAAAGAAAAGCAGGGCCAATTTAATTAATCGCCGGCATTCCTCGGCGATGGGCCTTATTTGTATAGCACCGGCTTTGCCTCGGTGCTGGGACTGAGCCCTGGGCCAATTTGTAAAGCACCGGCTTCCACGGTGCTGGGCCAATTTGTATAGCACCGGCTTCCACGGTTCTGGGCCAATTTGTATAGCGCCGGCTTTCCTCGGCGCTGAAGTTGTTGCTCGATCAGCCATTAAAACCGGACAGGGGATCATGAATCGGTTGTAACTCACCTGTAATCATCGGTCATCGGCTGCAGTCGTTAGCGGCGGAGCCTGCGTCAAGGCGGCGGCGATGCTTGCGGGTGAACGCTGTTGGGAGGCGGCGGTAGTATAGCAAGCGGCCGGCGAGCGAAGAGCGGAGAATCGGCCGACATGGTGGTTTGGTAGTGAATGATGTTGACAGTTTGCTTGATGAAAAATTATGAGCTCTGCAAGCAGCGGCAAGTGGCTTGAGACAGCAATTTGCCATCCATGATTGAATGAATGGCTGTGAGAGCTCTTCATGATGCCGTCTGTCGGCATGATTGAATGAAAGCTTTGAGAGCTTTTGGTCGGCATGATTGAATTAACGGCAGAAGAGATGCGGTTCGGTCGTTGATTTTTTGTGAGCGATTTTGGTGGACAATTCGAGTACCGAGTGATAATGAAGTTCAAGTTGGTACGAGAAAAGAAGTCTTGGTCTTACTTAAGTACAGTCGTCGTACAGTTATTTTGACACACTGTGTTCTGGCTCAGCGTGTCAAAATAACCGTACTTGTCAAAACATCCGTGTAGCAAGTAAATAGGCATCGGTACATAAGCTTAAATACCAGTACATAGGTATGTACATAGGTTTCAGACAAAGGAGGAGACAAAGCAAGGTTGCTTACATATTTAGAAGTCTTCATGCTCCCACGTCAATTTCAGTTGTTCCAGAGTCAACGATAAATCTTTCACCAATTCATCAGATTTGCTGTTTAAGACCATAATCAATTCGACGTTACGAGAGCGTAGATGACCAAATGAATTGAAGAAGATATTGTACCGTGCATCTGCATCATCATCCTCGTCGTCATTCTCGTCGTCCTCCTCTGAACCCGCATTCTCATTCTCACGGAGTTTCTTGATTGCGTCTAATGCTGCCTCTGCAAGCAGCAATGGTGTCTCGGACGAATCTTTGATATGTCATGGTCATGGTCATGGTGGTTTGTGTGGCTGAGCTGCCTCTTCTCCCTTCTCCCTTCTCCCTCCTCGGGAGAAGCGGGGAAGCCAGCGATAAGAGAAGGTAGTGTTCTCTGCTGCTGTGTCAAAATAACTGTAATGTCAAAATAAGCGTGTGTCAAAATAACCGTACGACGACTGTAAGTATCTACTTTACATATATTTATCATGCGACAGCAAATGAAAGCCAAACGCACATTCGTAGCTGCTATTACACGAGACGTATACATTCTGCAGCTTTTTTGTAGAAGGAGGTATTTTGTATCTCGGGCCTGATCAAAATGGCACAATAATTATCCTCTGCAGCTGTGTAGAGTCGTTCTTCGTTACCACTACTGCTACTGCGTATGAGAGAGTTATTTTCACACCGTTCCATGGCTTGCCCAAGGGGAGGTGATGGATAATCATATTGATGCGTACTATTAGCAAGAGGGAGTATCCTTCTAGAAAGGAACTCATTGTAATTGGCTGACGCTCTGGAATCACTGGGAAGATCTGTTGTGCATGGCATTGCATCTTGCAGTACCGATGAGACGAGATAACAATGAATTGTTCTTATGAGATTTTGAAGCTATATATTGTGTCGACCACTTTGGATATTTTCAGTGCGTTGGAGTTGGAGATCCTACTGGTGTGTCTCAGCCGAGATACTTGGTTAGTTATAGCGCATTTCAGAAGAGGATGCTCACAATTTAACAGACGACGCAGCTGGGTAGGTTTTCATCAACACTACTTTGTCAAGAGAGTTAGTTTCCAACAAATGATCGTGCATTACGCAACAAACGTTTTATTGATACTATCTTCTACACTAATGCGACGCGAAGACCACAAGGAGGTACCAACGTGTACACTTGTCCGAGTTTATGTGTCCAAAAAGGGTTCATTTATACTTGGATGAGATGGCAGCGACGGCATCATGCAGGTGAGTATTTAGGTGTTCCAGACACGCTCGTCTGCGATCCTTGAGCATCCAAAAGAGCGAGGAGGTACGCAGGTTTATACGAGGTGGGAATACTCTGCGTGTATTAGGAGAGGTACGCAGTGGGCTGATTTGGAGGAACGCTAGTTTGGGTTCTTGCATAATCTATCAGCTGAATTTCAGGAAAGCGACGCTCTTATGATGTTATGGGATTGCTTTGAGCGGAGGGTGCAAACCATGAACCTTACGGTACATGGCACAACAACTCGGCGGATTAAATCCATGCCCGGTGACTAGATGCACGAGCCAGATATTAGCAATATTGCGGCGTTTGGTTGGCTTGATTGATGTTATTCTTTGGAAGATAGGAACTCACAAGATCCCACACGCTATACAGTTGTTTTTTGGGGGGTGTTTGGAGTCTAGTAATTACCATGGCAGCGAAATGACTATGAATGAGAATGAACGCAGCAATTGGCTGATGTGTATGAATAATATTCGCTGCAAATTTTGGGGACGCGGCGATTTTACCTCCGAGGTAGATGATGTTGAATTATCTACGGCCGAGGAGGAGACTCAGGATAGACTCTACAATGAAGTGGTTCGATGATCTGAATGATATCAGCGGCTGGCATATTCATGATGGCGAGGCGGACGCTCTTGCAATACTTGCGGATGAGCAATGAGGTTCGAAGACAATACGTGGTACCTGAGGCTGATGCATGCATTGCTTCAGGGGAGCCCATTACTGACAGATCACTTGCGGATGACCAGATTGACGTAGAGGTCTTTCCCTCAAGGGGAGGATGGCCACAAGTTGTGCAAGGTGCGATATCACAGTGTCGACAAGGTCTATTGCCGAGTCGCAGTGTTGACAAAGATGGTTAGACAATGGCGTCTATCACCGCTTAGCCCTGACTACTATTACCTATGTTGTATGGTTCAATGAGAATGTGAAGGCTGAAGCGGTATTGTGCGCTTTTATTGCCCAAAATGTTCTAGAACAAGTTGCAGTTGGAGTCGATAATATACATTACTCCGAGAGATTAAAGTATATCACGATGAGGTATGATCGGAAGTGGATTCTCAGGCTACGGTTGATGAATGTTCTTGATGAGTATTATTAATTGTCGCAAGCAATGGATGCAGATGCAGCTGGCTGAAGGATCGAAATATATCAACCCTGTGCTGCGGAGATGGCCGAGTATGTGGTGCAGGATGATAATGAAGTTGCATTTCAGTGTTGTGTTCACAGTGCGGAAGCAGATGAAGATCATTACATCAGGAAAGGGTAGGTCGAGCCGCAAGATCCACGAGTGTGGTGTGAAGCCGTGCTGGTGTGATAAGTCGAGAAGTGCATGTTGCATTCCCTACGCCGAAATGATGGGTCCATCAGTCTTTGCAGGAAACACCAGAATGTATATTTCCAAAGTTATTCAGAAGCGCTATGTTGTCTGCTGTTCCGAATTTGATGTTGAGAATGAAGAAATGCTCTGATCTAGCGAGAGGTTCACGGAAGTCGTTTTGCATGCAGAGATTTTGGGCTGCACTAATGTGAGTATATGCTTGACCTTCGCTTTAAATTGCCGCATGGAGATCCTGTGTTTGCCTTCGTCCTTTTACTAGTGATGGAAAAGTACATGGAGTATGTCTTTGGTGTGTAGAGGGGGGCATGTGATCTTACATACGATTGCAGAAGCCGTGCTACGCAACGAGATTGGCTGACATTCAGAAGCGGAAGAGGCAGCATTCACGAGAGGCCATCGAGGTATCTTGGCAATAGATCTCGTAGAGTGGAGTTGAACACTGGCATCTAGTGCTGGGCTTTTGGCTGTCCCGTATGTTGGCATAGCCTTGACGAATGTTCTGAGTGGCTGGCCAAGAAGGGTTGCACAATGCCAAGAGTGATGGAGCTCCATTCAAGACTGAGTATCTGCCGGATAGATGCTAGTTGAGAATTGGCTAGTGAGAGCGCCCTATAGTTGATCTTTGGTAGAAATCCTGCGATAGGCGATAGAGAGTTGGCCTGGTCGGGTAGATATTTGTTGGGAGCTTTCAATGACGACGAGTTGACACCTTGCTCTGCCCATAGAAGGTCATTTGGAATGTTTGTTTCACCTATTCGCATACTTGACTAAGTATCAGAATGCCAAGATGTTGTATGATCCCACTGAGCCACATATCACTTCAGCAGCATTTCAGAAGCAGGATTGGACGTTTCCACTTTAGACGGAGCAGGATGGAAGGAGGTTCTGCCTCCTGATAGCCTGAGCCGAGAGGAAAAGAATTTGTCATCCGTTGATTTATTTATACATGTTGTGCTGGTGATACGGTCACGTGGAAATCTTGCGCTGGTTTCATTGTCTACTTGAATAATGCTCCTATATCGCTTGGTATTCCAAGAGACAGGGGAGTGTTGATGGTTTGACGGACCAGGCTGAGACTAAGACTACAGAATACATTAGTGCGCTGATATAAACTGAGAATGATGCGGATTCCAGTCGAGGGCCTGTGTTCTTGAGAATGATCAGTCGGTGTTATCTAACACGATGGGTCTAGGATCCACTTTGCTTGATGAAGAACAGTGTATGATGCAGTTGCCTATGACTTGGTTCGTAAGCGTGTTATAAGAAGATAGTGATCATAGATCAGTATTCACGAAGTATTGATGATCCACCCCTACCACCGGGGACTGGGCCGCACAAGAGAGAAGAGAGAAGCTAGGATAGACTGCACCACCGACTTAGTGATACGTGATACCACCTTCTACCTTTTTGCAAAACACGAACTCCTCCCTCGATGATAGATGGCATCATGCCATCCTCGACGTGATGCATCCATTTGCAAGCCGTAGCCATATAAAGTGAGAAGACTGTAATGTTATTGCTGCTACTGCTTCATCATGTCGGACGTGGGCGATAATAAATACGTTAAATACCTCTACAGGGGCGAAGAGGACGAATATGTTCCTGATGATGTAAATCTTATCATCGTGGATGAATTTACCACATTCGTTCGTAACGGTGCATTCATGGAGCATCCTAATATCATGGAAGTCATTTGTCATGATAAAGTCGAAAGGATTGAAAAAAAGGCGTTCGTTTATTGCTATTCCTTGCGACGAGTGATCATGCCGGGCGTTAAAATTGCTGGGTATAGGGCATTCGATTGCTGTTACGATTTGATGCATATCGAATGTGACAAGCTGGAAAGAATAGGTGAAAAAGCATTCTTTGACTGTGCATTTTTGGAGAGCATCCACCTGCCATCTGCCGAACTTGTTGAGGAGGATGCATTCTATTGTTGTGACCATCTGGCAGACGTGAAATTTGGCAACAAGCTGGAAAGAATTGAGAAGAGAGCATTCGGGTTCTGCCCCTCTCTAGAACGAATCACCATCCCATTGAAAGATGGCCTGATTACGTCGGATGATGTCTTTGAGGGGTGTGATAATTTGGAGCAAGTTGATCTAGTTGAAGGAGAAATACATGAAGCTATCGCCGCTTTACAATTGGAGGAGTGGCGAAAGGATATGTATGCAGAAATTGATAGTATTAATCAGATTCTTCCCACTGCACCTGCTAGGGGCGAGTGGAATGCCAATAGCTCTGAATGGGATGGTGCTGGCGGTAGAATGACCATAGAAGCAGGAGATGGACCCAATCAGGGCGGAGCAGTGACAATCTCGGCTGGCTCGGGCTCGTCAACTGGAGGTGGAATCATGGCCATCACATCAGGAGTCAGCGATGACGGTAGCTCCGGCACAGCCAGCTTGAAGACTGCCGATGCTGCTGGCACGAGCGCTGGATCTTCGAGTGGGGACCTCAATCATGCAACTGGAAGCGCATCGACAGCAAACTCAGGTGACATATCAATCGCTACTGGACTTTCCACGTCTGCATCTGCAGGAGACCTTGCTCTCACGGTAGGCTCCAGTGACACACTTGGCGGCTCCATCACGTTGGAAGCGGGCGCTTCTGGTTCGGCCAATGCTGGTTCTGCTACCTTTGTGGCCGGTGACTCTCAATCATCAGATGGCGGTAGCATGACCATAGAAGCAGGAGATGAACCCAATCAGGGCGGAGCAGTGACAATCTCGGCTGGCTCGGGCTCGTCAACTGGAGGTGGAATCATGACCATCACATCAGGAGTCAGCGATGACGGTAGCTCCGGCACAGCCAGCTTGAAGACTGCCGATGCTGCTGGCACGAGCGCTGGATCTTCGAGTGGGGACCTCAATCTTGCAACTGGAAGCGCATCGACAGCAAACTCAGGTGACATATCAATCGCTACTGGACTTTCCACGTCTGCATCGGGAGAAAAGGCCTTGGTTATACGAAGGTGGATTAGATCAGTTATTGACAAAATCAATCGCTACAAGGCTGAGCATCGTCGCTTGTTAGATGAGGATGTAGTTACAACTCTCGAGCTTATCCTACCCGCAGACATTTTGATGAGTAATGTGCTCCCTTTTCTCGAGTTGCCATCGCACACATTTGAAGTGGAAGAGGAGGGAGAAGATGAATAAGATAATGAAAGTGAATAGAAGGAATATTGATAGAGAGAATTGTGACTAGTTGATGATTGCTTCCATGATGGACCACGAAGAGGTACCTGTAGGTAGAGGGGAAATAAATGACTAACACCTTCCTTGCGGGACAGGATGGGGGATGGGAGGTCCGAGAACAAAGATGTGTTATTGTTGGAAAGATGCTGGTATCATAATTACAACTACTAAGACGACTTAAAAGTTGATGTACTTATGTAAGAAGCTTAGAGGGGTGCGATCCGATCCGATCGATACTTTGCCTCGATATAGTACTAGTTCCATTCGATTTCGATAGTGGTTGCTTACTACCTCTGAATCATCATGACTCACCACCCTTGTACGATGGCAATGCAAGGTGCGTTATATTGATCAATAGTGCTGCTACTATGGTGCTGTCCAACTACCAACTACTGACTCCTTTATCCGATTGGACGATGATGAGATATGGATGATTTGATAGGGGAGGGATTCTTGGCTGATACGATTTGACGATCAACTTGGGAATGGTAAGAATAAAAAAAGGTCAAAGCTTTGAGTATATCTGAATCACGGCAGCTTGATGAAATGCGATGTGGAGGCCAGTTTTCAACATTGCGGAGAGCCCCCGAGCGAGCAATCAGAATAGATCTGGGTAGATCCAGAAAGTGTCGGAGTTTGCTTGTTCACCGCTAATAAAATGAGATGAATAGCCAATACAAGCTGCAAGCTTTTTGTCTGAGAACTTGCCAATGAGACGGCCTCGCCTCTTTGAACACTGAACAGATATGTGGGTACATCTCCTTGATAGAGGATCCATCCGCCACGCATACCAGTGACCAATCAATAATATCGCCACGAAGAACTCGAAGCTCCCTGTCAGTTCAAGATAAGATCTTCCCACATCCACATGCTACCCACTTCCCACAAAGTGCTAGGAGGTATGGACTGACCTGGGGTTGAAGCACTGCTGACCACGCGATGATACCGCTGTATCCACCTCATCGACAGCACACGCAGAATCGTATTGAACCCGGGCATGATCACTTCCATACAATACTTCAAATATCACCTCCTATCATACGAAGAAATGACATCCATAAGATCATTGTATTTATTTATAGCAAAACAATCTATTCGATGCTGAAAAGTACTACCAAGGCCAAGGTTGAAGTTTACTTATGACCGACTATATGCAAACAGCTCAGCCGGACTCAAACTCAAAGCTATAGAGAAGACATTGGCCCACACTCCAAGTCATCACCCTACATTATTTGCCACGATGAGTCCCTCAATTCATTACTAAATTGTACGGACGATACTACTTCAATCAGATCTACGTGCGTAGCAAATGCATCTACATCTCAACACTTCAAGGCGGCAAATCATGCTCACTGGAATTCATCGTGCATCTTTATCGTTTCATATGCTGCCTCTCTCTGTGGACTTTTTAATGCATCTACGGCATCGGCAGCCTGATGTGCTCAGATAGAGAGCGCCGCACCAAAGTGTGTGTTGTGTGTGCGTGTGGGGCTTCAAAGATTAAGTAAATGCATTGGCGAAGTCATGTGTGTCATTTTTGTCGGAGGGAAGTTTCAATACTATCGCACTCAGCTCTGCACTCAATCTGCACCTGCACTCTCGATACTCAATGAAAGCAACAAGTAGAGACGAGGACGATATGATCGAGTGATGTTTATTGGAACTGAGCGTGACGTACACACTTGTTGAGTGGATCTCAAGAGGGATAGCATAAGATCAAGCTAGCAGTGGAATTGAACTTATTATTTACATCTGACAAACATGAGACACATTATCTAAAGACTCATTCCTACGACCTATGAAGACGAAAACGCCAATTCCCAATCATCCCGTCTCTCCATCTCTAGAGAGAGAGGCGGCAAATAATGTGCCATAAGACACGCGACGGCGATGGTCGCAACTTGAGAGAAGGCCCTGCTCGACTGCTCAAACTAAACTTGCCGTATTTGTTCCTCGCTAGTGAAGGCCTTCCGTCAAGAGTCTCTGCTTGGTCCGAGTTGCGGTGGATGTATGGACGCTGGCGGTGTAGCTTGCGATACGCCTTGCGAAGAGAGTGCCTCTATATGAACTACAAAGCACTGTTTTTAGAGATAGGAAACAAAACAAAGATTCATTAGAGAGAGTTGGTACAAAGAGACATCAGACAAACAAAACAAAGATTTAAAAATGTTGGTGGAGATGCTTTTCATCGAGATCGAACGGTAGTTTAGCGACGGATTTATGGTCTAGCAAACCCTAAAGGAACTGTGCCAATCTTTCCCTGAGGAGGACGGACACTCTGTTTAAGCCTCTCAGCACCTCCGAAGGCCGCCGTGACCAACCTTGGAAACCAACCGTTACTATCTCTCTCGGAACCCCAAATCGAGTACACCCGAAGGCGTAAAGAAAAGCAGGGCCAATTTAATTAATCGCCGGCATTCCTCGGCGATGGGCCTTATTTGTATAGCACCGGCTTTGCCTCGGTGCTGGGACTGAGCCCTGGGCCAATTTGTAAAGCACCGGCTTCCACGGTGCTGGGCCAATTTGTATAGCACCGGCTTCCACGGTTCTGGGCCAATTTGTATAGCGCCGGCTTTCCTCGGCGCTGAAGTTGTTGCTCGATCAGCCATTAAAACCGGACAGGGGATCATGAATCGGTTGTAACTCACCTGTAATCATCGGTCATCGGCTGCAGTCGTTAGCGGCGGAGCCTGCGTCAAGGCGGCGGCGATGCTTGCGGGTGAACGCTGTTGGGAGGCGGCGGTAGTATAGCAAGCGGCCGGCGAGCGAAGAGCGGAGAATCGGCCGACATGGTGGTTTGGTAGTGAATGATGTTGACAGTTTGCTTGATGAAAAATTATGAGCTCTGCAAGCAGCGGCAAGTGGCTTGAGACAGCAATTTGCCATCCATGATTGAATGAATGGCTGTGAGAGCTCTTCATGATGCCGTCTGTCGGCATGATTGAATGAAAGCTTTGAGAGCTTTTGGTCGGCATGATTGAATTAACGGCAGAAGAGATGCGGTTCGGTCGTTGATTTTTTGTGAGCGATTTTGGTGGACAATTCGAGTACCGAGTGATAATGAAGTTCAAGTTGGTACGAGAAAAGAAGTCTTGGTCTTACTTAAGTAAGTATCTACTTTACATATATTTATCATGCGACAGCAAATGAAAGCCAAACGCACATTCGTAGCTGCTATTACACGAGACGTATACATTCTGCAGCTTTTTTGTAGAAGGAGGTATTTTGTATCTCGGGCCTGATCAAAATGGCACAATAATTATCCTCTGCAGCTGTGTAGAGTCGTTCTTCGTTACCACTACTGCTACTGCGTATGAGAGAGTTATTTTCACACCGTTCCATGGCTTGCCCAAGGGGAGGTGATGGATAATCATATTGATGCGTACTATTAGCAAGAGGGAGTTTCCTTCTAGAAAGGAACTCATTGTAATTGGCTGACGCTCTGGAATCACTGGGAAGATCTGTTGTGCATGGCATTGCATCTTGCAGTACCGATGAGACGAGATAACAATGAATTGTTCTTATGAGATTTTGAAGCTATATATTGTGTCGACCACTTTGGATATTTTCAGTGCGTTGGAGTTGGAGATCCTACTGGTGTGTCTCAGCCGAGATACTTGGTTAGTTATAGCGCATTTCAGAAGAGGATGCTCACAATTTAACAGACGACGCAGCTGGGTAGGTTTTCATCAACACTACTTTGTCAAGAGAGTTAGTTTCCAACAAATGATCGTGCATTACGCAACAAACGTTTTATTGATACTATCTTCTACACTAATGCGACGCGAAGACCACAAGGAGGTACCAACGTGTACACTTGTCCGAGTTTATGTGTCCAAAAAGGGTTCATTTATACTTGGATGAGATGGCAGCGACGGCATCATGCAGGTGAGTATTTAGGTGTTCCAGACACGCTCGTCTGCGATCCTTGAGCATCCAAAAGAGCGAGGAGGTACGCAGGTTTATACGAGGTGGGAATACTCTGCGTGTATTAGGAGAGGTACGCAGTGGGCTGATTTGGAGGAACGCTAGTTTGGGTTCTTGCATAATCTATCAGCTGAATTTCAGGAAAGCGACGCTCTTATGATGTTATGGGATTGCTTTGAGCGGAGGGTGCAAACCATGAACCTTACGGTACATGGCACAACAACTCGGCGGATTAAATCCATGCCCGGTGACTAGATGCACGAGCCAGATATTAGCAATATTGCGGCGTTTGGTTGGCTTGATTGATGTTATTCTTTGGAAGATAGGAACTCACAAGATCCCACACGCTATACAGTTGTTTTTTGGGGGGTGTTTGGAGTCTAGTAATTACCATGGCAGCGAAATGACTATGAATGAGAATGAACGCAGCAATTGGCTGATGTGTATGAATAATATTCGCTGCAAATTTTGGGGACGCGGCGATTTTACCTCCGAGGTAGATGATGTTGAATTATCTACGGCCGAGGAGGAGACTCAGGATAGACTCTACAATGAAGTGGTTCGATGATCTGAATGATATCAGCGGCTGGCATATTCATGATGGCGAGGCGGACGCTCTTGCAATACTTGCGGATGAGCAATGAGGTTCGAAGACAATACGTGGTACCTGAGGCTGATGCATGCATTGCTTCAGGGGAGCCCATTACTGACAGATCACTTGCGGATGACCAGATTGACGTAGAGGTCTTTCCCTCAAGGGGAGGATGGCCACAAGTTGTGCAAGGTGCGATATCACAGTGTCGACAAGGTCTATTGCCGAGTCGCAGTGTTGACAAAGATGGTTAGACAATGGCGTCTATCACCGCTTAGCCCTGACTACTATTACCTATGTTGTATGGTTCAATGAGAATGTGAAGGCTGAAGCGGTATTGTGCGCTTTTATTGCCCAAAATGTTCTAGAACAAGTTGCAGTTGGAGTCGATAATATACATTACTCCGAGAGATTAAAGTATATCACGATGAGGTATGATCGGAAGTGGATTCTCAGGCTACGGTTGATGAATGTTCTTGATGAGTATTATTAATTGTCGCAAGCAATGGATGCAGATGCAGCTGGCTGAAGGATCGAAATATATCAACCCTGTGCTGCGGAGATGGCCGAGTATGTGGTGCAGGATGATAATGAAGTTGCATTTCAGTGTTGTGTTCACAGTGCGGAAGCAGATGAAGATCATTACATCAGGAAAGGGTAGGTCGAGCCGCAAGATCCACGAGTGTGGTGTGAAGCCGTGCTGGTGTGATAAGTCGAGAAGTGCATGTTGCATTCCCTACGCCGAAATGATGGGTCCATCAGTCTTTGCAGGAAACACCAGAATGTATATTTCCAAAGTTATTCAGAAGCGCTATGTTGTCTGCTGTTCCGAATTTGATGTTGAGAATGAAGAAATGCTCTGATCTAGCGAGAGGTTCACGGAAGTCGTTTTGCATGCAGAGATTTTGGGCTGCACTAATGTGAGTATATGCTTGACCTTCGCTTTAAATTGCCGCATGGAGATCCTGTGTTTGCCTTCGTCCTTTTACTAGTGATGGAAAAGTACATGGAGTATGTCTTTGGTGTGTAGAGGGGGGCATGTGATCTTACATACGATTGCAGAAGCCGTGCTACGCAACGAGATTGGCTGACATTCAGAAGCGGAAGAGGCAGCATTCACGAGAGGCCATCGAGGTATCTTGGCAATAGATCTCGTAGAGTGGAGTTGAACACTGGCATCTAGTGCTGGGCTTTTGGCTGTCCCGTATGTTGGCATAGCCTTGACGAATGTTCTGAGTGGCTGGCCAAGAAGGGTTGCACAATGCCAAGAGTGATGGAGCTCCATTCAAGACTGAGTATCTGCCGGATAGATGCTAGTTGAGAATTGGCTAGTGAGAGCGCCCTATAGTTGATCTTTGGTAGAAATCCTGCGATAGGCGATAGAGAGTTGGCCTGGTCGGGTAGATATTTGTTGGGAGCTTTCAATGACGACGAGTTGACACCTTGCTCTGCCCATAGAAGGTCATTTGGAATGTTTGTTTCACCTATTCGCATACTTGACTAAGTATCAGAATGCCAAGATGTTGTATGATCCCACTGAGCCACATATCACTTCAGCAGCATTTCAGAAGCAGGATTGGACGTTTCCACTTTAGATGGAGCAGGATGGAAGGAGGTTCTGCCTCCTGATAGCCTGAGCCGAGAGGAAAAGAATTTGTCATCCGTTGATTTATTTATACATGTTGTGCTGGTGATACGGTCACGTGGAAATCTTGCGCTGGTTTCATTGTCTACTTGAATAATGCTCCTATATCGCTTGGTATTCCAAGAGACAGGGGAGTGTTGATGGTTTGACGGACCAGGCTGAGACTAAGACTACATAATACATTAGTGCGCTGATATAAACTGAGAATGATGCGGATTCCAGTCGAGGGCCTGTGTTCTTGAGAATGATCAGTCGGTGTTATCTAACACGATGGGTCTAGGATCCACTTTGCTTGATGAAGAACAGTGTATGATGCAGTTGCCTATGACTTGGTTCGTAAGCGTGTTATAAGAAGATAGTGATCATAGATCAGTATTCACGAAGTATTGATGATCCACCCCTACCACCGGGGACTGGGCCGCACAAGAGAGAAGAGAGAAGCTAGGATAGACTGCACCACCGACTCTCACTGTTTAATTGACGAGGAGATATGAATAATACTATTGACTTGTGTTGTTTAGTTGGATCAAACATTGTTAGCCTATCCATCAACACGTCACACCGATCGTCTTTCCACTCGTCCACATGATACGCCTCCACACCGCATGCCATGCAGGTTGTTTTGATAGCTTGATCACTTCCCAATCCAACAAGTGGCACAAGGCAGAGAGTGATCCCACGCTTAATTGTTGCCATCCCTTTTAATACCAGTGATTTCCCCTCTCCTGTTTTACGAATAAGATACAGCATGGAAACACGACGAATACACAACTGAAAGATGGCGTCAATTTGGAAGGGGCGTGGACTGAGTACTCCGTGAGCAGAAGCAAGCATTGCGGCGATTTTGTCTGCCGATGATTGTGGAGTCGGCGCCGGAGCAGAAGTAATGAAGTCGTACTTGGTGTCATCATTAATATAATTGTCGCTGTAGTCGGAGGGGTGGATGTCATTGGTTGGAGCGTTGTTATTTAGATTGCCAGCAGGATTGGTGTCTGTTGGTAGAGACATTGGCTGCGACTGCGTATGAAGATGCTCGCCACCATCACGTTCGTTCGTTGCCATCACCCCCAGTCCCAGAAGATAGGGCATTCTTGGCAGCATTAATGTTATCCATGAAGAGATCGAAATCGGAAGGGGACGCGTAGGTTATCAATACGATGATATGCGTTAATTTTGCGCAATAGATTCATTATTAATACCACTGGGGGGCAGCAATTCAATACTATCGATGCATGCCTTGTGCCGGTCGAGAGTCGAGACGATGATGCACAAAATGGCACACGTCAAAATCCAGCGGCATGAGCAGAAACAGGTCATTTTGACCCAAACCAAGCCACCACTGTCCCAACAATACCCCTGCCGCCCTAATTCTGAGAGGATTTTTAATCTGACAGTCTATGCACTATTTGCAGAGAGAAGCCCTACTGGACGAATTTTGGCTAGTAGACTGTCATGGTGAAATGAACAAAAATGGCGACCGCGCCAAAAATTGTCCGGACGCTTTTTGAAGTCACCTGTGCGGCGGGGGCTCAGCGAGCAGAGCATCTTTGATGGTCTTCTCTCGTCTCGCCCAGCCCCCGGTGGTAGGGGTGTTGATGATCTGCTTAAAAGGCCAATGGTATTGGGAGAGAGGGGAGCGGTTTGTCTGGAAGATCCTACAATACAGATTTCACGATGGAGTAAGAGTAAGGAGTGATTAGAGATTACGCGGCAACGCCGAAACCGATCACTTCGCTGGCGGTATGGCTGGCCAGCCTCTGATGCAAGCTGGAGTAGTCGATCGTAACAGGGTGAGATTAGCTTTATGTGAACTTATCCTCCCTCGATAGGGTTCTTTCGGTATATTTTGAGGTGATGACTAGATCTTTGGGATCGTAGAAAGGCATCGGAACAGCGAAGTAGCACAATCTAGCGCCAGGTGGTGCTAGCTTGAGGGGAGTATTTCAACTCGCTGTAAGGAGTCGTGTTCTATTGAGACAGGCTACGAGCGGCGTGCGTTGAACAGCTGTAGATTCATGCAATTTGTTTAAGAGATGAATTATCACAACGCTGATGCACTTGCTGATGCAGCCCCGATAAGCCGATAGTTTAGGGCTTCCGCTTCCGCGGTGCCTTGAAAGAATACTGCAAGTCGCTAGCGTGTAGGGCCAAAAAGCCCGGAAGCATGAGTAGTGCCTGCTCTTTGATGTACTTTTGCTGCTCATACGCGAAAGTGGTCCACTGGTGGCCCAGTGGTACGACTTTCACATATGATCAGCACACACTCTCATAATCGAGGCATCAATATCCAAAACAACCCATACTAAGACTGAGGATGAAAGAGGCAACACCAAGGCCAAGAAGAGGAGGAGAAAACGAAGGTACATGCAACATGCAACGCAGAAAGGTTTCCGCAGCTTTCCACGACACCATAATCACGCAGCTGGGAGATGATGGCATAAACATAAACATAAAGTCGACCAACTTTGCCTCAAATGGAGCTAAACTCGAACCTGCCGACCTTCAAGCTCAAACCACAAGAATTTTCGGCCATAATCAAGTTTCCTCTGACTGAAACAATATAACTACAACAGCGGGCAATGCAAATGCAAATGCAAATGCAAACGTCAAGCAGATTCCTGTCAACTCCAACATATCAACAACTGGCGACAAGCTGCAGGGAATGTCGAAAGACGTCCTCATTGTCAATGACTGGAACTATCGATGCGTGAACTGGGTCTACGTTGTCTTGTCGAGGATGAGAACACTAGCAGGACTCTACCTAATGAAACCGCGTTGGACCTCGAGCGCAGCTTCAATGTTCCTCAAAATCTCATTCGCTTCGAGCAACGATTGAAGGACACCAAAACCAAAGAACGACCAATTCTCGACATGTTGGGTTACCAATACCAATCAAATAAAGAGATCGATACAATGCAGTGAAGAGTTTCAGTAATCAGAAAGTTCATGAGAATAAGAAGAAATTGCTCAGCAGATTGTAATAAGAAAAACAGGCTCTTACAAGCTCTGTATCAAAGGCAAAGAACAGTTCTTCACATCACGGGAACCGTTAAAATATCTAAATGCAGCTTTGTTCATTTCACATGTTGGAATAATAATAATAATATAACAGAAATTTCATGTGAAATGCTGATCAGCACCAATCTCTTAATTATGCTCACTTTTGTGCAGCAAGAAAATTTCGTGCAGCAAGAACAGAAGCACGAAAATACCGGGACATCTTACCATTACCAGCAAAAACTTGAGCGGCATTAATACCTCCCCATGCTGTTACGTCGGCGAAGACAGTATCAGTAAAGACAATCTCATGACGGCGAAAGACATTGAGGGCCGGGTATGGAGACCGGTATGTCATAAACTTGTTCGTGGAAGGTATGTGTCGGTAGTACTGAGTGGTAGAATCGAAGGTACTGCGGACTGTGGAAGCAGGTACGTTGAGGAAATACTTGCGATACTCTTGGTATTGGATAGGATCGAGACGTTGCTGCGCGTATTGGTGGTTGAGGTTACCAAGTGTAGAGTAGCATTCATAGACGTTGGAATACACTTCAACTGGGAAGGACATCTCGTAGGCACAATGTATGGGATCCGTCGGCATCGGTAGTAGTTCCCCGGTGGAAACGACTCGTCGTTCATAACCGGAAGACATGGCTAACAGATCTTCAATGGGGTCTCCCGACTCCTGCTCCCCATAATTCGTGGTGATAAACTCCCCATATTGGTTGGCATTAGGATGAACAGGAACCGATAGGTAGGGACTTTCTTGAGGATCGATCAAAGGAACCTTGGAAGACTTGTTCGTATCGTAGCGAGATGGATCCCAAGGAAGGTCACGAGTCATGCTGACGGTAGGAAGAAGTAAGTCATCATCATCCGGGTACTGCATCTTGATGTAAGGTAAGCCATTCTCAAAGTCAAGTGGTACTTCGTGTCCCTCAAGTGTAGTCAGGCATTGCTTCCCTCCTAGAAGTTCCGACTCATCATGAATGGTGCACCCATTGTCGGCAAGTTGGATCTTGGAATGGATAGTTTTTCCATTCTGTAACTCCCCATACTCGTGAAACATCATGAGGACAAAGTTGCCATCACTCAATTGCACCTTGGCAGCGTAGGTCCCAATCTTAAGCTGCGGAATATTCAAATCCCCAACACCAGTGATGTTGACATGCCTCGGCGGGTAGCAGTAGGAAATCAATCTCATCTCCTTCGGATTAGCAAGTCCACCATTGGCACCACCATCAATCAAACCAGCTATTTCAGCGGATAATGCAGCTGAAGCTTGGTACGTAACACATCGATCGATAGTTAATCCACTATCATACTCTCTCTGTAGAATATGATCCTCCATAACCATTGAAACAATCCTTTCAGTAGGGACAGGATTGCTACTGAATATCCCTTTTAAATAGGATAAGGGTCTCCGCCATCGTCCTCTGCGAAATACATCAGATTCCATATTAGCGTCCCGACTACCATCGCTGGTCTCTAAGGAAGCGTCCACGAAAACACCATCGGCATTAATATCGCCTCGGGAAGAAAAATCCTCTTGCATGTTGATATCGGCGTCAGACAAAGATGTTGTCCTGTCTTTGATCAGGTATCACGGGTACCCACTTGGTATGAAAGGAAATTTCGCTATGTATGAATAGCGGAGTCCACTTACATCAGGGAGAGTTGGGTGATCTCTAACTGCTAGAACAGTCGTGCGGTGACAGATTATTAATTCGGTAAATCTGAAGCCAGTCGTCTGAGCAGCGAGACATGGAAATCTCTAAAGTAAGCAATAATCTGTCGAATGCCATACAAGCTTCAAGGCTCCGCGGACAATGGACGATCCTGAAGAAGTGAACGTGGCCGGTGGCGAGAGGTTTCACCCGATCTGGTGTCGTAGGTTGGGAGAGACAACGTTGCTGGGGATAAGATTCCTAAAGCCCAAATTAGCCGGAAACTGGTGCACTAAGGCACGGCTATTCCTACTCGATTACCGAAGTATTACTGAGAGAAAGATCCGCCATAGGCGTCTACTTACTACACGGTGTTATTGTTTATTTTTATTTCTTCGACTGTGAGCGCCATGATCAAAAAAGCGCGTTGGTGAAGGTCGTCGAAAGTCGACGTGTTCTAATCTTGAAGTTCTCATCCAAAAAAGATTGAGACACATATCCCGAAATAGAGATCCCTTCTCTATTCAATATCTAAAATATCCCGTACGAAATGCATACATCAACACCTGTGTAGGATTACTTGCTCCGAAGGGGTTTGTCGCGAGTTCGTGCTAGACTTCCATTGATTGTTGTTATCGAGTTGGAGTAGTTGGAGGATTCTCGTAATAAGGTGTGGTTGTGAAAGTTCAAATGATCCGTCTTCGAAGTGCTTGATCTCTATGCCAAGAAACTTGTCGATGTCTCCTTCATCGGTGAGAATGAACTTTTCCTCTCCATTCTTGAGACTTTCAACAAGATCGTCAATCGCCTTCTTGCTCGTAGAAACCAAAATGCAATCATCTACGTACGTAAGCACTGCTAAACCCTTCTTCAAATAAAGGCAGGGATCAACTTCGGAAGGAATGAGTCTACGTTTCCGCAAACCCTGCTCGAGATGCTTGAACCAATTGTGACTTCCTTGCTTTAGTCCGTAGAGATTCTTCTTCAACTTCAATAGATAAGAACCTCCATCCTTCGACTTGACAGCTACTCCCAAAGGGATTTCCATCCAGATGTCTTCCTCTAAGTCGGCCTGAGGGAACGCTAATACAAAATCGATCGATTTGCTGTGAAGCTTGTGAATCTTGCAGATGAGAAGGATAAGACGAACCGTGAGCATATTCACGACTGGTGAGTAGGTTTCCCAGTAATTCTCCCCCCACTTCTGCATCCCTCCATGAGCGCACAGCCTAGCTTTATGCTTAAGCAGTTCCCCAGTCGGGAGCCTCTTCCTCTTAAAAGACCAAATCGACATGATAGCTTTCTTTCCCTTCGGCATAGACGATCGAGGGACTAGGACCCAGTGCTCTCTCTTGGTGTGATCTGCGATTTCCTTCTTCATGGCTTCCTGAAAGTCCTCTACATCGTGCTGTTTCATTGCCTGCGAATAAGTGAAGACCTCATTCGACGCCACTTGGTCAGACTCGGTGGAGAAAGACATAAAGTGCAGTTGATTGCAGGTACCATCGTACAGCTCGTTGACTTCATAAAACCTATTCATGCATCGATCACCCCACGAAAGCTCTTCTTCTGTATTGCGGCCGTAATCTGGTAGAGTAATTGACCCTACCGTTCCAAGTGCGGTAAAGAGTGATACAGCAAACACCTTAGTTCCTTCCTTTGTTATTGCATCTTTTAACTCTTTCGCTGCTGCAATACGTTCCGATCTACGTAGCCCTGCTTCGTCTAGATTGATGATGCGCGGCATAGATAAAGGATCGGATGTTGGATGTGCATTTTCTGCTGGCGGAACAATTGCTCGGGATGTGCCTGCAGACGGCTCATCGTTCAATTTGGTGCGCTTGGTCGACGGTGAACTTGCTGCAGCGTTCTTGTCATTCTCAAACGTCACCTTCAACCTATTTGAAGATGTTTGTGCCGATTTCTCTCCCTCGGAAGGCTGCACTGTACGTTTCCGTGATTCTGAGGAGGAGGTTGCTCGAGCGGGGCTTAATTCACTATCGTGGTTATTCTGATCAGGAACAATAGCGAAAGGGTCCGTAATCTTGGTCAAGGAGGGACCTGCCGCGTGCACGGGCGAATTCAAATTATCCGAATCTAACTCATTTGTCCAATTTTCTGCAAGATCAAATTCTTCGGTGGTTGCAATCTCTGAAGAATTCTTGACAAGATCCTCCCAATTTGGCGGCAACGATGCGGCTCTCATGTAAGGAACAGTTGAGAAAGTGTCATCGAAAACTACGTGATACGCTGGCGAAACTCTCCCCGTCGAGGGATTGAATACCAGAGCGACACTGCCAGCATGCAAGGGAGAATGTCCAAGATATACACCACACCGAGCGCGAGGGTCCCATTTCGGGACAGAACCTCCTGCTGAATGAAGTCGATGGTCTAACACGAAGACCGGGCAGAATAACGTATGGAAGGATTGAACTGGTAGAGATTCAGGTTGCTTGACACCGAAAAGGCGTGATTCTGGAGTATTTCCATCGGCATCAATTGCAAGTTTGTTGTGCGCTTCCGCTGCTGCTTTCATCGCAAATGGCCAGAAGTAGGTAGATATCATTTCAGGCCATAGTCTCATCCCGTGCAAGAGTAGCGTCCTAGCAGCAAGCGTCAACTGTTTATTCTTGGCTTCAATCTTTCCGTTCTGTCTGTGGTTACCTACGCCACAAAACGTCAGCCCTTGACCGAGCTTGTCACAAGATTCCTGCCATTTCGAATCAGCAAAGCGTCCATTGTCAGCTCTATATGACCGGACCTCACAATCTGCCCCCGAAAAGATCTTCTCAAAGGCTTTCTTCGCTGATAGAGTTTCCTCAATAGAGAAATTCTTCATAAGATGGACGTAAACGTAATCACTCACATGGTCGACAAATGTTGTTGCTCCCCAGAGTCTATCGTGCGTAAGAAAACCACTCATCTGAGGAACCAGCCCTGGCTGGGCACTAACGATTTGATCCACCGATACGCCATCCCCTGGTTTGGTCTCGGATTTCTTCTGAATTGAACCAGATTTCTTTCCTTTAAATCTCCAAGCCCGACGCTTGGCCTGACCAAATTGACATTCTAGACAAAGAGGTGCTGTTTTCTCACACTCCAAAAGGGACTTAGGAAGGATTCCCAAACGAGCAAGCGTGAAGATACGCTTGAACTTAAGGTGGTAAAGACGGTGATGCCAAGAAAGTAACTCCTGCTGCACTGGCGACAATGCCTTAGGTCTAGCCAGGCGCTGCGCTTCCTCCTGCGAAATGCCTACGCCCACTTCTTTCTTATAATCGAGAGGAGTCTGTGGAATATTGTCAAACGATGGTTGAAGGTGCTTCTGAAGGTAACAGTCATGAACTGTCATCTTCGTACCATCTGCCAGACGAATAATATGAGTCTTCCCATCTGCGTTGACTCCCTCGTAAACTGCTGAAATTGTGGACACACGCGTCTTAGTTTTCTTCCCCTTCTTCCTGTCCTTTACGAACTTGACGTACAGCACACTCTCGCCTAACTTAAAACCATTCGACTGATTTGATATCTTAGAGCCTTTCTGCTGAGGTTGAGGACTGCATGGAGCACACACATCGGGTGTATACCACTCGTCACCGCCAACTTCGTCCTTATCCATATCATCTCCCTCGTTCACCAAAGCTACCTCTGAAGAAACGGGAGCCACAGAGTAAGCGGAGGAGAAGGCATAATGAACCGCCTCGTTATAGAAAGGGAAAATTCTCGAGCAGAAGGCTTGAAAAATCGAAGTACCTTTGTACAAATGAAGGATCGGAAGGCCGTATTCTCTAGAAGGATGCAGAAAATGCAATTCATGCTGCTCATGATCCCACACAAGATGCGTTCGCGTGCCACCAGAATCTGCTTTCGTACCATCTTTGTCTCGGGGGTCGTTGGAAGTTGACTTATCCCCGAAGAACTTGCTAAGCTTGCTAACACCGAGAATATTGTACGAGGTGTATGGGTCATAGACGCATCCAGGAACCCCGTAGCTATGAATAACCCCGTTGTCATCTGGAAGCTGTAGCATGAAAATACCTTGGTAACGAGTGCGGGTGTCAGGACCGCTAGCAGTGTGGACCACCGTTGAGATAGCAGACAAATCCTTGAAAAGAGCACGAACATTGCTTATAATGCAGTCAGCGCCTGAGACCACTATAAACGGAATGCCATCTGTGTCGAAAGAGATGATTTTCTGCTTGGGGGCTCCACCAGTGGCTAAGCAATGCACCTTCAAAATATCCTGCGAGCTAGTTGTATCCGGAAACTCCTGTCCAAAAAGCTGCGCAATGTACTTGCACTCCAAATTGTACCTCAACCTGCAGTAACCCGTAACAACGTAAATGAATGCCCAAAAGAAATGCCAGGACATCGCCCATAAGTACTGCAACGCGCAGTCGGGTGGTTCCTTAATACTCTTGGCAACGTATGCATACACTACTGAAAGTCTGAGCGGGTCGTCGAAATACGGGAACACAGTAGCAGAATCAATAGCAGCTGTAACTCCAAGACTAACCTGCCGATTGAGGGGTGAAGCCAAATGCAAATGAGCACCACCAACTTGATAGGAGGTGAATACATTGGGCTTCGAATTCGTGGGACGTAAAGATATGTGGCAATCATTAAGCTCTTCCTGCCGTGCCGAATACTTCCTCGCACGCTTGGAAGGAGGATCTCCCTCGGGATTGCATAATATCATCCAAATTGATCGGCATGTCGGAGAAGGACTTCCAACCCGTAGACACGCAACGTTCGCCCGATCCAAAGAATGCAATCAAGCACATAACTTCCAAGCAGGCCAAGATTAGTTTGCACATGTTTTGGCTTGAATCTCGTGTACTCGAGGCTACCAGGAACTCCACTGCCTACCGCAGAGGTACGGGCTACCAAAATCGTCACTGCTGCAAAATAAAGCAAATGCACTGAACGAGAGAAAAAAAATGGCATTGCTTTCACAAAGCCGGATACAACTTAAATTCTTAATTTCTTGTCTATCGTTGCCATCTAAAGGAGACCGAACAGAGACCACTTGAACAAGTCATGATCCTACTGGATATAGGCGAAAAGTGCGCTCAATATCCCTTCAAGGAGCCATGCAATAAACGTGATTTCCGAACAACTTATGTCAACCCATTTGACTACTCTGATAAGACTCAACGCGATCAGCTATACAAAACTCATGCTTGAACTTATCTTTCTCCCTCGTGAATGATAACGAAGCTGTGATCAGAAGATCTGCCACGCAATGCTGAAGAATCATTCATCAGACATTGTATGATTGAGTGCATCGATTCATCGATCCAGAAGGAGTCACATCGAGATAAAAAAGTTTCCAAGCGAATACAGCATCAATAGATCGTGGAATGTGAATTCTCAAGCGTAACACCATCATCACTACGTCACCCCCCCCCCCTTCCAACCGGCAGGGAAGGAACGGCCATAGCTACAGTTGTGTTGGTTGGTTACAGTTGGTATTTGCGGGATAAAATCCTAGGGACGAATATTCTCCCTTCGCTGCAGGAAACCGTCGGTGGAGATCATCGAAGTAGGGCTGAATGCTAATTTATTCGGACGATCAAGTACTGAGCGGAATGACTCCTAGCTGCAAGCACAAAGTTGACAAATTGACCGGAGGAGACTGCCAAACCCACAAACGTCCAGATGCTCAAGGAGCACTCTGAATAGGGCTTTAGCTTCAGGACCAACGTGGATATCGACTGGAATATGAGCGGGCAAATCAACGCCTGCTAGCCATCCCTTCACTCCTGATGTGGTTGCTAAATTAATAGGGCGTGAATGAGGATTCGTTGCCGAAGACATCTTTGTTGAGGCCGACGAGGAAGTGTCCATGGCGGTAGCAATCTTTGCGAGATCGCCGGGGCAGGACTTCCAAGTCTGGCCAGATTGAGTGTAAAAAGAATTGATGGCAGTCAATTGCGCAGCAATCCCATCACAAGATGTCACCACAGAATCAAGAGATCCAACGTCTTTCAAAGTATCTGACAAAGTAGAGAGACCCGTAGACAACGTAGTAGTCAATTCCTCCAACTTGCTCACGAGGGCTTTGGTGGCTTTGACATTTTTCTTAACTAGTTGCTTGAGTATCTCTGCGTCGGATGATGCGGACCCGTCAACAGATGATATATTGTCGTTTGCCATCGTAGACAAAATTGCAGCCGTAGAACAGTCTGATGAACTGTTACAATTACGGTAATAGAAGTGTTTAGTGGATGCCGTTCCAACCGTCTAAGGACGTACGTTATATGGAACAACACCACACAGTAAAGGGGGTTTTACTATTTACTTCTATAGTGTATTCGGGCGGACAAGAGCGTTGGTCGACGTGCCGTCGAGAGTCGAGCTAGAACAAGCCAAGTAAGGAGTAAGCGGTCCCGGTATGACTACCGCTGGGACAAACTCCTATATCGTCTATTCTAACAGTCGGCTTTCTACCAATAGTGTAAGTTTTGCATAACTCGGCAAGGTGAAGTTTGAATTCACCTCCATTATCACACGTCACGTATCGTGGACGAGGATTGCGACTCAACCAGCATTTGTTAAAGAGACGCGATATTGTCTCAGATGATTTGTCGATGATCTCTGATTTTATCATTTTGTCTTCTTTCTTGTCGTATTTGTCGACGATTTTAGTTGGCAATTCGACGATCTCAAACCATCCCGTGGCCGGATCGATCATAGTCATGCACATGAAATCCATGCAAGTACCGGCTTTGTCCTCAATCTCAATTGGTCCAATGAGATCGACGCAGACGGTATGCCATGGTCTAACGATTGCATCTTTCGGCGGAAGATGGCCATATTTTCGCTTGCGCGACTTGCCCTTCTGACATTTATCGCAGGTTTTGACCAGCCGTTTTATTTGAGCACTCATACCGTGCCAATACATTACTGCGGAAATTGTTTCCATCATTCTGTCTCTACCGGGGTGTTGAAGGTAAGTGTGATCCCAAGCCAGCACTTTCTCCTGCAAGGAGTCCGGTATGACAAGTCTGGGTTGTCTAGTGTCTCTGCCCTTAACGAGGACTTCGACATCATCGTAGATCATAAGTTGGAACTGAGAGTCACGCTGAGGTTTCTCAAAGTTCTTTTTCAACTTCGCATCAGCACGCTGTTCGGCGGCAATCTCACTAATAGTGACAGGGTAGACCATGTCTTCCTGTTGTTCTACTTGTGAGAAGAGATGCGTCATCACTTGTTTAGGTTGTGGTAATGACTGTGAGTCTTCCGGGTCATAGTCATTTTTATAATGGCTGAAAAGGGAAACCATCGCGTTCCACTTCTCATGACGGTTGGTTTTCCAGTTGCCGTCTTCATCCACTTCGTCTTTGTGGGGATTTGTCTTTGGACAGTAGTCAAGACGTGATATTGCGTCGGCTACTGTGTTATCAATACCTTTGATGTACCTGATGTCAGGTCCAAACTCATTCAAGATGACCATCCAACGGCGTGTGCGATCAGAAGATTGGCCGATGTTGTCTCTTGTGAGGTTGATGTGATCAGTGTAGATGATAATCTTTTGACCCAAGAGCATGCTTCGGAATTCTTGAAGTAATTCGACGATAGAGAGGAGCTCTAGGTCCGTGACTGAGTAATTTCGTTGCGCCGTAGTCAGCTTCCTGCTGAAAAAGACTAAAGGCCTATTTTTCTGTGTAATTACGCCCCCAAGCTGACGCTTGGATGCATCTGTGTAAATTACGAAAGGCTCATCGTCTTCATATGACGGATATGCTAGGATTACGTCCCGTGCAATAATTTTCTTGATCTCTTCAAACGCTTCTTGGTGAATGCTGTCCCAATGCCAAGGCTTAGGCGCTTTACGTTGCGTCCCATCTTTCTTTTTCTTTTTAGAAAGCTTGGTGGATCCACATTCCGCTACTAGATCAGTGAGCGGAGCAAGAAGATCTGTACGTCGATGCCAAAGGTCTCGATAGTACTGAATTATTCCGAGAATGCGTCGTAATTCTTTGACGTTTTTCGGCGGCTGAAGAGCCAGAATTGCGTTGACTTTGCTCACTTGAGGTTTAATTCCCTCCCGTGACAGAGTATACCCAAGATACTCGACCTCTTCGGCAGCAAAGTTACATTTGGCAGCGTTAACTTGCAGACCTGCGTCACGCAATCTTTGAAGAACTGTATCTAGTTTCTCCAGATGGTCCTCGAAGGTACCAGCGGTGATGAGCAACAAATCATCAATGTATGCTCTTACATATTCCAAATCATGGAATAGACCGTTCATTTTCGATTGAAAGATGTCTGGACTACAGGCGACCCCCATAGGTAGACGTTTGTAGCGATAGAGACCCCATGGAAACACGATAGTGCAAATTTCCATGGTTGCTGGATCCAACCTAAGGTGATAGTATCCCATATTAAGGTCAATCGCTGTGGCCCATTGAAAGTCCTCGATCTCCTGCAACGTCTGCGCAATCTTTGGCAAGGGATAAGGCTTGCGAATCAGGCGTGCATTGAGAGCTCGGAAGTCCGTAAGGAAGCGGACTGTACCATTTGCTTTTGGTATGACAAATGAGGGGGCTCCCCATTCGCTTTGCTCAATTGGTTCTAAGACACCAATGTCTATGAGTCTTTTTAGTTCTTTCTTGATTGTATCTCTGTGAATTCGAGGAACGGGAAAGGCCCGACCTCGGAATGGCTTTGCCCCTGGCTTCAGCTCAAAATTCACGAATTCTTTGTCCCATGTACCCAATTTGCCTTCAAACATTGACTCATGGCGAGTCAATACTTTGAGGAGAGCTTCTTTCTGGCTATTGGTGAGGTTTGGGCAGTTTTCTTCGACCACTTTAGGCAGGTCTGCCTTTTCGTACTTGGCGTCTAATATCTTGACGACTCTTTCTGTTGCCTGTGTGGTTGAGGATGGTTCCATTGCCTCATTGTAGGTGTTGAAAAGATCGCGTCTAGATTGTAGCTCTTTGTTCGACTTCATTGGTGTCTGGATTCCATCGAGTGTTAATACTCGGTTTTCGAAATCCAAGAGTGCATTCCAACGGGCCAACGTCTCTATCCCTACAATGAGGTCGTACGTTGGGTTATCATTTACAGAAACAATCTTTACATCTGCTTTGCAGGAAAAAATCTTGCTCTGAGAGAGCTCGGGAAAGAGTAAGTCCATTTTGGCAACGTCGTTGGTGATGAAGTCTCCATTGGAGGTTGTCCATCGTGACGGTTGGCTCTTTCGTACCGCTTCAAATTTAAGGAATTCAGAGCGGGTGAGGAAGGCTATGTCTCCATCACTACCGGTGTCCAATAAGATTCGAAAGGGCCGAGTCCTCTTGTTAAGTCTCCTTTTAAATACGGGGCTGCCTAAGACGACGGTCTTGAGGCCCATCCCTTTCCTTACAGTAGCTTTAAGAGTAGCGTGATGAGCTTTCCTACCACTGTAGTCAATGTTACAAGCGCCGTTTATCGGCTCACAATCATGGATATGCTTAAAGAGTTTTCTAGGTTTAAGTTCTTCTAGTTGCTCGTATTCGGATTCAGTTTGCATGATTGTGTTGGCGCTGCGCCAATCATCCTATTCGCTGTCGGAATCTTCTTCTCCTTCGCTGTAGCTCATGCTACGCTTCTTCTTCTTGGCACTACCCTTCTGAAGGGCATGCACTGACTTTCTCAATTTCTTGTTATCGGCTTTCATGCTGGCTAGCATTTCTACTACTTCCTTGTTGCTGTAGTTGTCACGACCGCGCTGACGTTTCAAGCTGCCATCTTCATTGTACTTTTGACAGTCAGCGGTATTGTGGTTGTGATGAGCGCCTCCAAACTTCTTGCAAAGTTTGCAATGTTTCGTTTCGCTGTCCGCTTGGTTTTGGTTGCCTTGACCATTCTTACGGTTTCCACGTTGGTTGTTGCGGTTACTGGAATTCTTACCAGCACCACCACCTCCTCCTCCCCCCCCCTGGGGTTGAGAAGCTTTCTGCTCGGTGCGCACTTGATCGACAAGGGGCTGAAGTTCATTCGCCAAAAGTTTGACGTCAAAACGTACAGTGTTGTTTGCATTATGCGATTTGAACAGAGTCTGCACCTTTTTGGGCATGCAGTCGACCAGGATGTCACATAACTCCTTCTGGGTGAAAGGCTTGTTCCCCCATGGGACCTGATCGTTATTTATATACATTGGATTATCCTTCGTGCTCGGCAACAAGGGAATGTTACGATTAATATCTTCCAGGAAGCCCACAAAGTCCTTCACTGGGATTTCGCCGTTGGGAGGAAAGAGAGCATGATTGGTCATCTTTTTCTTTTGGATTTCGGCACGGCCGTAACCCCCCTGATGCACAGCATGGCTGCGAATGGCGTTCATGATGCCCTCAAAGGAAAGTCCCCGAGGAGCGTCAATCTCTTGTTTTACTTCTTGCATTTCGTAGCGGAACTTGACGTCTGGATCGTTGAAGGTGATGTCGTCGACCCTGTCATCATACATCTCGATGCGACCTACTGGTTCGTCTTTGGTATTGTCCCACTGGAAAGCTACCTTTTTCAATTCATATGATGTAGTTTCATGCGTTGTAGGTTTAAGTAGGGTAGTTTCCACCGTGTCGGTGAAGGTTCCATGGAGATCCCCGATGAAGTTGATGTACATTGTGCGCATCTTTTCTACCCTGTCAGTAATACTGTCCTTGGTGCTTTCTAGCGCCTCGGATTGTTGTTTGACTTCTTTTTTTGTTTTCTTGATGTCCTCTTCGGAACCACCAAACCTTTTGAGATTTTCGAGCTTGGCTCTTTGTTTGTTGTAGTTTTGTTGATGCGCGTCCCTGACGCTGACCAAATCTTCAAGCTGCGCAATGAGCTTGGTATCATAATAGGCGTTGATGCAGTCTGCTTGTTTTTGGATGAAGTCGTCGTAGGCTCTGCTGACGAGCGAGCTGACTTGTTTTTTTACACCTCCTATTTTGATTTCGAACCGGTTGCCGGCAGTCGATGGGCGAGCTTTCTTTGGGTCCCTGGAGAAACTGAACGTTACACGTTCTTCGTTCAGGAACCAGCCGCGTTCAATTTTAACTTTTGGATTTGCAGTCTTATGCTGATTGATTTGAGAGTACGTGTTCGCCGTGAACCGATCTCCTACCATCCAATTATTGCTGTCGTTGACTACTCTGAGTAATCTCGACATCGTCTTCTCTTTATTTTAGAGGAATCTGCTACTTTCACTGCCTGTTCCTTGGGAACAGGACTGAGTAATAATATTATTAGTGTCAGCGGCGGTAGCTGATACGGTGAGTTGAATGAATAATTTGGTATTATGTAAATTATGCTACATAGTCTGCGTTAAGAGTGATCGATGCAGCTTCCGGAAGAAGATGGCTGAAGGAAGACACGTCATCGATTGATAAGGGTGACGTAATGAGATCCTGTGGCTCTCATACGTTATCTGTTACTTAACGTGGAAGGAAGGACAGACAATGACTTAGCGAGTCATTGGCGAGCTGGACCATGTGCTAGGCTACAGGAAACGGGATTGGTATCTGGCTAATGTAGCCAGTGCCTATGACAAGGAGGTTGATAAACCTAACATCGCACAAGAGAAAGGTAATGAATTAGTATTGACTGTACGCAGCTTCTTTACTTCTTGGGTAGATGAAATAATAATATAAAAGCAAATTCTCTACAGAGTATATTTCCTTCCCCAATAATTTCCGCGTGGAATTATCGAACGTGTGGCCTTAGGATGGAAATAACAAAATAACAAAAAATATCAGATTCTACGTAGGAATTAGTAGTTCAGGGACATCGACCTCGCGCTGACGATGGCGTTGAGATCTGCTATGGATTCCGTTTTTCAGCTCCAAGATGCTCTATTGACAGTGGGAGATCCAACCCCCTATCGTCTATATCGCCTTGTCTTGGTGTGGAGATCATCGTACAAATTTGAACTAAGCAATTATATCGCCGACAGCCGGAGGCGTGCCAAATTCAAATTTTGTCTTGTGCTTGTGCAATTGAAAAGCAAACAATCTATCACATCGCAATTGATCCCAACAGAGCAATTGCTCTTTCTACTTTGGTGTAAATCATCTAAAACAGTCATCATATCAGCTGGAAGCTTCCTTTCCCGTATTTTCGACAAATGTGATTACAATGAATATGACCACGCTTCGGGTAATCGTCCTGGCCAAGATCCTCCTCCAGCCTTCGTGTCTGCGATGGATCGAAGTCGGACGACTACATAATGAGCGTCAGTTCTGCGGCCTCTAGTATGAGTGTCTCTAGTGGTGAACGCAGTGACTTACACTCAGTTCCGTCAGGGTCTCCTCGGTATCATTCCCAATCCCGGGCAGGCGTGTGGAGGAACAAAAAGAAGCGATTTCTAGCAAAAGCACAACCCACCTATAAGGAACTCTTTTGGGCATCTAGAAAAGGAGGACAGAAAGAACATTCAAGTCCCCCTCTCCCATCGATTAATACTCGGAAGGCAGCAAAACGAGATGTTGACGATCAAGTGGACTACTTGGAAGAAATGTTAGCGACACAAGATCGAGATTCACATGGCCTTCCTCCTCCTCCGAAAACACATGATACCCTGCGTATCATTTTAAATAACGTTAATGGCCTGCAACTGTTCACTAAAGGAAGAGAAAATGAGAAGATAGGCAGGATAGAAACCACTCGGAAAAAGTTTCAGTCAGATATTTATTGCAGCGTTGAAAACTGTGTTCAATGGGACATGTCAACATCAGATCAGCAGTTTGATGACGTCTTTGGTATTGGGGAAGAACGCTATTGCAGTGTAGCCTACAATCGGAACGATAGGCTGTCTGGCTCCGATGGTAGAACTCAACCTGGGGGGACCTCAATTCTAGCTACTGGCAGAACTTCCGGCTTTGCTTCTAAGAAAGGAATGGACGATGATTCGTTAGGCCAATGGTGCTATATGCGTCTTGGTACCGAAACACACGCCACTTGGCTGATTTGTGCCTATAATCCTCCCTCTTCATCGAGATATGGTCGTCGAAACCAACGTCACCGCAACTACACCGTATACAGCCAACGACAGCGATACCTTCGGGGTAGAGGTTGTTTCACAGATCCATGCAAATACTTCATTCAACAATTGGTCAAACAGCTATTATTATGGAAAAAGAAGGGTGACAATATCATTCTAGTTGGTGACTTCAATGAAGACGTATATCGAGACGGTCTAGCAACGCGTCTGCAGGAGGAGGATTTGCAGATGTCATGTCAATTTCAACGTATCAATGGAGAACACCTACCGAACTCTCATGAATCTGGACGTAAACCTCTGATGACAATGTTTGCTACCGAGGGGATTCTGTGTACAAATGCATATGCAGCTGCTCACGGCGCCCACGTTGGGGACCATCGTCTGTTGGTGTTTGATTTCCATGCTCCATCGGTTTTAGGCACCCATCTTCCTCATATGCCACGCCCACAAGGGCGTGGGGTTCGGAGTAAAGTTCCCCGTCTACGGACGGCGTACAACAAGAGATTGAATGAACTGAATGAGCGGCACAATATGAGGCAACGACTGGATACTATTGCAAATTCCACAGCTCTCACCAAAGAAGAGAAACTCGTCCTCCTCAATCGATGGGATGTGCAGGAAACGGAACATCAACGTTGTGCTGAACGGGAGTGTAATAGAGGTGGGAATCGGAATATTGACTTTTGTGAAGAAGTTTCTGTCGTTCTTCGGAAGCTACGATGTCTAAATAGAGTTATTCGCTTCAAGCAAGGGAAGGTACCTGACGGTCGGAATCTATTCAAACTATGCCAAGCGATAGACGTTCCTGAACCTCGGGACATCACCATTGCCGAAGCACAGACGGAACGCTTCGCTTGCATAGAACTTCTTGAAGCCCTACGTGATGATGCGCCCATGCTGAGAAATCGTATGCTGCAAAAGAGATTGGCAGCAGCAAAGAAACGAGGGGATGACGAAGCAGCGGACGAAGTCAAGCGGATTTTGAAGAAGGAGGCGAGACAGAAGAAATTCAAAACTCTGAAGTTGAAGATGAAGATGGGGAAACCTCGGGCTTCACCGTTATGTGAAGTTATAGTGCCAGATGAAGATTTTCCGGAATTCTCCCCGCGGTACACAACACGTGGGGATGTTGAAACTGAAACTGGCAATTGTATTCGTGAGAGATACCAACTTGGGCATCGATCTATTCTTGCCTCAGAGCCTTTCCTGTCTGACATCGGCCACCTTGGAGATGGTCCAGCAGTTCAACAAATCCTTCATGGTACGTATGAGTTTCCTCCTGATACTCCTCCGGAAGTGGCGGCCTTGTTCCAAGAAGCAGCCTCCCTGTATCAAAAGACACAACATCTCGGCTTGGATCCTTACATAGAGGAAGAGGAGTTTCAATATTGGTGGAAGCATTGTCGAATCGACACTCAATCGTCGTACTCCAATATACATTACGACCATTACGTCTGTGCAGCTTTCGACAAGGAACTCACCTCCCTCCAAGTCGCAAAACTGAATACTGCGATTCGTCTTGGTTGGCCACTTAAACGATGGCTACATACAGTGATAGTTTTACTGCAGAAAGAAATGGGTACTGTCTTCATCAATAAACTTCGAGCCATCTGTCTTTTTGAGGCTGATTTCAATTACGTCCTGAAGGTTATCTTTGCTCAACGTATGATGAGGAATCTGAATCGTGAGAATCTACTACCTTTGGAACAACATGCGAAAGCCTTCTCTGGAGCCAAGAATGCTACCATGAACCGAATACTTTATCAGGATATTCATCGCACCCTGCATTGGCCTTATGCAGTGGCTTCAGTAGATCTTGGGGACTGTTATGATGCGCTGTACCACGGGTGGTCATCCATTTCACTGCTAGCAGCGGGAGTGCCAAACTCTCAGGTCAAAATGATGCTGGTCGCTCATTGTAGAAAAGACCGTACAGTTGTACCGAAGCAGGTCCCTTTTAGTATCATAGATATCTAATCTGATTAACTTTGTATTTATTTATGCAATGTATGGGATGGCATTTGAGGACAGGATTCGGTTTGTCTGACTCTCCCTTTCAAGGTTCTGATGATAAGCCAATGATGGGAATGGGACAAGGTAGTAGTGCTGCGGCGCCATCATTTTCCGTCACATCACTGTTACAGACGAATGCATACCGTCGAATGGGACATTGTCAGCCGATTTATTCCTCTTGGACAGGTCTTCTTCTCATGCTGGCTGCCATCATTTATGTAGACGACACTGATCTCCTCGTTAGATCCAAACGTCGTCGACTATCAGATAATGAGTTCTTCAATCAAATTCAAGCAGCGATCACATGTTGGGGTTTTATCATCATGGCAACGGGTGGACATTGCAAACAAGCAAAATGTAAAGTGTCGGTAGTTTCATATGGATACAAGAATGGACGTGCATACATCAAACCTCACCGAGATCTCCCCCAAACGGCATTGGTAATTCCACAACATAATGGCCCATCGCTTCCCATTGCACACATCCCGCCCGATCAAGCTTGTGAAGCCCTAGGAACCTTCGTCGCAGCGGATGGAAATCAAAGGACACAATTGGACGAAATGAAAAAGAAAGGTCTTTCTTGGGCAGATCAACTATCCTCGGCGCATCTCCCTCCAGCTGACGGATTTCTCAGTCTCAATATCCATCTCAAACCTCGTCTCTGTTGGAATCTAGTCACTGTATGTGAATCTCCGAAGGTTGTCGATAAAGCACTGTCAAAAGTATTCTTCCAAGCACTTCCATATCTACGAGTGAATCGAAACATTCGTACTGAATTTCGGCACCTCCCAGTGAAATATCAAGGTCTGGGTATCTTTGATATTAATGTTGAGCGCCTTGGCTTGAAAATCTTTTGGATTCAACGATACTGGGGTGACTCAGGTTTAGAAGGCCAACTCCTGCTCTATTCTTTTGAAGCGTTTAGCATTGATCTGGGCCTCGATGGGAATCCCTTCCAGTACTCCTTTGAACGTTATGGCTATCTTGTTGAATCATCATCTTGGTGGAAGGATCTGTGGGAATTGCTGGCACATTTCGGAATTCGTCTTGATTTGGACAAAACTATCACCTTTCAACCATTTCGATTGGGTGACAAATCTGTGATGCGATGGTTCATAGAATCCAACCACTTTTCGAAACAGCAACTCGTCCGCCTCAATCGAGTTCGGAAGAGAAAATGCATCTTTTTTCTCTCCGAATTACTTCTTTGTGATGGGCAAAAGGTGAACGTTCTACTTCTTGATGGATCGGAAGGCTTCTCCAGAAAGAAAACGTATCCATTTGAGAAACCTACTGGAGCCGATGTCACTCTGTGGAGAACTGCAATTCGAACATTAACTTCACCTACATATCGCCTTCCTACCAGCCTTGGTTTTCTACGTTGCCTGGACCCCAATATTGATTGGTTTTGGAACGAGCAGGATAATCTCATTGTGAGGTACAATTGGAACGAAGATGGAAATATACGTGCGTATGATCATTTTATTCCGTCGGATGGGGGTACAGCACGACGTCCTCAGTTCATTTGGCATTATAGCTCCCACCTCCGACCCGACAATCTTACTCACGCAGCGAGTGTGCGTATCGTGGATGAGACTACGGTTAGCCTTATTTGCTCTACTTATCTTCCACCACCTCCTCCGACTCCATCTTCCATCTTGGCCGTATTGCAGTCATGGGGGAACAACAGTCTATGGGAAGATCTGCAAATAGACGGTGATGGCTCATGGCTAATAGAGGCACTCATGCAAGGCACCGTGGAAGGTGCCGCAGACGGTTCATTCATGAAGGATATCAGCACTGACGTTTGCTCTGCGGCCTTTATGTTAATATGCACTGTTTCTAACCGGAAAATGGTTGGCACGTGGGCAGAGGAATCTCCATTCGCAGGAAACTATCGGGGAGAAATCTTTGGGGGAATGGCACTAGCATTGCTCCTTCGGGCTGCTTCTACGTTGCTTCCAGCAAATAGCGAAATAGTATCTCCAGTGAAGCTTTGGTTTGACAACTCCGGCGTCATTCATCATGGTAATAAACCGCATTTGGATCTTGTGGAAAATCAGACTCAAGCAGATGTCCTCTCTCTCTTCAAGAAATATCTCCGAGGAATTCCATTCCCCATCTCCTTTGAAAAAGTGGAATCTCACGTGGATGACTATCGGCATGTTTCGACCTACACACGTCAAGAGATCTGGAATATCGAGATGGATAGACTTGCAAAGCAAGCCTTGCTTCACGCCTTGGAAACCAACACTTTCATTACATCCCCCTTTCCATTTGAGCATGTTCGGGCATATAATGGGTTTGGAAAAATTAGTGGCTCTCCGATAGCAGCAATTTACGACTGGCACGGATATACCTCCGCTAAACATCTCTTTGAATCCCGAGATATAGTGTCATCCCAACATTTTGATCTGATTTTCTGGGAAGGTATGGACAAAGCAGTGAAGAATTTCCCTTCCATGTTTACTGGCTGGATAGCGAAACATGTATCACACTTTTGTGGTACCAACAGACAACTCTCGAAGATGGATAGCTCTGTTCAGAATATCTGCCCCAGCTGTGGCCGTCTCAATGAAAGCACCTCACACATTACAATGTCCAATCTAGCTAACAATTGAGCTTATTATTGATCAATAGATGTAACGAATAGAATTATTATGAGGATTACTTTACACTGAAGAATAAAGCAGCATCTCTCGTGAATGGACATGGATTGAGAGGGGCTGCTCTGTTTCGATCGTATCAAATGTTCCGATCGTACCAAACAAAGAAACGAGAAACACATATGAACAGATTGTATGTCCAGTCTACTGACGTGGATGTGACATTCTACCCCTCCTAAGAGGGCGCAACGATTTGTTGTAAGACTTGAGGTGTAGGTTGCCTGTAGGGCTTGACGCGTCGGATGTTGAGACGCTCTTGTAGATGTTGGGTGAGTTGAATAGTGATGTTACCATTGACATGGATTCTTGTGATAGTGAAGGGGCCCTTCCAACGATCATCGAGTTTGGCAGGATCGAAGATCTTCTTCATGACTTGTTCTCCAACGCGATAATCGTAGCTGTACCGCTTGGCGTTGAGTCGTTTGGCATCCTTGTCGACACGGCGTTGGCGGCGAAGGTTGATCTCGTTCATATCATATTGAACTGGAAGGTTGAAGATCATATCGCGTCCAAAGGCCAGTGCTGCTGGGGCATACCCAGTAGATTGCGACGGGGTTGCACGGATAGAACTGAGAGTATCAGATAAGATTGTTCCCATCAAGTCTTCGGCTTCAGTCAAGGTGCGAGGGTTGTGATTGGAAAGTTGAGCTCGAATGGAGTTTCCCATAGTAAGATGCAGGCGTTCGATGATCGCATTGCTTTGGGGGTTACGAGCTGTCGATGGGGCTGATGCAATACCAGCATCGTGCAACAACCGCTGGAACTGAGGTCCAATAAATTCACCACCTTGATCATGAGCGCAAACTTCGGGTCTTGGATATCTTGAGAGCCATAATTCATTGAACTTGCGAGCTACGTTTTCGCTAGTCTTGCGCTTGATGATGATGGCATCTGGGTAACCAGTGGCACGATCGATTGCCGTCAGGGCATAGAACTCATAGGCTTTACCGTGTCGTCCTGATGTTTTGACATACCACGGGCCCACAAGGTCTACGTCACATTGCTTCCATGGATTGAGATCTTGTACTTGACGTGGAGGGAAATGGCCATAGCCGCGTTGGCCAATCTTTGTGCGCTGACAAACATCGCACGAAAAGGCTGCTATTCGGGCTGCTAATTGGGGATGATAGAACTTGGAAAGTGCATAAGTAACTGCCTTTGCTCCTGGATGATTCAACAGGAGGTGGAAGTATTCAATCGCGGCATCCACGGCATTGTCTGTGAGGACTATCTTCAAGGTCGATTCATCTTGAGGAGTAGGGCTATAGCAAATCAGCGACGTATCATGGCGACCAAACGTTCGACGATGGTAGAACGTTGGGGAAGTAGTGAGCTTCTGCTGAAGGGTAGGACAGCGGAGAATAAAGCAGCATCTCTCGTGAATGGACATGGATTGAGAGGGGCTGCTCTGTTTCGATCGTATCAAATGTTCCGATCGTACCAAACAAAGAAACGAGAAACACATATGAACAGATTGTATGTCCAGTCTACTGACGTGGATGTGACATACAAGATGTAGTGATCCGGGTCGTCTAGCGAGCCTTCGAGCAGCAGTGGAGGACCTCAGCGACTGGATGGAAGATAACGATACGGATCCTTACTTACAACATTTTATTGAAGAGTATCTCCTTGGACACGGTGAATTGGACATGTACGATGTTATCGATGGACACCCTGAGCATATTGAATTTGCAGAAATACACGACACCCTTGGATGGGATAATTTTGTGGAGGGTCGCATCAGTAGGCGTCTGGTTCACCTACAAGCACAGTATCTATCCACAATTCATACTTTCGTTCAACCTTCGACTTGGGCCAGTGGACTTATGCGACAGCTTCTCCTTCTGACACATCAACAATGGATTTATCGTAATTGTACAGTGCATTACAAAGCAGATGGTAGATCCCTTCCTCAACACAAACAAATTCTTCAGAAAGTCACCCAACTACTCAACACCGATGAAGATGAGCTCCTGCCTGAGGATAGGAGCCTTTTGCACATTAACTTTGCTCAATTGGCTGACGGACCAACTATAGATCAGGAAAGATGGATCGCTGGTATGGAATCAGCTATTGTCGCTCGTAGGGTACATCGTGCTAGACGAAGTCGGCGTGCACGGCTCCCCAACTTGCGAATCAGACGGCGGTCGAATACTTCTGCTTCAGACGCCTATTCCACCAATGCAGACGAAACAGATATCGATGTTGGATCGGATGACAACGGTGATGATAATGATGATGGAGATGGCTCCTCCTCTCGAGTAGAGTCCGATAGCAGTCGTGAGGAATCTTCTCCAGCTCCAGTGCTTCGATCTCGACACTATATCACATCATACTTTCCACCTCGCAGGGACTCAGAAGGTAGTATTCGTTTTCGACGTAGACGACGACGATCATAATATGATTGAATGAGTTGTGTCAAAAATGACCAAATTCCCCAGGAAGCCTCACTGAGGCTTCTTGGATGATGGTATGACTACCATTGCGGTTTCCAGGAGCCTAAGAAACACAAAAGTGATGTGTACTTGTCTAGATTATAGAGAGTAATTTTCTAACAAAGCTTTAAGCTTTGAGTATATTTCCTTCCCCAAATCCTTCTCATCACAAAGCCCATCACGATACAAATCTGACAGTCTAAAAATGGGCATCTCACATAATCAGGCAGACAACTCCCGTCTTGCCATCATAAGCTTCACCTGCTGGCACTCCATCTGCAGGAGGAGCAGTGTTTTAAACGGTAGCTGATTCCTCAACAGCTTCAGGCTCCTGAAGGAGTGTTTCACAAACGTCGACATCCCGCTCTGTAGCCTCCGTTTCATTCACATCCAACTGTCCACCTGGCCCTTCTTCTTCAGATGCAGCATCACCCGCGATTGGAATTTCAGTGGAAAAGACCTCTGAGGCTGAGGCAGACCCAGACGTAGGATTGGAGGCAGACGCTCCAAATACATCTGCTGCAAAAGCTTTTTCAGTAACAGCCGTATTCACACCACCTAAAACCTCTTCAGTAGCAGTAGGACTTCCAGAACCAGAAAGGGTGCCAAAAACATTTGCAGCAGAGGCATCATTTTCAGACGTAGCTGGATTCAATGCACCGAAACCATCTGCCGCAGAAGCATTTTCAGCGGCAGCCACATTCGTTCCACCAAAAACATTTGCAGCAGAAGCTTTTTCAGACGTGGTTGTATTGTTTGCACCGAAGACATCCACCGCAGAAGCATTGTCAGTACCAACTGAAGTAGAAGAAATGGTCTTTTTTTGCGCAGGAGGGGCACCGAAAACATTTCTAGCTGAGGATTTTTCAGAAAGAGGTGGATTCATCGTTCGAATTACGTCTGCCGCTGTAGAAACATTTTCAAACGGGGGTGGATTCGTTGCCTGTTGCTGATTCTGCTGCAACCTCTTCCTCTCTTCAATTCCTAATTGCACCAATGCCCTTGCTGCGTTCGGTTCTTTCGTCGATGCCTTATCCCTATCATTAGATACGGTTGCTACTTCAGGAGATGTGTTTGTGAGGTCACCTTCTGTCGTTTCGTCTACCACAGGTCCCGCCGCCACTACTGATGTCGAAGTCGATGCAAGAAGAGCAGACGCCGTAGAAGGCACATCATCATCCTTACCATCATCCAATACCGGAGTAGGCAATGGACTTGTCGTCAACAAAGAGATGGTTTGCTCTTCAGTAGCTTCAGCAGGTGATGATGCAGTCGTAGGCATATTGGATGATGCTGCAAGTGGTGGCGTTTCGTGCTGGATCGAAGGTTCTTCAACAGTCTTCTCGGGAGTAGCATCGACAGCTGAATCCACTGCCACGCGATCATTCGGCTTCACAAGGCGGCTTTGATTCGATGTCCAGTATTATTGACACCCAAATCCAAAAAGTGAGGGGGGGGTGGGGGGTTAGAACGCCCCCAAATGCAGAACGCCAGATACCCAATGGGCACCCAATATACCCAAAATAGCTTGTGTCACATCCAAATATTTCTGTGTCGTCGTGGTGTCATACCGGTATTAGAAGTCTTGCTGCTGAGACAATATCATCTTCTAGATGGCACCGTGTGGTTCTGCACATTGCTGTTGTTCTACAAAGTCTTGGACCGGGCCCTCAAAACGAGGGGGGGGGGGTTCAATAATACTGGACATCGAATCAAAGCCGCCCAATCGCAACATTTTCACTTGAAGAGGCAGCGTCAACAGAAGCAGGAACATTCACTTCTTGCTTCTTTTCCATCATAGCCACCATGACAGTAGGAGGATGATAATTTCCAATCGCCATGGGAAAATCATTTACAGTGACGGGAGGCTTTGAAATTCCACTACCATTAGCATTTGCGGTAGATGTAGTAGGACTAGTAGGAGCGACAGCAGGCTCAACCAATGGATCTGAATGTTGAAAGTTGGGATCATGTTCAGTGCATTCAAGGGAGTTCAATTGATGTGATGATTGACGATGAACGATTTCGGGATGTGGCTGTTGAAGCTGTTTTTCTTCTTTGATTTCTTCGTTATTTCTGAGGGTGTCAACGGCAGCACCCTGGACAGCCACATGACCCGGTCCCGTCGTAGATGCTACTGCGTTCAACCTATCCTCCCGAGGCATTTCCCACGAACTTTCACCAGTAACATTGTTGTAGTAGTATGTATTACCACTCGCCCAATCTTTGCCCTTGAACCATCCCTCTGGAAGTGGGTCCTCGATACTCTCTCCCGCGATTGGAATTTCAGTGGAAAAGACCTCTGAGGCAGACCCAGACGTAGGATTGGAGGCAGACGCTCCAAATACATCTGCTGCAAAAGCTTTTTCAGTAACAGCCGTATTCACACCACCTAAAACCTCTTCAGTAGCAGTAGGACTTCCAGAACCAGAAAGGGTGCCAAAAACATTTGCAGCAGAGGCATCATTTTCAGACGTAGCTGGATTCAATGCACCGAAACCATCTGCCGCAGAAGCATTTTCAGCGGCAGCCACATTCGTTCCACCAAAAACATTTGCAGCAGAAGCTTTTTCAGACGTGGTTGTATTGTTTGCACCGAAGACATCCGCCGCAGAAGCATTTTCAGTACCAACTGAAGTAGAAGAAATTCTTGCGCAGGAGGGGCACCGAAAACATTTCTAGCTGAGGCTTTTTCAGAAAGAGGTGGATTCATCGTTCGAAATACGTTTGCCGCGGCAGACCCAGACGTAGGATTGGAGGCAGACGCTCCAAATACATCTGCTGCAAAAGCTTTTTCAGTAACAGCCGTATTCACACCACCTAAAACTAGGGGGTGTTTTCATAAAAAGGGATAGATAAGGGTTAAAATGTAGTACTAATTCCAACGTATTTTTGATTGCCGAGACGTTTCGAAGCGGTTCTTAAATATTTTTGTGGAGGTGTACAGACAGACCGAAACTCCATTTCATTCGACAAAGTTGTCGATGGCATGCTCATCGGGATTAATGCTGCCAGCCTTGCATATCAAAAGTATTAAATTATACTAGCGTTTCAAACGAAAGCCAGATTGTAGTGACATCCCAAATACACTGTGGGATGTCACTACAAAGGCCGATTTTGGAAAATTCCCCGAACGAACGAGTATTTTCGGCAGATGGTAAATATATAGCGGTGGCGCAAAAATTCGATGGCGACAGCATTTTCACCCGCCTTCTTCTAGCTTACTCCCTACTAAACTTTTCCACACGAAAGCGGGTGTCGCCATCGAATTCGATGGCGACACTAACTTTGTCTCACACAAATTCGATGGCGACAACGGGCAAGTAGACTTTACCCGTAAAAATACCGGCCCGACCACATTAAAATGGATCTTTTCGAGGCGCGCCAAATTTTAGACTGGATCTTTTGCGAAGGACCATGCTAGCTAATGTCGACCTCGCATAACAACTCCAGCGGAAGCAATATCGACCCCAGAACATACTTATGCAGCTGCCGACAATCCATTTAATCATAATCACTCTCGATATCATCTTTGGAGAAGCGTAGCTAATCAAAAGTGCGAGGAAATTGCTCTGAAAGTTCATGTTCATGCTCATTTTTTGTTTTCCTCAGCTCGCGCTCCGATGCCGACACACAAAGCAGCGCATCAGTCAGTGGATAGAAATGAACGCAAATCAATGAAATGCAACTCACATTGGGTCATCATCACAGGCTACCTAAGATTCTGCTCGATTGGGTGAATTTAATCATTGGCTATTTGACAACACTTCACGGAATGCAAAAATAGACAAAATGCAAATAGTTTGCGGTTCACGTAGATGCAGCATTACAGAGAGAGAACCCGTACTAGCAGCCACCGAAACCTCCTGCAGCGATGCATTTAATTATCACCAGCCGTGACGCCGAAGACGGCAGTGAATGATAATAACAACAATAAGGACAACACCAGTAGCACAGTGACGCTGTCGTCGTAAATAAATACAAACAGTGTCAGACCAGAGAGTAGACACGTACAAATCACCAGAGAGTAGAAAAATACAAATCAAGTAACAGTCAAGTGGAAATAGATAGAAGGTTAAGATGCAAAGCAACTCTAATGTCGGATGCCGGACGCAATCAAAATCACTTAGCTTATGAAGAAGAGAGGGAGAGATGCCTACAATAGATACGGATCAGAAAACGATTTGATAACGACAAGGAGTCACTTTTCCACATAGATCAACTGGCATGACGATCGATCATGACCTCGAGGAGGCTTAGAAGAAGACATCTGACACAATGATCACATCCCGTGCATTCCCAGCGAGGACGGATCAGAAGGCTCATTGAAGCAATGCTTTGACAGCAAGCATCATCCGAGAGAAACGACGAAGCACCACAACTTAATTGACATCAAGAGCACAAACGAGCAATACTGGTAGGTATAGTGTCTTTGGGGTATTTGCTTGGGTGCACAGTGTGGGTCATAGCGTCACATGCAACGTATGGTACAGATGGATCTGATGGTGTGGTAGTATACCCTCCAATGAGCATGTGGCAATAATGTAAAGCATCACAAGGCACAGAACGGGGCCCAACAAAGAATGACAGCAATTAGAATCAAGCAAAAGCAGGTGTATCTAGCTTTAAAGCTAGTGAATTCGAAACAGAGCATACATCAACATCCTCCTACCCTTTCTCCTCCTCTTTCCCCCTCCTTTCTTTCCTCTCTTCGTGCAGCATTTCTGCTGATCCGGCTGCGCCGGATCAAAAATTCACCCAGCCACAGATATCAAATATCTGCCGTATTTTCACTACGCAACAACCACCGTGACGATGAAATTTGTGCTGCCCGGATGGATCGTCCTCTACACCAATACTATCGCCACCCATCCCATATTAAACTGATCGGATGTCCTCTATATGATGCTTACAACGTTGCTGTGCGTTTCTGGATTCAGAATCGCCCCAGAACTCAATAAATAACACTCCAGGCATGTGTTGACATCGGTCGGTCGACACAACATTTCGGGGGGAGAATTCAATTATTGGAACATAAGTTATTCACAAAGCAATCAACTTCACATCATCCGCCTCCTTTAGGCTATATACGTCAGTTGTTATGCGGTTTGTGGATGATATTGCATAGAGCGGACATGATATTGGAGTATCTCTCACGAATTTATTCCACAAAGAATTGCCCAACATGTGCATTATTCGACAATCTAGTGAAGAGCGGGGGATAATACCCAAATGAGCCGCATCTAATGTTTGTATGGGCTATGGTGGGTGTCTGGTTCAGTTGGTAATGGACGAAATTGATGATTACCATGGCATCAGCTCTTTATACATTACGGGCGCAATAATGAAAATCCATCAATTTCCGTGCGGCATTTTTCGTTTCGCAGGCACGAACTACATCAATCGGATCTCAATGCCCAAAACAGCTTTGTATATACCATGGCTAGAGGAGGATGTCTTTACATTGTTGTTCTATCAGAATAGGAGGAGATATACGCAATCCTACCCTCTCCACTAGCGCAGATGAGAACTCAACGCATGCTGACAGATCCGTGTACTTTGGGACTGCTACGGATAATTCAACCTCATTCCACCACATGACATCCTTCTATAGGTTATATGAAGTGATGTGAAGCAGCTTATTACGGTATGTAGTCTATGATGTAAGAGACATAGCCCCATAACACAAAAATTCGATTATTTTGGAGAGCTAAATTTGACACCCAAATTTGAAAATATTACAAGAGACAATCAACACGTGACACATAGATCCGCGCAAACAATGCCTGTATATATACGGCGAGACTAGTTGCTGTTCTTTTCGTTGTTAATAATCATCTCGTCATGCTATTGCAGAATATACGAGCGAAAATTCATGAGAGTCGATTCGGATGTCATGCTTCGCTCACGGGATATATCACTGCTATGAAGACCGGAACGGGCACTCCAGTGTTTGCGGATCCACCTCATGTATCAATAGAAAGAGATTGTGTGCTGACTTGGGTTTATTACGTTTAAAATGGGATGATATGCTCCATTTTCATGGTGATGACTGATATTGTGGCCCCTTGCCAGCTCATTCTACATGATTACAGTGCAGGAACACGAATGAATAGCCCAAAATTTTATCAAATATCATTGCATATACACTGGTACATGAGTTCCGCATATAGTTTACATCCTGAGATGAGTATTATCTGTGGTAAGCGACGATATAAGGGCAAAGATACCATGGTTGAAGCCATTTTTGGTCTTGTGAGATCTGATGATGGATGGCGCCATTATTTTCATAACCGGTTGGTATCCTCCTACAATAGCCATATGTAATTCCAACATAGGGTGCGTAAATGTCCAATACCAGATGAGTGATTTTCTTGTAATTGTATCTATTGATATCTTCGACCATGGTGGTGCTATGAACATAATTCTTCCTATAAATCACTTCTAATACCCTTAGGTATGCATATAATCACTTGGTCGATGTTTTTTGGCAGCATAAAAAATTCAGAAAGTTATGAAAACACCCCCTACTAAAACCTCTTCAGTATCAGTAGCAGTAGGACTTCCAGAACCAGAAAGGGTGCCAAAAACATTTGCAGCAGAGGCATTTTCAGACGTAGCTGGATTCAATGCACCGAAACCATCTGCCGCAGAAGTATTTTCAGTGGCAGCCACATTCGTTCCACCAAAAACATTTGCAGCAGAAGCTTTTTCAGACGTGGTTGTATTGTTTGCACCAAAGCCAAAGACATCCGCCGCAGAAGCATTGTCAGTACCAACTGAAGTACCAGTCTAAAACTAGTCTGTACCTTAAGATACGAGTCTGTACCTTAAGATGTGCTGAATTTTCTATCTGCTCGTTCTGGACGAGTTCTCGCCCGATTCGAGTGACACCAAGACAGAGGGAGTTAGCTATGGTGTTGTAGGAGAGGTCTGCATACTCGGTTCGGACCATAGAATCGTTTAGGAGACCATTGAGGGGAGTGTACCTATGGTGAAAAGTAGGGGGGAGCAAGCCCAGAATGATGAATTTTCAAATAGGTTTTATACCAAATACTATTGCATACATGAATTCATATATATCCAATGTAGATATATCCAAAGTTTCGTGCTATTTGTTCCATTTCTTCATACCCATTTTGGCACTACATAGGAGCACATTTTTGGCCATTGAGTCATGAATTGAAAGTGATGGATGGCGCCAAATTTCGCTCCCGCAATTTATTCTATGTAGGAATTGGTACTCAAGGTTGCGCACTCCATCTCCACCTCCTCTTTTAATCTCTATTAGGCTCTGCAAGCTACGTGTATCGAACTACTGGATTAATTATCACTTAGTAGAACTTGAGTTACACACTTCTTTCTACTACGAATACATTACTCCCCCCCTACTTTAACATTGGTACTCAAGGTTGCGCACGCTCCATCTCCACCTCCTCTTTAGCTAATCTCCATCCGCCTTGCTTAGCCTTGATCCAAAAGCTTGGCAGCAGCTTAACTTCTTGCAAACGAGGTTCGTCATCATCTACAACATCTTCATCGTATAGCATTTCGAAAGTTTTCTTTCTTCTCTTTATCCCAACCACCTTCCCACTATGCCACATTAGCTGCTCACCACGCGTCAAACAGATTTCAATGCGACGATCAATCAAGCTTTCATCCAATGCAGGGTGGAGTCTAGGTTGCATTTCACCGTATCTGTCTCCAACTCCGTCCAACTCCCGCTCGTCACGCATTTCGGTTGCCTTGTCCCTAATTTCTTGCTCTTTTTCTTCTGACATGACGTTAAGCTTCTACACAACTCAAAATCAGATTGAGGTATTCTGTTTGATGGCGCTTTGTTTCATCACAATTGAGCTGACCCCACCGCTCCGCCTTGGCAGCACGGTACGCCGACATTAGCTGGCAAACAATGGCGAGAACTGTTCTCATTCGACGGATGAACCAAATGCTTGGCAGTTCTTCAACGGTAGATTCAGGTTGCATTATTTTAAGGAATGCCAGCAGTATCTTGATGGTACTTCTCCAGCCAATGCAGGAATTCTTTACCATTTCCTTTTGGGTAGTTTGCTGGGAGACTAAATGCTTTATCAACTGCTCGAATAATATCAGAAATCTTGGTGCTAATTCTCATCCTTGGATCAATTTCTTCTAGTGATCCTTCCAAAGCGTCGCGGAGGTACTTCGAGAGACTGTCCTCCATCCACTTCCACCAAATGTTACGAAGATGGTGATGGCAGTGTGTCTTGATGACGAGCCATTGATCTTCCGAAATACCAGCAGCTGCGGCCGAAAGTTTGATCTCATTTACAATGAGGTCGGACCCCTTGCTTGCGCCATTGCAAGTGTCCTGTGTAACAAGACCGCCCTGAACAAGCTTGGAGAGTGTAAGACCATTTCTGATGATGTCATGCGTAAACCCCGGAAACTTCTCCTCTGTAAGGGTTGCCCATTCGTCCAACCAAGTATTCATCTCATCAAGGAAAGATACAATGGCATCACGCTGTGCCACTGATGTTCCGTCTTCGGGAAGAATGCACGCAGACATTAAAATTGGTTTGTACTCAGCTGGCATCCCCTCACATGACTCTTCTACACAACTCAAAATCAGATTGAGGTATTCTGTTTGATGGCGCTTTGTTTCATCACAATTGAGCTGACCCCACCGCTCCGCCTTGGCAGCACGGTACGCCGACATTAGCTGGCAAACAATGGCGAGAACTGTTCTCATTCGACGGATGAACCAAATGCTTGGCAGTTCTTCAACGGTAGATTCAGGTTGCATTATTTTAAGGAATGCCAGCAGTATCTTGCTAAACGCTGTTGGAGAGCCTCCGGCAACCTATTGTGTAATAATAATAATGCAGCAGTGTTTTGATTAGTTGAATCAAGTACATAATAATAATAAACATTTTGAACAACACATACCAAATACTCCATGATGAGTTGGACAATCTTTTCCGACCATCTCTTAAATCCTGTTCCCTTCATAGATTCTTTCTTGATAACTATTCGTCCTGCTGCAAGTTGTTCCTGCAACATTGCCTCCATCCTCGCCAACTTTGCTTCCATATCCTGAAGTGAATTCTCCACTTCTTTCCGCGCTGCTATTTCCTTTGCTTCCCTCGCCTCTGCTTCCTTGACAGCCTTCTGTGATGCCCTCAATTTCTCCTTCAGTTCACGTATCATCTCATCTTTTGCCGCTATCAACTCATCTTTTGCTGCTAACTGTTTGTTTGACTTGTTTGCAACTGCTAATTTATTGTTATTGATTTGCTTCCTCTCCTTTGTTGCGATAGTCTTCTCTTTTGAAGCCTCCTTCTTCATCTCTTTTGCGTCAGTAGCTGCTTTTGCTGCGGCGGCCATTTTGACATTAGCTGTAGTCGTCACCTCTGCTGCACGCTTCATCTTCTTTTCAGCCCTCTCGTGCACTTTCTCTGCCCCCTTCTCAATGGCGTTCACTTTCATTGCAGTCTCACGTTCAACCGATTGAATTTCTCTTGCGGTAGTCTCGACTTTCCTTTTCAGTTGTTGGTTATCAGCAGACAATACTTCTATTTGCTTATCTCGCCTTTGCGTTGCCCTCTTCAGATTGAATATTCTTGGATCTGCCGTATTATTATCTGACGTCGGCGCCTGTGTTGGCTGTGATGGGTTCCGAGGGACGTTCGGGGCATGCGGTGCGTTGGATTTCTTCTGCTTGCCACCCTTTGGCTTGCGGCTAATACCGCTCTTCGTCCTTCTCCTCTTTTGCTTTGGCACTGCCTCGGCACCGGCCGCCATCGTGGTATCATCATTACTCTCTTCCATCATTGCTTTTGCTGCATCGTCAGCTCTTTGCTGCATCGGAGAGCTCTCCGATGCGTTGAGTCTTTTGTAGATCGGAGTTTTGTCGACAAAATTGGCTGGTTTGGCAACAAAAGCTCCACAGGGTGAGCACTTGAGCCCACCAAACTCTTGGGGCGCATAGACCATACCCCCGTCTATGCGCCCCAACAGTTTCAAAGTATGAAAACAAATAATAACAGAGAATAAGCTGCCAAAGGGTCCTATTTCTTACTCCGATCAGGCGATGGCCAATTTTGGCCATGGTCAAAAAATTTTGAGAAAATTCTTGGCGCGCACCACTCGTGACTCCCCAAAAAACACAGGGCTTGCTCCCCCCTATGAAAAGATTAGCTGAAACTGAAATATCCTGAATTTTTAAAATGAATAGTTTTGCTGTTTTCAGCTAATCTGAATCTGTTCACCATAGTTACACTCCCCTCAATGGTCTCCTAAACGATTCTATGGTCCGAACCCGAACCGAGTATGCAGACCTCTCCTACAACACCATAGCTAACTCCCTCTGTCTTGGTTTCACTCGAATCGGGCAAGAACTCGTCCAAAACGAGCAGATAGAAAATTCAGCACATCTTAAGGTACAGACTCGTATCTTAAGGTACAGACTAGTTTTAGACTGGTAGACTGGTACCAGTCTAAAACTAGTCCGTACCTTAAATTTCAGGACATCTTTGCACTCTTCGATCTCGATCAATTTCCAGCCGATTAAGCCGGCCATTGAAGCTGACTGCAGCTGAGATAATGCTCATTCATGCACGTCCAATTAACACTATGATCGGTTGGGTATTGACTGAGATCGAAGCACTCAAAGAATGTTATATTGATTGATTTGGACGCTTTTAGACCCCGAATCAGTCTGTTCCTTTATCGCTAATAGTCATCTTTGTCGCATAAAAAAACGTAATAAAGCCAATAGTTGGCGATAATCGAGATCTAACTCAATCCAAAAATTCAGGATATCTTTTCATTTCCATTTACAAGCCGCAACGTGTTCATTCGTCGACTCTTTGTCCCCCCTTACGGTAATACGCAGGGGTCCACGTCAATAAATCACTGCGCCCCGTCCTCTCCACTCCCTTCCATGCTCTGAGTTGAATTTTGGGCCTGGTGTAGTCACCAATGACTCTCAGTACTCTCTGAAATGACCGTGTGTCAAAATTTGATACGTCGTCTCCATGACAATAGAATACCTTTGGGGCGCTGGTGTTTGTCTCAAGGTTCCCCTCCCGTCTTACGAAGCGTTATTATGGTCATAGAAAAGAATGGGTGCGGTTGGGATGTTTCGTCAACCGTTATTTGGAAGATAATTTGATGTGACGTAAATAATGACTTCACCCGGGAGGGGCGGATCAAAACCAATATGTATTGCAGCAGCAGCAGTCATCATTGAAGAATCAGGTAACGCCACTGCATCAATCAATAAAATATTCGAGTAATCTTAACGGCACTCATAATAATGGAATTAATACTAAAGTCAAGATGCCGAGTCATGCTCGCTGATTGCGCGCACCCAAGACCGACGCGACCAACAGCATAGCCCCACGCACAGCCCACAAAGTATTATCAAGGACGGAAGCCGCGCTCAAAGCTCACTCATCAACAAAGCGAGGGAAGCGGGAAGCGCCGTCAACGCACTAGATTTTTCATATCATATCACTTAGGAAATTAGGTAAATGTTGCATTATCGCTACCTAGACATCATTGAACCAACAATTGGAGTCTTCATACGCCGAGGGCAGAACCAAACAGCGTCGCAGTCGGAACCACGGGAGAGGGTTGTCTCTGCTACCACAGCTCGTTATAGAGCCCGGGATATATTGACGTGTATGTCAATAAGCCTGTATACTGTATACAGGCGAGATATACAAATACAAGTATTTGCACGAGAGTATAAGCTTATACACATCTCTATCCGTGGTTGTTTTGACCGCGTCGAAGTGCTGCCTGAGCCCGATGGCGACGTATCAGTATCAAGAAGGCTTCACGTGCCGCTTTTACTGAAAGCTGCCAATAAGAATAAGCCTGATGTTCACCAGAAGTTGTTTCGAGATCATCGAGATTGATTTCCATCAAATATTTATCCTCCTCTCCAAGCCCTTCTAAGACAATCTCTTGCTGCTCCTATAGCTATTTGTACCTCCTCCTTCCTCTCTAACGCAAGCATACCCGAAATTTTATCATGAATCAAGAAATTCCTCACCAGACACTGTCCATGGGTCATCTCCATCAGCTTGATTGAGAAGCTCTGTGCCCATTTTGCGCCCGAAAGATAGCTGCCCTCCAGACGACAATGTGTCTCTTGATTCGCACAGAACTCCTTGGATATCATTCCTTCCATAAACCGCCGCCGTCCAATCTTATCTTGTGAACATGCCAACTTCCGACCGTTTTAGCCAGAAATACCAGCATGATCCATTTCATCAGAGGTTGCCTCATGTGATCCTGCCATAATTTCATCATCAGATCAAACGATATCACAAACATAATGAAGCTTCATCTTATTATCTCCGCCGCCTTGGCTGTTCTCTCAACCGCTCCAGGAGCTGTCTCTGTCTCTGCCGCTGTCGCTGTAAGTTTGCATTGATATAGATGTGTTCCGTTCGTTTGATAAGAGTCAGTTCATGTGCTTCGTCTTGCCTTGACTTTGCCTTGCATTACATTCGTTCTGGTTCTAATAATTCAAGTTCAACTTACTAACGCCTCTCACTTCACTCTCACTCGTCACTTGCATGTTACACATCATAGTATCCTGTCAGTGGATTTGAAAATGACGGTGACGGAATTACTGCTCCGGATGAGTTTGAGTCTGAGGATGAGCCAATGGTCCTTGCCGTTCGATGCAAGCGCATGGGAAGGAAGCGTTGCCGCAGGGCCCGTAGATGCAGGTGGAAAAAGTACCGCGGAGTCAGGGTTTGGGACGATAGTGTTATGGGCAGTTGCAAACCACGCCGCGTCGTCGTCAAAGACCTTGGCTTTGAAGGCGATGAGGATGAGGAGTTTGATTTCTTTGATGAGGAGTAGGTGAACAGTGTCTTGGCTGGGGACAATCAGGAAGAGAACTTTTGAATGCACTCTATCTTTAGTGTAGGAACAAATGTGTGTGCAGCTGCATCTTCAATCACGTTCAGTTATTCTTAACCAATATAGTAAAAACAATTCCTGAAAACTTATCACAAGAGTGAAATGCTGCGTTATCTTCCATTGTAACGATTGTTGCCGCTTTTTTCACCTCATTTATTTTAGCAAATCGAATCTATCGTCGTCAATCACAAAAATACTCGGCGGTGATACTATACTAGCATTTGAACACTGCTCAGACTCAGACATCTGTTGAGCGTAGGAGAGATGCTTAGTTCTCCTAGCTAGGGACTAGCACTAGCCAGCACCAGCGCCCACAATGGCCAGCAACACTACATTCTACCAAATCGTATCTATCGTCGTCACTACGCGCATGAGCCACTTCTAGTGGCCCATTGTATTCGGTGGTGATACTATACAAGCACATTAGCACTGCTTAGACGGATGGCTATGTAAGTACAAGGTACAAGCGAAGATAAAGTGCAGCTGACCCTGGGGTGAATATTTTTATTAATTCACCGCAGGGGTTTATTTTATGACGGTATGACACGCGTCCGACCATGGACAAGAGGGGAAATGAGAAAAACACTATCGTGAGCCTACACAAGTGTGAACCGACGCAAGTGTGAACCGTTTCAGCCAGAAATACCAACATGAACCATTTCATCAGAGGTTGCCTCATGTGATCCTGCCATAATTTCATCATCAGATCAAACGATATCACGAACACAATGAAGCTTCATCTTATTATCTCCGCCGCCTTGGCTGTTCTCTCAACCGCTCCAGGAGCTGTCTCTGTCTCTGCCGCTGTCGCTGTAAGTTTGCATTGATATAGATGTGTTCCGTTCGTTTGATAAGAGTCAGTTCATGTGCTTCGTCTTGCCTTGACTTTGCCTCGCATTACATTCGTTCTGGTTCTAATAATTCAAGTTCAACTTACTAACGCCTCTCACTTCACTCTCACTCGTCACTTGCATGTTACACATCATAGTATCCTGTCAGTGGATTTGAAAATGACGGTGACGGAATTACTGCTCCGGATGAGTTTGAGTCTGAGGATGAGCCAATGGTCCTTGCCGTTCGATGCAAGCGCATGGGAAGGAAGCGTTGCCGCAGGGCCCGTAGATGCAGGTGGAAAAAGTACCGCGGAGTCAGGGTTTGGGACGATAGTGTTATGGGCAGTTGCAAACCACGCCGCGTCGTCGTCAAAGACCTTGGCTATGAAGGCGATGAGGATGAGGAGTTTGATTTCTTTGATGAGGAGTAGGTGAACAGTGTCTTGGCTGGGGACAATCAGGAAGAGAACTTTTGAATGCACTCTATCTTTAGTGTAGGAACAAATGTGTGTGCAGCTGCATCTTCAATCACGTTCAGTTATTCTTAACCAATATAGTAAAAACAATTCCTGAAAACTTATCACAAGAGTGAAATGCTGCGTTATCTTCCATTGTAACGATTGTTGCCGCTTTTTTCACCTCATTTATTTTAGCAAATCGAATCTATCGTCGTCAATCACAAAAATACTCGGCGGTGATACTATACTAGCATTTGAACACTGCTCAGACTCAGACATCTGTTGTGCGTAGGAGAGATGCTTAGTTCTCCTAGCTAGGGACTAGCACTAGCCAGCACCAGCGCCCACAATGGCCAGCAACACTACATTCTACCAAATCGTATCTATCGTCGTCACTACGCGCATGAGCCACTTCTAGTGGCCCATTGTATTCGGCGGTGATACTATACAAGCACATTAGCACTGCTTAGACGGATGCGAAGATAAAGTGCATCTGACCCTGGGGTGAATATTTTTATTAATTCACCGCAGGGGTTTATTTTATGACGGTATGACACGCGTCCGACCATGGACAAGAGGGGAAATGAGAAAAACACTATCGTGAGCCTACACAAGTGTGAACCGTTTCAGCCAGAAATACCAACATGAACCATTTCATCAGAGGTTGCCTCATGTGATCCTGCCATAATTTCATCATCAGATCAAACGATATCACGAACGCAATGAAGCTTCATCTTATTATCTCCGCCGCCTTGGCTGTTCTCTCAACCGCTCCAGGAGCTGTCTCTGTCTCTGCCGCTGTCGCTGTAAGTTTGCATTGATATAGATGTGTTCCGTTCGTTTGATAAGAGTCAGTTCATGTGCTTCGTCTTGCCTTGACTTTGCCTCGCATTACATTCGTTCTGGTTCTAATAATTCAAGTTCAACTTACTAACGCCTCTCACTTCACTCTCACTTCACTCTCACTCGTCACTTGCATGTTACACATCATAGTATCCTGTTAGTGGATTTGAAAATGACGGTGACGGAATTACTGCTCCGGATGAGTTTGAGTCTGAGGATGAGCCAATGGTCCTTGCCGTTCGATGCAAGCGCATGGGAAGGAAGCGTTGCCGCAGGGCCCGTAGATGCAGGTGGAAAAAGTACCGCGGAGTCAGGGTTTGGGACGATAGTGTTATGGGCAGTTGCAAACCACGCCGCGTCGTCGTCAAAGACCTTGGCTATGAAGGCGATGAGGATGAGGAGTTTGATTTCTTTGATGAGGAGTAGGTGAACAGTGTCTTGGCTGGGGACAATCAGGAAGAGAACTTTTGAATGCACTCTATCTTTAGTGTAGGAACAAATGTGTGTGCAGCTGCATCTTCAATCACGTTCAGTTATTCTTAACCAATATAGTAAAAACAATTCCTGAAAACTTATCACAAGAGTGAAATGCTGCGTTATCTTCCATTGTAAAGATTGTTGCCGCTTTTTTCACCTCATTTATTTTAGCAAATCGAATCTATCGTCGTCAATCACAAAAATACTCGGCGGTGATACTATACTAGCATTTGAACACTGCTCAGACTCAGACATCTGTTGTGCGTAGGAGAGATGCTTAGTTCTCCTAGCTAGGGACTAGCACTAGCCAGCACCAGCGCCCACAATGGCCAGCAACACTACATTCTACCAAATCGTATCTATCGTCGTCACTACGCGCATGAGCCACTTCTAGTGGCCCATTGTATTCGGCGGTGATACTATACAAGCACATTAGCACTGCTTAGACGGATGCGAAGATAAAGTGCATCTGACCCTGGGGTGAATATTTTTATTAATTCACCGCAGGGGTTTATTTTATGACGGTATGACACGCGTCCGACCATGGACAAGAGGGGAAATGAGAAAAACACTATCGTGAGCCTACACAAGTGTGAACCGTTTCAGCCAGAAATACCAACATGAACCATTTCATCAGAGGTTGCCTCATGTGATCCTGCCATAATTTCATCATCAGATCAAACGATATCACGAACGCAATGAAGCTTCATCTTATTATCTCCGCCGCCTTGGCTGTTCTCTCAACCGCTCCAGGAGCTGTCTCTGTCTCTGCCGCTGTCGCTGTAAGTTTGCATTGATATAGATGTGTTCCGTTCGTTTGATAAGAGTCAGTTCATGTGCTTCGTCTTGCCTTGACTTTGCCTCGCATTACATTCGTTCTGGTTCTAATAATTCAAGTTCAACTTACTAACGCCTCTCACTTCACTCTCACTCGTCACTTGCATGTTACACATCATAGTATCCTGTCAGTGGATTTGAAAATGACGGTGACGGAATTACTGCTCCGGATGAGTTTGAGTCTGAGGATGAGCCAATGGTCCTTGCCGTTCGATGCAAGCGCATGGGAAGGAAGCGTTGCCGCAGGGCCCGTAGATGCAGGTGGAAAAAGTACCGCGGAGTCAGGGTTTGGGACGATAGTGTTATGGGCAGTTGCAAACCACGCCGCGTCGTCGTCAAAGACCTTGGCTATGAAGGCGATGAGGATGAGGAGTTTGATTTCTTTGATGAGGAGTAGGTGAACAGTGTTGGCTGGGGACAATCAGGAAGAGAACTTTTGAATGCACTCTATCTTTAGTGTAGGAACAAATGTGTGTGCAGCTGCATCTTCAATCACGTTCAGTTATTCTTAACCAATATAGTAAAAACAATTCCTGAAAACTTATCACAAGAGTGAAATGCTGCGTTATCTTCCATTGTAACGATTGTTGCCGCTTTTTTCACCTCATTTATTTTAGCAAATCGAATCTATCGTCGTCAATCACAAAAATACTCGGCGGTGATACTATACTAGCATTTGAACACTGCTCAGACTCAGACATCTGTTGTGCGTAGGAGAGATGCTTAGTTCTCCTAGCTATAGCTAGGGACTAGCACTAGCCAGCACCAGCGCCCACAATGGCCAGCAACACTACATTCTACCAAATCGTATCTATCGTCGTCACTACGCGCATGAGCCACTTCTAGTGGCCCATTGTATTCGGCGGTGATACTATACAAGCACATTAGCACTGCTTAGACGGATGCGAAGATAAAGTGCATCTGACCCTGGGGTGAATATTTTTATTAATTCACCGCAGGGGTTTATTTTATGACGGTATGACACGCGTCCGACCATGGACAAGAGGGGAAATGAGAAAAACACTATCGTGAGCCTACACAAGTGTGAACCGTTTCAGCCAGAAATACCAACATGAACCATTTCATCAGAGGTTGCCTCATGTGATCCTGCCATAATTTCATCATCAGATCAAACGATATCACGAACGCAATGAAGCTTCATCTTATTATCTCCGCCGCCTTGGCTGTTCTCTCAACCGCTCCAGGAGCTGTCTCTGTCTCTGCCGCTGTCGCTGTAAGTTTGCATTGATATAGATGTGTTCCGTTCGTTTGATAAGAGTCAGTTCATGTGCTTCGTCTTGCCTTGACTTTGCCTCGCATTACATTCGTTCTGGTTCTAATAATTCAAGTTCAACTTACTGACGCCTCTCACTTCACTCTCACTCATCACTTTTATATTACACATCATAGTATCCTGTTAGTGGATTTGAAAATGACGGTGACGGAATTACTGCTCCGGATGAGTTTGAGTCTGAGGATGAGCCAATGGTCCTTGCCGTTCGATGCAAGCGCATGGGAAGGAAGCGTTGCCGCAGGGCCCGTAGATGCAGGTGGAAAAAGTACCGCGGAGTCAGGGTTTGGGACGATAGTGTTATGGGCAGTTGCAAACCACGCCGCGTCGTCGTCAAAGACCTTGGCTATGAAGGCGATGAGGATGAGGAGTTTGATTTCTTTGATAAGGAGTAGGTGAACAGTGTCTTGGCTGGGGACAATCAGGAAGAGAACTTTTGAATGCACTCTATCTTTAGTGTAGGAACAAATGTGTGTGCAGCTGCATCGTCACGTTCAGTTATTCTTAACCAATATAGTAAAAACAATTCCTGAAAACTTATCACAAGAGTGAAATGCTGCGTTATCTTCCATTGTAATGATTGTTGCCGCTTTTTTCACCTCATTTATTTTAGCAAATCGAATCTATCGTCGTCAATCACAAAAATACTCGGCGGTGATACTATACTAGCATTTGAACACTGCTCAGACATCTGTTGTGCGTAGGAGAGATGCTAAGTTCTCCTAGCTAGGGACTAGCACTAGCCAGCACCAGCGCCCACAATGGCCAGCAACACTACATTCTACCAAATCGTATCTATCGTCGTCACTACGCGCATGAGCCACTTCTAGTGGCCCATTGTATTCGGTGGTGATACTATACAAGCACATTAGCACTGCTTAGTCGGATGGCTATGTAAGGCCGATCCTTACGGTCAACGAGAACGAGAACGCAGAGCGCTAACGCAGAGCGCTCTGCGTTCTCGTTTTGTAAAAAAAGTGGCCTTACGGAGCACGAGAACGCGCACGAAGTGTGTTTTTTGTTTCCAGCTGGAATTTGCTCCACGTTCTGCTTTGAAATAGAACGAGGAGCAAATTCCTCCACGTTCTGAAACGCAGAGCAAATGTGCGCACCCTCTGTGATTTGCCCCCGAAAAACAAATTCGGACAATTCCTACGTACATATGCTCTCACTAAAAAATAATAACCATAATTAACCCCTTAGTTCGCGCACTATGCGCTCTGTTTCTCGTGCTTCCCGCTCAAATTGCTCTGCGTTGGCCAACGTGGAGCGAACCTCGTGCGCGTTCAACCGTAAGGCCCGTTTTTTTGGACCGGAACGAGAACGCAGACGAGCGCGCTCTCCGTTCTCGTCCTCGTTCACCGTAAGGATCGGCCTAAGTACAAGGTACACAAGCGAAGATAAAGTGCGCTGACCCTGGGGTGAATATTTTTATTAATTCACCGCAGGGGTTTATTTTATGACGGTATGACACGCGTCCGACCATGCTAACAAGAGGGGAACGATGAGAAAATCACAAGTGTGAACTGACACAAGTGTGAACCGACACAAGTGTGAACCGGTTCAGGAACACCAGCATGATCCATTTCATCAGGGGTTGGCCTCTTGATCCTGCCATAATTTTATACAATCAAACGATATCACAAGAATCATGAAGCTTCATGTTATTATCTCTGCCGCCTTGGCTGTTCTCTCAACCGCTCCAGGAGCTGTCTCTGCCGCTCTCGCTGTAAGTTTGCATTGTTACATTTACATGCTCCGTTCGTTTGATAAGTCAGTTCATGTGCTTCGTCTTGCCTTGACCTTGCCTTCACTCTGCCTTGCACTTGCAGCCGTTCTAATATGACTCAAGTTCAAGTTACTGGCGCCTCTCACTTCACTCTCACTTGCATGCTATACATTATAGTATCCTGTCAGTGGATTTGAAAATGACGGTGACGGAATTACTGCTCTGTTCGAGTTCGACGAATTCGACGAGTCCGAGGATGAACCAATTTTCCTTGCCGCTTGATGCAGGCGCAGAAAGATGAGGGGTTGCAAAAGGGTCAAAAGATGCAGGTGGGCTAAGCGCAAACGCAGATGCGTAGCAAAACGCGTTGTCGTCAAAGACCTTGACCTTGGCTTTGACGGCGATGAGGAGTTTGATTTCTTTGATGAGGAGTAGGTAACAGCTTTCCGGGTATGCGCCCACATAATATGGGCACAATTTCATACTTAGCTTCGTAGACTTTAAGTAAAATAGCTTAAACTCAAGTTTAGAAGACGTTCAGTGCAGTTATGAAAAGCCAAGAAGCAGCTCTTTCCATTGGTGTAGTCCACCGATAACGAAGCTCGATTTTTTCGGCGGCTGCAATGCAGGAAAGGCAGTGTCAATGAAAGGCAGTGTCAATCAACGAGTCGATACAATCTACCTCATCTACCAGAAAGTAAGCCCAACTCCTGCCTTCTCCTTTCATGTAACGAAAGTCCATCACCATCACTCTTTGCACGTACCAACACTGCAGCTTCTGCACTACTGCTACTGCCTCGCTGCCGGGCCTTGAGCAGCATATGTTTCTCAACAGCCGACAGAGTGTGTGATCCAGAGGAGAGCATATCAGACAATACTTGTACATCAACTTCTGCAGCTGCAGCTGCTTTCGCTTCGTCGTCATTATCATGAACATTATTCCCAGAACGTTTGGATGAGGCAACTACAAAAGAATGTTGTGTAGGATCCAAGTCCAACTCCATTTGTTGTAATGTTGAGCTTTTGTCATTGCTGTTGCCCTTCTTTTTCTTCTTCTTGAAAGTGCTTGTTTGTTGTTCCAACGTTCCTCTTCGTAATGCTTCCAATTCTGTTGCAAAGGCATTCGTGGCGTATTCCATGTACACATGATGAAATTGTTGCTGTTGTTCGTCAACATCACTTTTGTTATCAGTATTATTTGTTTGATTCCATTTTTCATCATTGTCTTGACGGTTCAATAATAATTTCGTTTTTGAGGGAAGGATTGGCTCCCACCATTCATCATTATTATCACCATCCATTGTTTGCTGGTTATCATTGTCAACATTATCACTATCAGTATGAAACTCATCCCACGCCTGCACCATACCAGTACGAGCAGCTACAATCTCATCTAACGCTGCGTCAACATTATTTTTCCATGGACTATTTGTTGCTGTTAGAATATCCTCCCATTTCGATGATGATGATATATTACCGCCATACTTGTTGATGACGTGAAACAATTGAGATGCTGCTTCGTGAATAGTTTCCACATCCTTACTTTGTTTTGTAGTTAGTGATTTTTTTTGCAATAGTTGGTGTTTGGATGGGATGTAGTTATATATGTAGTGAGGTGTATCGTCATGATTCGATTCTTCGTCGTCGTCGCTGCTGTTGCTTCCTGACGCTGATGGGGGGCTGTCATCGTCGTGAAGTAATTCTTGCATGACTCCGTCGTCTAGCTCTAGATCCTCCTCCATTATGACGTCATTGTACTTCTTTGGCATGATTATTAACTTTAAGTATTGCGTATTGCAACGGCTTCTGGGGAGGATTGTAGCGTTGTGATGGTGAAGTTAGTTGGTGGTTGTTGTTGGCTTGGTGGTTGGTCACCCTACATAGGATCTTCTGTCACATGTGGGAGTCCTCTCCAGAGGGACTCTGCACGTGTGCAGAGAGCTGATTGAGTCCTCCAAGTGACTCAGACGGGTGTCTGAAGATCCTATATTGACCTTTCCACGTAGTGTTGAAAAATTTCTAAGGGAGAAATTTCAGCACTGAAACTTACTGGAAAATTTCAGGGTGAAATTGTTGATAAATTTGGCCAAAATTGAAATTCTCAAAAGTTCTGGCGGGAAGGCCAATATCGCTCCAATATCGCTAACACGAAAAACCAAAAACTGATCCCAGCGGATAGAAGGTTGGCTTACTCGATGAGCATCACTTGATGGCTTTCCTCTGTGACCCCAAGTCTCGTGCCTGGAGGAATGTATTCCACCTGCAGACAAACAAGGCCGCACTTGTGAGAAAGATGATTGAGTGGTATGTGGCCTTGGGTGTTGATGGTTTGGACGAGATGCAGAAGAGAGTGCTCAAGGATTTCGAGAACTTTGATACTCAGTCGAATGACTGGTATCATTCTTTTGCAGATCCACTTCCGCTGGTTCCATCTTCTGAGGAACTGGAAAAGAGTAACAAGTCTTTCAGTATCAAAGAAGTGGTAAAGTATGCAAGAGGACTGGTGCTATTTCTGGACGCTTGGGGTGGTATGAGTGTTACGCAGGAATGTCCGACTTCTATCGACTCGTTGCAAAGCCTCTACTGTCCATGGGAACGGTGGGGTCTATGGATTGCGAACGTCGGGCCAAACCTTTGAAGCACACCATTCTTACTAAGGTCCGGAATAGGATGAAGGATGGCACTGGAATTGCCCTTCTTCGAAGATATGAAAACCTTCATCATATCATGCATGCGAAGAAGGTGCTTGGGAAGAGGATTTCTGAGACGCTTTGAGAGTGTGGTGGCTGGTTGGATTGTGAGTGTTTGTACAAGAGAAATTGTGTGGTCTTAAGTTTAGAATAAGCTGTAGTGAAATTTGTTTTTGAAATTCCCTTGAAGTTTTTGAAACTTCACCCTGTAACTTTCACAAATCTCAGAAAGGGTGAAATTTTTCAACACTATTTCCACGGCAGCCCACTTTCTCTTCTCATCCACTTTTTCCCCGATTCTGTGACTACAGATCGATTTTTTATTTTTTCACAATTTTGTTAGAGCTTTCAGTTAGAGAGCAGCTCTCATGGCCAAAATTAATTCTCAGGAAGATGTCTAGTATGCATTTCCTGTACTACCAACCTTTCGTCGACTATATTGTCGACTCTATACATATGTTGGTCGGCCGAAAATTCCAATTCCCCGCTGAGAAATGCATGTGAGAGTACACTAGCTTTTTGCCATGTAAAAAACTTTGGCCATCAGCCATCAAAGCTAGCACCCAGTTAGAGAGCACCTTCAAATGCATATCTCGACGAAAATATACGCCTTCACCACCTCCCACGCACAGTATATACTCACATAATAGTCACCTAAAGGATAGTATCTCGGGGCTAGCATTTAGACCACTTCCCTGAAACTTAATTTTGGCCGCCATGGCCCAAAGCTAGAGGATTTTGCTAACAAAATTGTGAAAAAATCGATCTTAGTCACAGAATTTGGAAAAGTGGGGAAATATCACAAAATGCAAAATGATCACATAGCCCACTGGGCGTGCCCGCTGTGGAAAGGTCAATAGAAGTAGTAGGGTGGTGGTTGGTGGATGGTCGGTGGATGCGATGGGTGATGGGTTTGTGATAAGCCTGACCCGCCAAAACACGTGGGCGAACAAAACCATTTTTTCACCCACCTCAACCATGGTAAATTGGCCGTAGGGAGGTCGATAGGCTGACAAATGTACTCTACTTTATGCCCAAAACGATGATAGGACCGTTTTAGCCTATATCTCAGGAGATGAATCCTAGTCAGGATAGTTTGGGTTGCATCAGCCCCCCAAGAAACAGTGGTTCCATTCTAAGCTAGAGCTTGTTAGCCAAATTTGTCTAGCAAATACTATGGGTAAACAAAAATGCATATCTCAGCGAGAAAATGAGATATTAGTACGATTCCTTTGTATACAACATTCACATTAACACACTCTAAAGGACTGTATCATTGTTTATGTCTATATCTTGTCTATATCTGAAATAAAATTCGGGGGCTAGTTAGTAGGCCGCCATGGTGGAGGTGTCAAAAAAATGGTTGCGTGCGTCCAGGGCGCGCGTAAGACAGGCTTATGGCTCGGCGTCGGGCGGGCGCGGGGGCCTGCACTCGGAGGGCCAAATTGAGGAAAAGGTGAGTTCGATTACCGTAAATTAATCTTAACGGCACCCATAATAATGGAATTAGTACTACAGTAAAGATGCCGAATCATGCTCGCTGATTGCGCGCACCCAAGACCGACGCGACCAACAGCATAGCCCACACGCACAGCCCACAAAGTACTATCAAGGAAGCCGGCTCAAAGCTCACTCAACAACAAAGCGAGGGCGAGCGAAGCCGTCAACGCACTAGATTTTTCACTCAACTTCATTGTCGTTGACATTGATACATTTAAAATTGGTCATTGACCGCATTGACTTCTCCATCCATCTTGCATGCCATTGCTGAGCCAACAATAAAAATAATGGATGCCAATCAACCACCACCAACATCAAACAACAACAACCGCGGAGGCTGGATTTCCCTCCCCAACGATGCAGAACGGCAACGATCAGGAGATGATACTAACTCCGACGAAGACTCCAATCCATCATTCACGAGCTTTCCAGCCGGAGATGCATTTTTAGCTCCGGGTGCAGTTGCTCCGTCGAGACGTATTGTTCATGCGAGACGTCCTCCTCAATCGAATGAGAATAATAATAATTCATCCTCATCCAACAACAACACTGCGACCACCGGTGGATCTGCCCCTTCTTCTCGGCGAATCGTGTTTGATTTTGGTACTACTGGTGGTACCAATGCTGATACTAATCCTCCCCCAGTCTTTAGCTTTGGTAGTAGCAGCAGTAATAATAATAATAACGGCGGTGGTGGTGACAGCAATACGAACGAAACTACCAACAGTAATAATAATGACAATGATGCACCTCTCCCGCGGTCAAGGAGAGTCACCAATGCTAACGATGACCAACGGCAGCAACAAGAAGAACCACCCGAACAACAGCCCTTGCCCCCGAATCCAATGGCAAACGCAGAAACGAGACGAATGCTCGTACAAATGGCACAGCTATTGCCAGAGTTGCGAGATCCTTTCGAGGGAATTGATAGGGAGGGTCCACCAATAATCCTCCGTAATGACGATGATGAGGATGATGATGGGGGGAGCATGCCTCCGTTGGAAGATGTTCCTACCAACAATGACGCCCGCAATCAAAATGATGATAGCGGTAGTGACAACGATAGTGATGATGATTCCTCCAACAATGACAGCAGCGATGATGATGATGACATGCCACAATTACTCCATCGTGATGATAGCACCAGCTCTGATGGTGATATGCCCCAATTAGTGGATCGGGATGATTCCAGTCACTCTTCTACGATACGCACCAATGATGATGATGATGATAATGATTCCATGCCGCATTTGGAAGATTTTGATACTGAGGGGGATGATACTGATGCAAACAATAATCGATTTGCTGTATTAAACAATGACGGGGATGATGATAGTAGTAGTGATGACAGTAGTGACTCATCATCATCATCATCAATTCCACCATTGATGAATCGTAATGGTCATACTGACAGTGATGATTCTTCCTCCGAAGAAGATGATGATACTGCACAACCACCACCACCACCACCACGATTTGTGGTAGGTGGTGGTAACGGTGGTAGAATTAATCGTAATGCACGACGTGGAGGAAATGCACCGAGAGGATTGCGTGGTGGTGGTGGTGGTGGGAATAATACTCAACGTGGGCGGAATGCTGCTGCTACTACGAATAATAATAATGTTCGCATTGGTGGTGGTGGTGGGTTCATTCGTGCCCCTCCGGTTGATGCGACTGGTCCACTGCCCGTTCCTCGTTTAGAGGATAATGAAGATGAAGAGGAGGAGGAGGATTCACTTTCAAGTGAAGAAGAAGAAGATGATGATCGTATCCATATCATGGATGACAATGAAGATGATGAGGGGGGGGAACAAACTAATGGCAATGATAATAATCGACAAGGGAATAATAATAATGACGATGATGGGGGGATACCTCCAGGATTTCGTCGTTTTATGGAAGATATGGCAGGAATTGGTCGTGCCGGCGGCGGTGGAGGAGGAGGAGGTGGAATCTTTGGTGGAATGCCCCCTGGCTTTTCCGGCTTTATGATGGGTGGTGGTGGTCGTGGTGGTGGACCCGGAGGCAATAATAATGATGATGATGACTTCCCCCCATTTGTTCCACCATTTTTACGAAATATTATCAATATGCATGATGCATTGGAACAAGGAGGTGGGGGGAGGAATAATCGAAATGGTGGGAATAATGGACGTCAAAGCAGGTTGACTACCACCATCAAGCCTGATGGGTATGATAGTGGAGATGATTATTCCGATAGTTCTGAGGAGAATTTTGATGGGATTTGTACTGGTGCGAATAGGTGTGCTGCTTGCTTCCGTGCGGATGATCCGAGTGATGTGTGGAGACGTTTGGGTAAGTGGTTTGTGGTGCTCTGCTTCGTTTGTGTATTTATTGCTCACGGAAATTCGTTGGCGTATTTATTGCTGATGGAATTTTTTGACTCATTGCAAACTTACCAAATACCTCTTCTTCTCTCTATTGGAACAGTAACACTGCCCTGCTGTGGAACGGATGGGAAAGAGGAATCTTCTTCCACTCGCTTTTGCGCTGCTTGCATGTTGCGCATGGCTACCGTGACTCGGTCCGATGAACCAGGCGCTACTGGCGAGTATGACAGATGGGACGATGAACGCTACGAGTATCCCGTCAAAAAATTCTACAACAAAGATAACATTGAGACGGAGAGTCGACGATTCATTGAATGCCCACGATGCAGAAATCTACTAGTGGTGAAAATGATGGGCTTGAAGCTCATCCCCAATGATGATGATACCGACGACGAGGATGCATGTGATTGCTCCGATTGTGTTGCAGAAAGGAGAGAGCGTCGTGCCAACCGCCCAAAGGCAAAGTCGGCTGTAAGTATTACAATTACTAAACCCCCATTCAAGCAAAAGCGTTGGTACATTGGACGGAAGAAGGGGATTGCCAAACTTCTGTGGAGGTTGCTACACTCCAGTCATGGATTTATCAGTCTTGATGCTCTTGGTGGAGAGGAACAAAAGACAAATGTGCTCAAGCTCGTTACTTGGGGAGTATTGCAAAAAGTGCCAGGGAAGAATAATGGCAATATTTATCGGATGGATAAAAAGGAGCAAGCTCTTTTGGCCCCACTATTCCAGCTCCCAAAGAATGCGTCGGATAAGGACAAAGAGAAAGAGAAGGAATTGTTCGGTAACGCCATGGTGGACACGCTGTATGCATCCTATCAATTCTTGAAGGTATTCCGCATTGATCGCTCTCTACGAATGCTCAATCAACTTTGCGTTCTAAACTTGACGGCCTTTGGGGCATTGCCGCGTCTGCCTCTTTCGCAAGGTCAAGCTATTGTTGTGACCACATTGAATATCTACTTGGTATTGACAGTATTGCAACTGTTGATCATTGTTGTGGTATACCTATTCTTCTTCTTTTCGGTTGGATATGGTGTCTGCTACGGCGTGAAGCGCAGCAGGAAGACAAAGCTTGAGTTGTGGCAACAGGGCTGTATTGCGGTGGGTGTGTATGGGGTAGGCGCTACTTGCTATGCTGTCATCCGCAAGGTATCTTTTGGTTTGCTGTACGGGCTAGTATTCCCCAAGTCAGTCTCCTTGCTACAATCGATCCATCGACCCATTTTTCGAACCATTGATGCTTCTGTCGATACTGTCTATGGTTCTTTACCCAAAGTTGGAGCGTTGCTACGAAATCCAGTTACGTGTCTTGTCGCTCCATATGTGGTAGTTGGCATTTATGCCGGTGTCAAAGCCTTGTTGGGTTCTAGAAAGAATGGCTGAAGAGCGTAGGGTTTGATATGAACATGGCAAATAATGGTCGACGGAGTGGGGAGACTGAGAGCATCGGAGTGAATTCAGTCCAATCTATTTATACCTAAGACTAACTTTCATTTATTTTATCATTGAATCGTTTCAAGTCAAGCACTTCAGCAGGTGAAATAAATTTTAGTTTACGTGAGCTCGTTCACGCGCTTGTTCCACCAAACAGAAGGTCGGGTGGGGCTCTCTGCTTCTACCCAAGTTGGAGAGGGACTCCTCGTCGGTCGTGGAGTGGGTCTTCTTGTGGGCTTCATTGTTGGATGAATATCTGCATCAATACGACAATACGTACAACACGTGCACACCCAGAAATACTCGACTGTTGGGGCTGCAGAGGGAGGAATCGAGATTGACGGTTCATCCGTGGGGGATTTGGTAGGATTTTTCGTGCTATGTAAAAATTGATTTAAGTGCATGTATCGTGAGTTTAATGAGTGAAACAAAAGTGATCAACATTGATGCAATGGAATAATACTTACGGCTTGGGTGAAGGTGGGAAAGTTGGAGACTCAGTTGGTGGTTTAGTGGGACTCTTCGATGGTCTTCTCGTGGGAGCAAACGTAGGTATGATTGATAACGTTGGATCCGAAGTCGGCGAGCTCATCGGCCTCATTGAAATTGAAGGGTTTGGGCTTGGTGATTGAGAATGAGCCTTTGATGGAGTGAATGAAGGTGGATGGGACAGAGCCATTGATGGAGTAAACGAAGGTGGGAAGGTAGGAGCTTGACTTGAAGGTGGTTCAGTTAGCTGTTGTATTACGGTGGCGTGGGGAGAAGAGCAGGAGATAGTGAGTGGGGATAAAAGGTCGATCAATTCAAAAGTGCAGAAATAAATAAATGTTTACCTGACTCGATGGTAACAACGAAGGGCCATCAGTTGGAGAGTTTGTCATGACATAGTCTGATGGATTTGAAGTTGGACTCGCGGTAATAGTAGGATCTATTTGAACATGAATCGATGGCAACAATGACGGTCTACCAGTTGGAGAGTTCGTTCCTAGAGCATTTGGTAGCGATTGTAACAGAGACGGGGTCTCAGTAGGCAAGCTTGTCACGGGAGATTCGGATGGACTTGAAGTAATGAGAAGATCTGGTGGTTTTTCTTTCTCTTTTTCTTTTTCTTTTTGAAGGTTGCGATGATGCCGAACAAACCCTTCGCTCCACGTTGTGGGCTTGCGTGTTGGCCGTAGCGTGTTTTCTCTAGGCACATCGCAGTTTGCTGAAAGCTCGTCTAGTGACTCGCTTCTCAAAAGGCAGACCTCCTCGGGCATAAACCCGTAAAGGACATTGTGTTCAGTGTAAAACTCCTCAAGATTTGCGAGATTTCCAAATTCATTCGGGATGGGTCCTGTCAAATCGTTGTAAGACACATCAAGAACAGTCAAATTGCGACACTGAGCCCAATCAGTTGGGATAGTGCCAATAAATGAGTTGTCGTGTAATTGTAATCGTTCCAATTCAAGCGATAGAAAGTTTGGAAGAGAGCCAGTCATGTAATTTCCCCAGAGCTGCAAATCCTTCAGCCTGGCCAAATTTTGTACAGAGCTTGGAATGGGGCCCTCCAACATATTCAGCACCAACCTCAGTTTGGAGAGATGTTCTAGAGTTCCCAGCTCTGACATCAACGTTCCTTCCACATAGTTGTTATCAAGCACGAGCTCTTCGAGCTGATTCAAGTTCATCATTGTCGCAGGTAATTCCCCATAGATTCCTTTTGATTCGATCCACCCGCTGTCCGATTCGCGGTAATTGTTTTCTGCATGGAACGATTTGAGAGATCTGGCGTGACTTATCTCTGATGGGATAACAGATGACAAATAATTCGTTCCAAGGAACAGCGTGTTAAGATTCCCCAAATTGAAAATCTCTGGAGGGATGATGCCGCTAAGTTCATTGTCTTCCAGGTAAAGTTCTTCCATATTGACCATGGTTGTTAATTTCGTTGGGATTGTTCCATAATAATAATTCGTAGACATGTCGAGAGACTTTAGCGTCGAACGTTTTAGCACAGGAGAAGATTCCAAATCTCCATCTGCGTATGTGATGTTTCCTCCTAAAAAGCCGCTAGTAATTTCGCCGCCCATAATATTATCGAAGACATAAAGGTGTTGGAGACTTTGCATCTCGGCAGCGGGCCACAAGTCACCTGAGAGGAAGTTGTCTTCAAGGTCCAGCTCAACAAGATTCGACATTTTGCTCATAAATTCAGGTAACGTATCCTCCAGCAAGTTTGTCCACAGCCATAGTACCTCCAACTTTGACAGCATTAAAATACTCTCTGGGATCTCTCTAATTCTATTCCCGGCTAGGTATAGTTCTTTCACTTGATTTCGAATGGGAATCTCATCGGGTATTGTTTCAATCCCATTCCCATCCAAATCGATTACTTCTAGTGTATACATTTCAAATAGCATCGGATCCAATCGACCAATACTATTCTCAGCCAAACCCAGATATTGCAGGCTAGGAAGCACCTTGAACTCTACAGGAATATTCCGCTGCACGTGGTTTTGAGCTAATTCGATTCTCGTCACCATTCCTCTTTCGTTGCATGTCAACCCATACCAATCACATGCAGTGATGTTGTGCGAAATCTCCATCCAGTTTGTGTTATCATCCCAATGCACCCCAAGCGTGGCCTCAAAGAAACATCCCAGAGCCCAAAGTTGCAAACGCTCTTCGTCGGTGTAGTTATCATAGTCTGTTTCATAGTAGACCCACATCATCATTTTGTATTGGTATGCTCTTTCTCTGTGTAGTCTCTCTGCACTTTTCGGCGATGCTTTCTTCAGCATGGTTCTGAAGGGCTCAATTTCAAGCGACGGCATAGATGATGGCTGACTTGAAACTGATGGAGCGGACGATGGAGATGAAGTTGGAAATGATGAAGGAGTGGAGGAAGGCTTTTATATCAAATAAAACAAGGTTGATTCAGTTAGAATACGCGCACACAGAGTTGAAAAAATACCAGAAGAGAAAAGCCCTTACCGAACCAGTAGGTGTTGCACTTGGTGATGCGCTTGGCATTGTCGAAATTGATGGTGATGCACTTGGCGCGTCAGATGGAGCGGAAGAGATTGATGGAGATGATGTTGGCTCAGAACTGGGTTGACTTGAAGGCTGAGACGAAGGAGCGGCAGATAGTGTGGGAGGCATCGTAGTTGTTGGTGAAATGCTAGGCATAGTACTGATTGAAGGAGGAGCACTAGGTGTCGTCGATGGGCTCTCAGACGGAGATAATGATGGAAAATCTGACGGCGGAACTGACAATGAAGGTTCAGATGTTGGTGATTGAGTTGGAACGGGAATAATAAGTGTTGACGCTTTGTCAATATGGTTCAGCCCTCGGTCGACACCAACTGCCATTCCTGCAACAACTGCCGCGGTTACAGCCAATGCGCAAAGTATAAACATCAACTTTCGACGTTGATTTGTTCGACCAACAGTTTCGTCTTCATAGGGAAGATCTTCTCTCTCTAGCGATTGACCCGGTGGTGTGTCATTATTTTGTGGCACAGGAGTTGTATCAGTACATAGCGATTCTTCGTCAACAATAGCATGGCCAGATTGGTCACTGAACTTGTTTGTTTGCTGAGAGAGTGCACCTGCGACCACAGTGCCACAATATTCAGTTTGATCCTCATCCTGGATTTCATCCGGTTCCTCCTCCCCATCAATGCAGGTTGTGGACATGCCGTCGTTGCTTGTCTCTTCATTATTGTGATCGTTATGAACGGCTTCATTTTCTGGAATAGATGGACAAACATCTGTAGAATTACCGAAGTCTGTCGCAATACCATCTCCTTCAGTAGGATCTGATGATGAATCCTCTCTTCCATATATTGTTGTAGTTGCTGATACTGCACCTCCTTCAACAGCTGTACCTGCCACCCCTGCAGCCGCAAGCATGTCATTGCTTTTACTTCTATCATCATCCTCGCTCGGCGATTCTATATCGTCTGAAGTAGATGAGTCTGACATTGCATGGACTTCTCCATCGTCATTGTCAGATTCAGCATTCATATCTTCGACGATCATGGCTGAGCCATCCTTATCGTCGCCTCCATTTTGCATTCGATTGGTTGAGGAAACCGCTGTCTTAGAAGCGATAGTGTTATCAACATCTACTTCTGCAGCAGCAGCATCGTTTCCTCCAGAGTTATCTGGCACTGCATCTATCGTTTGCTCTTGAACATTAATATCGGAGTTTGATTGACCAGCGGCATAATCTCCGTCATCATCATCCAGCACATCTCCGTTGCCTGCTAGACTGCCGAGATATCGTTGCGCCACTGAACTCAGAGGTTGAATCTCTTCCTCTTCTTTCCCATCCGCATTATTACTTCCTATCGATTTTGCATAGTTAAAGTTACGTATGCGGTTCTCGGCGTCGCGACGGGCTTCCCTTTCCTTCCGCTGTCTCAATCTCCTCATAATTTCTGTTATATTATTATGATGAGATTGAGATTGACTAGTGTTCTGGAGGATGGAGTCCTGAACTTCGTTCGAATCATTTGATGCCATGTTGACTTCAATGACAGAGCAGTACTTGAAGAACTGCTGCTTCAGCTGCTGATAGATTTATGGGTTTTCGGAGGAGGAGTGAGCTTGCAGTGGCGGGCAAATGCAGCATTGCAACGATTGACCAACTTTGTCGGCATCTACTTTGTTGGCATTTGCTCACCAAATTTGGCTTCTCACAAGAAAACGGCCCTTCTGACACAACCCACCGAAGCCCACCGACCACCCACCATGAGTTGATTGTTGTTTGCCAGTTGCCAGTTGCCAATCAACTACCGGTGTTCATACCAACGGTACATATGTACGCAACTGTAGAGGAGTGACGGATACAGTAGCTTGTTTGATACGAAGCTGTCGTCTCTGCGGCGGCATTAATATACAATCGACAACATGACAAATAATAATACCTCCACTGACAATCCACATCAGAAGGTGGGCAGTCAACAACTAACGCCAGAGCAAAGGAAAGAGGAACTAACAAAATGCATCCTTTCTCAATATAGATTATGTGCAGCTGGAACCATAGGAGGAGCAGGATTTAGCGTCTTGCGATCTCAATCAGTGCGGCCGACTGCGTGGCCAATGTTAGGTGGAGCAGTGAGTTCATCATGTCACCCCCCTGTTTGTTTGATTGAATTTTATGCACAAATTATAATATAATCGTGCATCAAAAAATTATTAATATTCGTCTCACCACGTCATATCTTTGTGTTATTGTTCGCAGTTTGTAGGAACAATGGGAGATTTTATCTATGGCTACTTTGTTGAATGTGCCAGTTTAAGGGAGGGGATTAATGATGACAAAAAGTCTTAGTCTTAGTGTGTGATGTTGTTGTTGTGCAAAAAAATTATTCATTTTGTTTGGTCTTTGGTCCACCTTTCAAAAGAAATTTCAATAAAAACGAAGAGCTAGCAGCGTGGCAACTTTCTCATGATGGCAACACGATCTATTCGCTCTCTGCGAATTTGAATATGAAAACAACTTACAATCTACATGCTCCATAGATGACACAACGTTGATCTGTGCTTCTCAATGATGCTTGGGTGGCAAAGAAAAGATTAATGGCCGTACTTCACTAGATACTGAAAAAAAGAATAGGTGTTTCAAAATAAATTCTTATGAAGAATCAATGGTTTACACAATTTAAGTAGTACAATTGGTTTGACCTGGCTTGCGAACCAACCGATGGGTGTGTAAACCATAAGAAGTAATCAGTCGAAGTTGCCTCGTGTTCCATCCTCCCTCGGAACAATGTGTTTATGTCTGGTTAAGGCTGAGAAAGCGGGCGGGTGTGGCTGAGGATGGTCGCAAACATGAACAGCTTTCAAAGCTCACTATTCTTGCAACAGTAACAAAACGAGCGCAGGAGCTAGGAGAGGACAATGATTGTGTATTGTATTAGGACGTCCAGTAGAGAGAGCTCGATGGAGTGCGGCAGTACAGCTTTGTACTTCGTCACTCAATTATTCGCTTTGCAGTGTTGTTCAGTGTGAAAGCATCACACTAGCATAGAAGCAGTGGGGAAGTTGAATGCAGTCACATCGAAGATGGTCCCAACTCTCTATCTCTAGCGAGACATGGGTAAAGAATAGCACATTAATATCAAAGATGTGGCTCCTATTTATCGTATCTTACCACCCCAAATGATTAACTTTGTATTTATTCAAAATGAGAGTAAACGCAACATAATTCCACACCCTAGCCCTCCAATTCTCCAATCATTCTTTTATCGTATGAATATGAACCCAAACAATAAGAAACCAAGCAAGCGTGCCGCCTCATTTACATTCAGATGTGTATATTCGTTCTCATAAGAAGACACATCATCTCCTTCATCTTCTTGAACTTGTTCGTCTGATGATGACTTGCCAATGGGGCGTGCACGTTGCAGCAAATCAATCAGCATTCTATGATGAATGGGATCTACAGGGACAAATTGATCTGCTTTCACGCACTTGGGACATCCAACCGAACCTTTCAGTCCCACCATAAACCTGCAACGAATGATACAGCCGTGGCAAAAGTAGTGTCCACACGAACCCAAGACCGGCAACATCTCCCGACTCAATTGTTCTGAGCTCTCCATGTCGGTAGTGAATGATTTGTAACAAATACTGCAGTGCGTGTGGTCCTGATCCAATCTGAAAAGGACCTCCACACCGTCCTCTCTCGTATCAAGGTCGGGCTTCTCTTTCAGCTCTGTCGCTCCTGCATTTGCCAGCTCCAGCTCCCTGCGACGACAAAACGAACACAAACACATCCAAGCTAACAGGACATAGACCAAGCCGAAATGGTACAACATGTCGAGGTAATGCCGAATGACTTCAGTCATCCTTTGCAGCAACACAAACATATGGGTGGGCATATTAGTCAACCAACCATCTTCCCATTCTCCTTCGCATTCGATCAAGTTCCCAAACAACAAGATCATGCCTTTGCCTTTGCCGTGCTTCTTGTCATCACTCCATTCTCCTTGATATTGATAGAGCTTCCACATACTAGTCTGCGTACCTAATCCGTCTCGTTTGTCATTCAGCCACATTCCATCATAAAAATTCCCATTTGGCCAAGTGTACTTTCCGTTTCCATGCATAAGACCATCTCTGTACTCTCCATCATACACGGTGCCGTCTGCATAAGTGTATGTACCATTTCCGTGCCTTTGGTCATCTTTAAAATCTCCACTGTAAAAACTGCCGTCAGTCCAGGTGAATGTTCCCTTTCCGTGAAACAAACCATCTCGGAATTCTCCATCATAAATGTCGCCATAAGACCAAGTGTACTTTCCCTTTCCATGCATGATATCATCTTTGAACTCTCCTTCATAAATGTCACCGTCTATCTTCCAAATGCCCTTGCCATGACGCTTATCAGCTAACCATTCTCCGTCGTAAACCATGCCTGACCACGTTAAAATGCCTTTGCCATTCCTCAGACCATTATCATCCATCTCTCCCTCATAAGAGTCGCCGTTGAGATAGACTTTCGTCGAAACTAACGGAGTTCCTTCACCGATTAATGCTGAGTCTTCACTACTTGACGATATTACGCCCACAAAGAGCATGAGGATTGCAAAGATACGCCACAGCAGTATATTCATGTTGTCCCTGCTATCTGCGATGCATCTGCTGGGGTGAGATCTGGGAAATAGAGTTGTTGCAGCAAGTGTTACTTATCATTTACAGATTATGTCGCTCTGAGAGGGCCCACCAGTCGTATTTTGATATTTCTGTTACACTACCATACTATCTTCTGCGATGCAACTGTTGTAGAAATGTGGTTTTTGCAACTACTTATTGAGCTCTGAGTGCTGCCCGTCGTCTGATGTCTTCGTTCGGCGTGTGAAGACTCCAATTGTTGGTTCAATTATGTACCAAATTTGATATGATTTCATTCATCTTCCGACCGGAGCGCAGCTGCAAAAAATGAAAAGTCTATTTTGTGAGTAGAGTCGTTGTGACAGTAAAACAGAGCATATTTTCGCGAAACTCGTAGGAGTACCTACGCATCCGGTATTCAGAGGGGAATAATCTTTGATGGTGACGAAGCACGAAGCAAGCTAGCCAGCCAAACAGAACAGCATAAGTATATAGCCAACAACCACAAACCACAATCAACGACAACGAAAAAGAAGATAGCAGTTTCCAGTGCCCTGTTGGATACATTGACGTCGTGTTTGTGAGCTTTTTAGTCAGTTGGGCTCTTGCACGGATTATTCCGAATAGATATTGGTTATTAATTTTTTGGTCAACTGGATCAACGCAATAATAATATATTATTATGGACCCACGTGACTTCTTTTCGACAGCGGCCTCCGGCCTCATGGATATCCAATCTCTTGCAGCATCCATGATCCAAGAAGATAATGCGAACGGCATGTCGCCCGGTGAGGGAATGTTCGCATCGATGGTGGCACCAAAAAATGTTACTGCGAGCGTGAAGTCTCAAATTAAAGCACTTCCTAAATCTTCCACAATTATACTTACACATCGACCAAGAATTTGAGGACGAGGGAACCACGTTTATGTGTATGGCACATGAGATAAAAAAAGAGCATGGATCGGACGGAAAGCCCTTTGCAGACAGTGACGGCTTTGGAATGGCACTCGCCCAATCTGCTTTACTTGATACGGCCAACGACTTACACAGCGCCAAGACTCGAGTTTTACTTGGTACTCTTGCCAAAGCATGTCTTGAACCAATGGGTGGGGGTGGCTTTAGTGCAATGACAATGTTCCCTGCAGCGATGCGGTCGCGAGTGCAAGAGATGTACCCTCCTTCTCGTCCAGCCAAGGTCCTATTTCAAAACGCGGGGGTATGTTGAGATGCTGAGGGATGACTTAAAAAAAATGGGTATTAGAAATGTTGATGTTGCGGAACAAAATCTAATCCAATCTTGTGAACTATTTGCGAGTACACAATGCCAAGAGATCGTCCAAACTTGATGAATGATATTGAAAATATCGGAGATCCGAGAGCCCTAGCGAATCATATGAGGGATCAGGTGGAGGGACCCTATGTCTCGGAGGAACAAAAGTCATTGGGGGGTGGAACCCTCCCAATGGACCTGGTGATCTCCCTTATCATTGGTATGCCCAACCTCCCACAGATCCAAATGCGTATCGACCATCGACTCTATTTGGCTGGAGAACTAATCTCGAGCGCGCAGTGCTTGGAGAGGATAAGGATGTTGTGGAGAGGATTACATCCCAGCAGAGAGCTAGTGATGTTCGTGAATACGTGGAGTGCAGAATGCTACTAACCAAGATGGCAATGAGGGGATTGGTAAATGCATGTAAACTCCTCCTCGACAAATGTGGGGCATCCGTGGAAGGAGCTCAGGCACCTGATTCGAAGGAGTGGTGGAAAGCCATTCAAAATAAATCAGGCAATTATGGCGATTTGACTCCACTGCACGAAGCGGCAAGAAATGGGAAGCTCGAAACAGTGAGGTTGCTTCTTGACTATGGTGCCAATATAAACCAAATCGATAAGGCGGAAGTCAGAGGATCACCTTTGCAGCATGCAGTGTCAAGGGGAGAGATTGATTGTGTTCAGTTGCTTTGTGAACGTGGTGCTGATCACACACATGTGGGTATGGGAGGTGAGGCGTTGGATATTAGTGAGATGATGGGACAGAGTGACGTGAGTAAGCTACGAGTTCAAGAAAAGGTCCAACAAATCCTTCGCGAGTATGACCCTCGATGTTCGTATTGTCGTCAGCCAAATCCGCAAAAGCGATGTCCTTGTAAGAAAGAAAGATACTGCGATGCAACATGTCAAAGAAATCGATGGAAATTGCATAAGAAGTACCATCGTCTGGCTACTTTGCCAACAACAATCTAGACAATAATCAGCTGAGTCATGAATCTGAGGATTTGCCTTTCACAGTTAAATAGTCTGCAGAGATAGCATTGGCATTGCATTAAATTATGTGGGAAAATTCAAACTATACTGCCAACAATGATGTTGCTTGCATATCCCAACCATTTTTTGAAATCGGTACCTCGGTACCGATTTGTGTAGAACTCTGGTATGTTTCTACGTAAGAGGCAAATCGGTACCTCGGTACCGATTTCAAAATAGTCAATAGGCCTCGTGCAAAATGTGAGAAGAAAGTTAAGCGTTTGTGTGGCCTATAGTTACTTTATTGCGTAGAAGGGCTACTTGTTTTTTGAGGGGAAAACACAAAAGGAGCTGTACTCTACTCGCTAGCTTTGACACTAAGGCGGGGACAATTTAATCTTCAAGTTACTATTAAGCGCAGCTTGCTGTGGTGAGGGGGGGGGGGTCAACTTTTCTACCCCCGTAATTTTTACCCCCGGTGTAGAGGCTGTAGTAGAGTACCTATTACATAGGTCGTAAGTATGTAGTGGGCATGGTTGTGTAGATCTTAGTTGTTACTGTTGCTTTGCATGTGCCTGCTCCGCTCGTGCTTCCAATTTATCTTTCGACTTCCCCTTGACAACCTTCTTGCCACTCTGAAGGCACATGATACAAATGGGTAAGCATTTGAAATAGAACAACCTAGACAGCAGCCGCAACACAACCGGCGAACCCATCCATTTAGCCTTTGCCCTTGGGTCGGCTGCACTTCTTTCCAGAGTCTATGACGGCATAAAATTCATCATCGCTGATCTGGACAGGATTTAAAGCGTTCGAAAAAGCCGCAACAGTGCCTCTCACAACTTTCTTCTTCGATCCAGATCTTATTTTCCTCATAGATGAAGCATTTCCAGCTAAAAAGTCCTTGTGACGATGAAGCAGATCGCCAATATGCTGAGTTTCTTTCTTGATGGCAGCAACGGCCTCTTCAAATACGGGCACAGCAAACTCACTCCAGCGTAGATTGCTCATGGTCGCCATTTTGCTATCTATGTCATCACGGCTGGTTTGCTCATTATATTTTCTTCGTGACAACAAAACTGGTAAGTTAGGAGGAATATAGATATAACTGAACAATAAACTTACTTTGTGCCCGTTCTCTTCATTTCTGTGTTGTCGGGGAGGGTAGGAAACTCTGCTCGAAGGAGGACTTTCCAATACTTCAGCACAAAGCACACAGAGTACTTTTGATCTTTTGTATATTGGTCATCAGTTTATTTTTTGCTCTTCATCACGATATCCGATTTTAATTTCCTCGAGGTAATCATACAGATAGTGCAAGATTTGAGTGTCGATGCGCGTCTCTTCGTCAAGATCTGTTTCGTAACGGAGGTATTCCACAAACTTGTAGTCCTTGCCCATCATCGCCCGCCTTGAATGCACATGTTTTTTGTTTTTTCTTTGCAGGCTCTGTTGGAAGATCAACATTGATAACATCGACATTGATATTTTCGTCTGGGAGAAGAATGTAAATCCCTTTCGTAACGATGGGAGTGGAGTCAGAGTGTATATCCTTCAACGTATCATATCATATCACTTAGGAAATTAGGTAAATGTTGCATTATCGCACGTATCACCCTCATGGAGAAATTCAACAAAGATTGCATGCACCTGGGTCAGACGCATCTGCAGTGATTGTCTCAATACGCCCGATGGCGGCATCTAGAGCATCGTCCGTCACATCTTTTCCTTCCTTTTCAAAGAGCTTTTTGACTCCGAATGGTCATCATTTGCCCGCACCTTCGTGCGGATCATTATGCATTAAATGTTTTCGTGCTCCGATAGAAATGCACGTCAATGAGCACCATGGCGATGCTGGGGGGCGGCAGCCGATGAGTTTAGAACTAAGCGATGTAAAAAATAACTCAACTAAAAGTGTTGTTAGAGGGTAGTACTACCATTGTACCATTGTGTTGGTGTTGTGTCCGATGCCATCTTGTTGGAGGTTTGTGGTTTGTTAGTGGTCCTCACAGCGGGGGTAAAAATCCCCTCGGGGGAACCACTAGCCCTGAAACCGGTGTCTAGGTGGGGGGGGTATTAATAGTAACTCAAAGATAAAATTGTCCCCGCCTTAACAAGTCGAAGTAGCAAATCGGTACCGAGGTACCGACTTCAAGCCCTACGGGTACTGGGCCCAACTGCAAATCGGTACCGAGGTACCGATTTCAAAATGGTTTTTCATTATCTATGTACGCAATAGCAATAACATGTCTGAAGATCTCGTGTTAAAAAAAAAGGTGCAAGAAAGTTGACTAAAGAGGAATTGTTGATAAAATTATGGCAGGATCAAGAGGCCAACCCCTGACAGCCCCTGATGAAATGGTTCATGCTGGTGTTCCTGAACCGGTTCACACTTATGTCGGTTCACACTTGTGTCAGTTCACACATGTGATTTTCTCATCGTTCCCCTCTGTAGGAGGCCAACGCGTGTTGTTCATTTCCCTGTCTCAAGCGTGGATGTAGCGTTGACCCGGCCTCGCAGGTAAGTTCCTTCTTGCAAATGCAGTTGCAGTTGCAGGCGGGACAAAGTAGGTCTTTCCATTTCAAAGAAAGATACAGATACAACTGATAAAAGGTTGGACTTTCTGGCAATGCCAATGCCAATGCCAATACCAATAACCATACGTGGTGCACAAGTGCTGACGGTAATGGTAATAGTAAAAGAGAGCTGAAAAGAGCGGCAACAATCGTTACAATGAAAGATAATGCAGCATTTCACTCTTGCGACGAGTTTTCAGGAATTGTTTTTACTATTGGATAAGAATATTTGAACGTGACTTGTGCAGCACACATTTGCTCCTACTCCTACCAGATAGTAGAGTGCTTTTGAAAGTTCTCTGCCTGATTGCCCTCAGCCGCCAACACCAACACTCTTAACTACTCCAACACCCACATTTGCTCCTACAGATAGAGTGCATTCAAAAATTCTCTTCCTGATTGCCCCCAGTCGCCAACACTCTTACTCTTAACCTACTCCTCATCAAAGAAATCAAACTCCTCATCCTCATCCTCATCGATGATGACAACGCGTTTTGCTACGCATCTGCGGTTGCGCTTAACCCACCTGCATCTACGGGCCCTTCTGCAACCCCTCGCCTTCTTGCGCTTGCATCGAGCGGCAAGGAAAATTGGTTCATCCTCGGACTCGTCGAATTCGTCCAACTCAGACAGAGCAGTAATTCCGTCACCGTCATTTTCAAATCCACTGACAGGATACTATAATGTATAGGTATAGCAAGGGAAGGGAATAGCATGCAAGTGAGAGTGAAGTGAAAGTGAAGTGAGAGGCGTCAGTAACTTGAACTTGAGTCATTAGAACGGCTGCAAGGCAAGGCAAGGCAAGACGAAGCACATGAACTGACTTATCAAACGAACGGAGCATATAACAATGCAAACTTACAGTCACAGCGGCAGAGACAGCTCCTGGAGCGGTTGAGAGAAGAGCCAAGGCGGCGGAGATAATAAGATGAAGCTTCATGATTTTTGTGCTGTCGTTTGATTGTTGATAAAATTATGGCAGGATCAAGAGGCCAACCCCTGATGAAATGGTTCATGCTGGTGTTCCTGAACCTGAACCGGTTCACACTTGTGTCGGTTCACACTTGTGTCGGTTCACATTTGTGTCGGTTGTGTTTTTCTCATCGTTCCCCTCTGTAGGAGGCGAACGCGTGTTGTTCATTTCCCTGTCTCAAGCGTGGATGGAGCGTTGACCCGGCCTCGCAGGCGCAGGTAAGTTCCTTCTTGCAGTTGCAGTTGCAGGCGGGACAAAATAGGTCTTTCCATTTCAGAGGAAGATACAGATACGACTGATAAAAGGTTGGACTTTCTGCCAATGCCAATGCCAATACCAATACGTGGTGCACAAGTGCTGACGGTAATGGTAATAGTAAAAGAGAGCTGAAAAGAGCGGCAACAATCGTTACAATGAAAGATAATGCAGCATTTCACTCTTGCGACGAGTTCTCAGGAATTGTTTTTACTATTGGATAAGAATATTTGAACGTGACCTGTGCAGCACACATTTGCTCCTACTCCTACCAAATAGTAGAGTGCTTTTGAAAGTTCTCTGCCTGATTGCCCTCAGCCGCCAACACCAACACTCTTAACTACTCCAACACCCACATTTGCTCCTACAGATAGAGTGCATTCAAAAATTCTCTTCCTGATTGCCCTCAGTCGCCAACACTCTTACTCTTAACCTACTCCTCATCAAAGAAATCAAACTCCTCATCCTCATCGTCAAGGTCTTTGACGACAACGCGTTTTGCTACGCACCTGCGCCTGCGCTTAATCCACCTGCATCTACGGTTCCTTCTGCAACCCCTTGCCTTCTTGCGCTTGCATCGAGCGGCAAGGAAAATTGGTTCATCCTCGGACTCATCGAATTCGTCGAACTCGGACAGAGCAGTAATTCCGTCGCCGTCATTTTCAAATCCACTGACAGGATACTATAATGTATAGCATGCAAGTGAGAGTGAAGTGAGAGGCGTCAGTAACTTGAACTTGAGTCATTAGAACGGCTGCAAGGCAAGGCAAGGCAAGTCAAGGCAAGGCAAGTCAAGGCAAGACGAAGCACATGAACTGACTTATCAAACGAACGGAGACGGAGCATATAACAATGCAAACTTACAGTCACAGCGGCAGAGACAGCTCCTGGAGCGGCTGAGAGAAGAGCCAAGGCGGCGGAGATAATAAGATGAAGCTTCATGATTTTTGTGCTATCGTTTGATTGTTGATAAAATTATGGCAGGATCAAGAGGCCAACCCCTGATGAAATGGTTCATGCTGGTGTTCCTGAACCTGAACCGGTTCACACTTGTGTCGGTTCACATTTGTGTCGGTTCACATTTGTGTCGGTTCACACTTGTGTTTTTCTCATCGTTCCCCTCTGTAGGAGGCGAACGCGTGTTGTTGTTGTTCATTTCCCTGTCTCAAGCGTGAATGGAGCGTTGACCCGGCCTCGCAGTCGCAGGCGCAGGTAAGTTCCTTCTTGCAGTTGCAGTTGCAGGCGGGACAAAGTAGGTCTTTCCATTTCAAAGGAAGATACAGATACAACTGATAAAAGGTTGGACTTGGACTTTCTGCCAATGCCAATACCAATAACCATACGTGGTGCACAAGTGATGGTAATGGTAAAAGTAAAAGAGAGCTGAAAAGAGCGGCAACAATCGTTACAATGAAAGATAATGCAGCATTTCACTCTTGCTCTTGCGACGAGTTCTCAGGAATTGTTTTTACTATTGGATAAGAATATTTGAACGTGACCTGACGCTGCAGCTGCACACACATTTGCTCCTACCAAATAGTAGAGTGCTTTTGAAAGTTCTCTGCCTGATTGCCCTCAGCCGCCAACACCAACACTCTTACCTACTCCAACACCCACATTTGCTCCTACAGATAGAGTGCATTCAAAAATTCTCTTCCTGATTGCCCCCAGTCGCCAACACTCTTACTCTCAACCTACTCCTCATCAAAGAAATCAAACTCTTCATCCTCATCGATGACCACAACGCGTTTTGCTACGCATCTGCGTCTGCGGTTGCGCTTAACCCACCTGCATCTACGGGCCCTTTTGCAACCCCTCATCTTTCTGCGCCTGCATCGAGCGGCAAGGAAAATTGGTTCATCCTCGGACTCGTCGAATTCGTCCAACTCAGACAGAGCAGTAATTCCGTCACCGTCATTTTCAAATCCACTGACAGGATACAATAATGTATAGGTATAGCACGCAAGTGAGAGTGACGTGAGAGGTAGGCGTCAGTATCAGTAACTTGAACTTGAGTCATTAGAACGGCTGCAAGGCAAGGCAAGGTCAAGGCAAGACGAAGCACATGAACTGACTTATCAAACGAACGGAGCATATAACAATGCAAACTTACAGTCACAGCGGCAGAGACAGCTCCTGGAGCGGTTGAGAGAAGAGCCAAGGCGGCGGAGATAATAAGATGAAGCTTCATGATTTTTGTGATATCGTTTGATTGTTGATAAAATTATGGCAGGATCAAGAGGCATCAGGGATTCTTTGTTTTTTGTTGTATCCCTCTCCCTCTGCTCCATCTCTAGTCTGTATATCATTTAGAACTGCTCTCAATCTCTTTGATTTGACTTCGGCAAACCTGATATTGTCATCATACTTCATAAAATACGATTCGATTCTCGTTTGCGTTGAACCACTTTCAAGTATTCTCAACACAGGTTGAACAACGCGATCTGTCTCATCGCTTTCCCATCCTATTGAATTGGCACAGAACTGTCGCAACCCATCTATGTCCGGCTTTCCCCACGTAAAGTTGGCTGTCGAGTTGTCAACTGCAGGCTTCATATAGCCATCGATGATTGCAGGTGAAGGGAAGTCTGCTGGGGCTATCCATCTTGTACGCGCCGTTTGATGCTTTTTATGGAATAGTTTTATTTTGGATAAGAAGGTAGCTGATTCATCTTCTCCAGCCGATGGATCGTCCAAACCGTCAAGCCATTCGCGAAATCGGTGCAAACCATCATGAACGCCTTCTTTACCATCCTCAATCGCAAAACTTTGCAGAATCTCCATTCCGTTGACAATCCCAACACCTTTGACACCATCGGTGTAGTCACCACCTAGCAACATAGCAAGGGCCACTAGTTGACTTCTTCCTAGTGCAAGATCCTTTTGTATATCCTTTGCGAAATAAGCTTCCACGTATTTCTGCTCGTGAAAGAAGTTCTGGAGAAGGAAGTGAGCACACAATACCAATACTATCGCCAGTATGTTTGTCACTATCCAACTGTTTGCACTTACCTTGTACACCTTTCTACCTCCGAACACAAAGACATCAGAGTCTTCTGTTACAATACCATCAACAAGCCCCAGTTCTTCTAATTTTGCACATTGTGCTTCAGCTTCTGATGGACTCTCAATCCATGGAATACCGCACAGTTGAAGTAGATTGAGGATATCCATTTTCATTTCATCTGTAATAGTGCTCATGTCTCGCTCCATAAGCTTCTCATCTTCGACAATTTCGTTGTGTACTTTGTTCAAGCCTTCCAGTGATGTATCGAATAGATCCGCTTCCGGCCCTGCAGACGAGACTTTGGCATCTTCGACATGGATCTCTTCTACTTCTGATTCATTTTCGTGTTCGCCTTCCTTTCCTTCGTCAACTGTCAAATCTACCATCTGAGCCTTCTCTTCAACCATCGTCTTCTTGGGTGGCGACCCTCCCTTCTCCTCAATATGCGCCGCTATAGCACGCTGAACGGCTCTACCTGCCCAATCTGTCAATCTAGAAGCTGTCTCTTGAGCGTGTCGCAAAGCAGTTGTTGTTGGATCATCGGAGTGGAAGTCCTCCATTTCAAATGCATTGCTGTTAGAATCAGAATGATATTTTTTCAGCTGAGCGTCATCTTCATTGAATATCTCTCCCTCCTTTCCCCCGGCAACAATAGGAGATTTAGTATCTATTGCATTCTCAATCTCAACAGCATCTTCATTCAAGCTCTCTCTATCTTCTAGTGGATTGGGGCTACTCGTTAAATGATCGTCGTCGTGCAAAATTACAACATCATCGTTGTCATGAGTTTGATTGCTTGATTGACATTGTCGCACCACGTCATCTTTCGATTCCACCTCGATATCATCTTCCTCCTGCTCGTCACCTAGATCGCCATCCCCACCATCTTCCCAATCAATATCCTCATCCTCATCCTCTTCATTGTTATCTTGCCGAAAAAGTGTATGCGAGGAAAATTTATTGAGCGGCGCATCTTCTTCTTGCCTTTCGCCCCGATCAAATTCATCACCGTCCTCCCAATCAATACCGTCATCTGCCTCATCTTCGAGAAGACATTGCGCTTGCGATGTAGATTCTTTCGAAGAAGTAACTTGTTCCATCGCTTCATTAATCAGCGAAGAGTGCGTTTCTGAATTCTGTCGTAATGGAAGAAAAGTTGGTTCGTCATCGCTGTCACTGTCGGGCATGGAAGCGTAGGCATTGGAAGCTTTTGCCATCACTAATTCTGTAGATTGTTCCACGATCGTATGGCCTTGTGTGTCCACTTCACCCCAATTAGCCCATTCTTGGTCTGCATCCAGCAGTCGACTAGCTGCAACGGTGGAGTAGCTAGTGACTACGGCATCACCTTCATTCTCATTCTTATCGACTGCATTGTCATTGGGCACTGGAGCAACATCATTTGCCTCGTGTATGCAGCTATCGTCATTAGGAGACGAGTCTGCAACAATTTCATCTGTTGTTGCAGTGGCTGACTTTATCCCTCGGTTTGCTTCACCTTCACTAGTGGGTAATAAGAATCCACCTCCTCCCTCTTCGATTCCAATGTCGTCTCCACTGTCATCGTCATCTTCGCCAAACAATACCTTCATTGAAACTTTATTCGTCGTTGTTGACTCGTTATTCAATATATCATCGTCACTATCATCATCTTTAGTATTTGGCCGCTTCAACATCCGTGTATTACAACCACCACCATTATTTATCTCCTCGATATTCACAAACCCATTATCTCCCTCCTCAACCACTCCCAGCTTGCTAGCCAACTTTCCAATCTCACCCATCTTCTTATTCAACCGACTCCCCTTCAAAAAGTTACGTAATTGAGTAGCAGAATAATCCTCCGGATTGGCCGCAGCACCTATACATTCTTTACGTGATTGAATTCTCTGCGCTTTGTATTGAGATTCCATCCATTGGGAGCGAGTTTCGGTGGGAAGGGAGGCAATCGCTTCGGCGGGTTGATGGGAGAAGTTTTCATATTGAATCTGACGTTGTTGCTGCTTTTGCTGCTTGATTGAGTCGCTGATGGAAGATTGTATAGCGATTGACATCTCCCAGTCATTCTCAGATTCATACGCATCGTTGTCCTTGTTATCATGAATTGCTTTTGCTTTTGGTTTCGATTGATCTTGTTCGTCCTCACTCGAACTCTTGATAGATATTGCATCTTCGTTATTGCTCCCGCCTTTGCTTGTGTTGACAGAGCCATCATTATTATTTCCAACTTCTTCTGATTGTGTAGGTGTTGATCGTATATTGGCAACTGCTTCTTCTTCGCCAGTGGAAAATCCCGCAGCAAATGCTCCCCCAGATGTACTAGTGCCAATCGTTGCAGATGATCCCTTGGATGGACTGCGTTTTGAACTCTTACCAGCAGAAGCCTCTAATTTCTTCTCCCTCCAATCTTTCAACTGCTTCACCAAAATCTTCTTTGCAGTCCTCTTCAGTGCCAAGTCTGCATCTTCATTCTCACCAGCACCAGTACCCCTCCATAGTTTCTCTCTGCGATCTTTTCGACGCTGCAGCTCCCTCCTCTTCACTTCGGGCATGATTCCGTCAAATACCACGCTATAAGTGTATGTCAAAATTTAGGCACATAGATTGATTGAGTTAGAATAACGTGAGCTAAAGCAATTATAAATTACGGTAGAATGAACATAGATAAACACTCACACCGGTTTAATCCGATGATACAACAATCTCATCAACCTCAACAAGAATATTCGAACATGCGGTCGATTCGGCAGCAATCGACCAGTCTCGGGATCTCGACACGCCTTGGATATCTGCGTGAGCCAGATGGAGGCATCGATGGCGAGTGTTTGGTGGGAGAGAGTCTCGATGGAGATGCGTTTGCCGGTGGGGAGGAGGAGGCGCCAGAGATTTTTGACTCCCATGATTTTGGCGTCGTTGTTGGCTCTCTCCAAGAAGCGGCAATAATTCTACTCTTTAGCGAAATGAAGAGATGATTGAGGAAACTATGTTACTATTAGCACCAGAATTGACCTTTTCAGCTAGCACTGCTGCAACAACATTAACATTCGTCAAGGATAAGGAGTATTGTACCACAGGAATTGTACTGAGAGAGCGAGATTGAGCGGAGGTAGGAGCGACGGAGCAAGTTAGTGTGGAGTGCAAGCAAGCTCTACATTGTAGAGCGAGAGAGAGAGTATTTAGCTAGTAGAAGGTGGAAGTAAGAAGTAAAAGTGATAGGTCTCATGAGCAGAGTTCATTCCCGCCAATTTCAAACATGGCGTCCAAAAAACTCACTACAGGGAAACTCCGCGAACTATCCACCTACTCGGCTTATCCACCCTCGAAATTACAGCCTCTCTCTAGCCAAAGTATTTATCCACCTCCTCCGGTTTCAACCAGTAGGTGACTTAGTAAGGCGACCAATAGGGGGACAAATAAACGTTAATTTCGTCTTTACATCTACTTCTTTTTGTGTGCAGAACAGATAGAAGCACCGTGCTCTGCACAGCATGGCTTACACATTTTGGTGGTGCATTTTTATTCTCAATTTTGGTTTGGCCGGCTCGGTACGTGGTTTCTTCGGTAGCGGTTCACCGGCATGCCTTATGTTGACATGATTCGATAAACCTTGCGGAGCAAACCAATCAAAACAAAATGGACATTGCTCCCTGCCCGCTCTCATCAGACGCTGCGAGGTAGCTTCCGGCGGAGCTCGCCGCTCCCCCGGTTTCAACCAGTTACGCAGCATGACTTTTTATCATTGAGTGCTCGCTGTTTAATTTCAACCCACAGGCAGTCGAAACGCATTGGAGGAGGTGGTTCAAAAGCATTGGCATTGGAGGGTGGACAATTCAACGGACGCTTTCCCGATTTTAAACAAGATCCAACTGCAGAATTGGATCCAGCTCCGCATCTATCAACGCACAACATCATGAAGGTGGTGGTTGCGGAGGGGGCGGGGACTCAGGGGTGAAAACTCAAGTTATACCCACCTAGAGCAGGCTAGCCAAAAATTTTATACCCAGGGGGGGGTATAGTTCGCGGAGTTTCCCTGTATTGGCATCGCGTTTAGCATGTTTTATGTGATCAACTTGAACGGCCGGTCAAGGTGGGAGCACGATGTAGTCCTCGGTATCGAGATACGTGAAGTATTAAAAAAATTAAAAAGTGCGCGATTATTGTTTGGCGGAAAGAAATCACGGATCTCTATAACCTCTGGACCTAGATGGCTTTTTTCAATAGCCACAGATGCCAAAACATCATTTTGCAATGATATCACACCAATATCGGAGGATTAGAGCATTCACGTCACTCAATGGCCCCAAGTAGTGATGGAAATGCGTCCCTGGTCCGTCTCGGGGTCGTGCTGGGGCAGGGGCTGACCGTGACTGATCGACAACAGAAGCAATTATGGCCGAACGAATGACAGAAAACGAGCATTGGAGGGGAGATGAAAGTATGCGAATAATCTCGAGATAATGGACAGCCTTTCTACATTTACGTAGCTCGTCATTGAATAGACTTTGGCCACGAAATTCTTCGCTCTATCGAGCATTCAAACGAATTGACCCTGTGTGTCGAATGAAGCTTTCAAGAAGCTGGTGGATCATCGGCAATTGGTAACGCAGAAAGAAGTGCATTCTTCAGCTCAAGATAGCTCAAGATATTCGTCTCGGAGCTACCATTCGCTTGCGTGTTACCTCAGGGTGGATGCACACAAAACGATTCCGTGAAGCAAGAGAAGATGAAGTCACGGATGAGTTGTTCATTGTCTTGCCGATAGCGTCCTCTTTCTCCATTATTTGAGCCAATCGAATGAAATGAGAGAGCGCCGGGCTGCCAGCAGGGTTGCCGTAGCACTGTTAGGGGTGGTAGTGTTGAGAATCGGCCATCGACATCATCGATTGCTCTATTTTGTCGTTCTAGGGGGTGAACACTTTGTAAAATGATGTTTTGGCATCTGTGGCTATTGAAAAAAGCCATGTAATCTCAGAGGTTACAGAGATCAGACCGTCCCTCCAAAATTAAAACCCTCGCGCAAAAAATATTTTGGGATAAAAATTCGAATGATCTCTGTTCCGAGGACTACAGTGCGTGGGTGGGAGCGACTGGGCATGTCTTCTTCTATCGGAAAATAATCAACATAGTATACTCACATTATTGACCTCACAGCCTAATCAGTTTCCTACCTCACCAAAATTGGCCAAATCTGACTTTTTGCTAGGGAATTTTTGAGATCATCAAGTACAAAACTTTGGCGCGATAGTGTTCAATGATGCAATAAGCTATAAACCGCGGTCAAGATGGCTGGGTCAGAACTACAAATTTCATGTAGTTTCCGAGTATCTTCACGCATATGTACTAAAACGTGCTATTACAACTTTTCTACTTATACGTACAAACCATAATAGGTAGCCGGTGATTATTTGTCAGTGATTTTCACGTAGATGCCGACACCCGTGAGACAGCAATACCCTTTCTATCGACTGTTGGCAATGGAATCACAGCATAATATTGGGCACACTGTTCACTACTACCCTACTGAGAATGATACTGCTCTTGGAATTATTAAAATCTGGCTGATATTGGTGTGGTTATGACCGGTCGACTCAACTCAGGCTGGTTCAGGCCTGCGTAACAAAGAGTTAAGGCCATATTGCAAAACCGATCGAGCAGAAATCTAGTACCGTATGGGACTTCGCTACCAGAGGTTGCAGTCCCGGTTTCGTCGCAAAAATTTTCTGGAGTGACACTCAACACACGGTGGACCCTGCTGCCTGCTGCCGCCAGAATGCGTCGAGAGGAACACGAAGAGGCAGCGTTGGAGCGACGTGTTGCAGCCGTGGATGATGTACTAATCTCCGCTGATTGCAACTGATGGCCGGCAAGACCGACAGCAAAGATTCCATGCCGAGAGCATTACATCCCAATTCACAACCAAGCAGTATGGCGGGTGAAGAGAAACAACAATTTTATCCAATTTTTCAAAATTTTATCCAATTTTTCAAACACCTGCCACACACACGTCCATACGTAAGTTAACTGTATATACTGTAAGTACGTACGTGTGAGTTATGATAACGTAGAAAATGACAGATTTTCGGGGGGGAGCTGGCGTTTTAAAATTAAAAGCCAGTAGACTCACCGTCGCACTTTTTAAAGATTTGCCGAGCACTAGATAAATTAGCATAACGCTAGTAAACATCTCAATCATTCCGACCTCCGATGTCAGCCAAAACTCAACCGACCGATCAGTCCAAGGATTGTAATGAACTCTCCATCCAAAACGGTAGGGACACCACCCCTATTGCAGAGTTGGGGGCGGTCAGCTCATCGAGCACTGAGCCTCCAAAGAAGACGTCCCGAACTGGTCGAGTGTTGAAGCCGTCGGCGAAGCAGCAAGCTGCGAATGATGCGAGTGCATCGCGAGTCAGCCGCATCACGGGCAATGAAAGTCTGGCTGATAGGATTGCACGTTGTGACTTCAGTTCTAACAGCTCGATCAATGAGGTATTCCCTTGCCATAAAGGAAAGGGGACGCATGATATCCCTCCCGAGGTGCTTTCTTTGAGGAGAACTTCTACAGGGAAGGCGAATGCAGTCCGAGAATGGCGCCTGCTCACAGACAGGCAGCAATTGTCCACAATTAACCGTATTTTGGAATCTCAGCAGCGCAAGGAACAAGCTGCAGCGAGGGCTCTTGCAGAGATTGACATGGGAGGAGGCAGAGGAAAGAGAAAGCGAACTAGTACGGAGAAGGCGCAGCAACAGAAATCGACGGAAGTTGTCCCTCCTCCAAAGAAGAAGAAGAAGAAGCGAGCGCCCAAGGAAAAGACACAGGCACAGAAAGATGAGTCTGCTAAATTGAAGAGGGCTCGTGACGACCGTCGTAATGCCGTTAGGAGGGAGAATGCGGCCAAGGAGAGAAAGAGTCGTTTACAAGACCATAGTTGTTGTTCGGTCATTGCCCATGCTATTCTCCGTCACAATGTCACCCTAATGCTGCTCTGTTATCTATTAGAATATCACTGGGTCTCTTCGTCAGCCCAAAGCTGCCGCTGCTGCTTCGGCGTCTGCCAAGGCTCTATCATTTAAAACAAGAACAAACGGCGCAAAGTGGATACTAAACCTGCTGTTGTTCGCCAATTGATGGACAAGACAGCCTGTAAGTTAGAAGAGTCGGCGTTCAAGAGTCTTATGAAGTTTTCTGAGTGCAACACTCTTACTCCTGCAGCTGTTGCTGAGGCTGGTGCGGATGCAAAGAATTCACAAGTTGTTATCAGTCTAAACACTGTTGCGTACCAACGAATCGGTTGACTTTGTGGACAAACCAAGAATAATACTATGAATACTAATGATGCGCCATCGCCCGACATTAAAGTTGGGATTATTGGATTAAAGAGTGAGTGGGATGATTTACACCGTATAATGTTCCATGCAGGTGCCGTTGAAAGTCTTCGTAGTCTCTTTGAGCAGCATCAGGAGCCAGTTCGACCCAGTACAAAAGCAGCGTTAAAGAGACTGACGAGTACTATGCGGCGGAGAAGAAGTCTAGAGGGTGAGAGTACCGAAAGCACAAACACAAACAACGGAGCAAATTCTAACCAAGCTTGGTTCAGCTGCTACAACTCAGACTCGGCCTTTACGTCCTAGGAACTAATTAACTATTATAGATTGCTATCACTATCATGAGTATGTGTCTCCCTTTTCGCGTAGATGCTTGCCTAGAGAGAAGAACTCCGACTCCATAAGCTACTTTCTGGATGCATGTGTCACACGATTAGATTCACTCTGCCTCGTCAAAAATCCATCCTTCAGCTCTTGTGCTAGCTTTGGATAAGCTTTGAACTCTTTTGACGCCAACTAATGAGGAACTCAATAATAGTATCTTTCTTTGTGTTCAAGTCCATCTTGTGCACTGGAATCTTCACTTTCTTCTTCGTCCTCAATTTATCTCGCTTGGTCATGCGATCTGTCTCTACCAGAAGCAAAACCTTTTTGCACTCTCTTGGCTTTAGATCTTGTGCTTGTTGTAGTTGCAAGTTTCGTATCCAATTCCACTGCTGCCTTTAGATCTTTCATCGCAGTCTTTACCTTCGCAAGTTCTTTCTCAGATCTTTCAACAGCATTATAATTGTCAATGTAGTACGTGATAAAGTATTCTTCCAGCCTCTCATCCCATGATTGAAGACAGAGTCATCGCTGGAAGATTGACTCCTCCGCCTCCGGGCAGACTGCCTCTTCATGTTCATTGGACGAAAGCATCATAATGATGCTCGCATGGCGTAATGAAGACATGATCATCGGTATTTGCAATTGCCTCGTTACAGCAGGCGCACTCCAAGCCATCATTGGGAGCAGCAACTTGTTCAGATTCATTTGGCGGTGGTACACTACTTCTCTCCTCCGCTGCAGCCGACCTAGCACGAAGACGTGCCTCACGATCAGTCAATTCCTGATCATTGCGAGACATCTTACTTCGAGAGCCTCTACCGCCCGAATTACGCCCTCCCCTCATGGTTGATAGGGGTGGTGTCCCTACCGTTTTGGATGGAGAATAGATTCCTACCGCTACTTTTCTCCGTAGGGGTTCCGATGGATGATTTCCAGAGGTCTAAAGTCGAGCTTGTTTACTAGCTTTAAGCGTGTTTTATTAGCGTTCATCAAATCTTTAAAAAGTGCGACGGTGAGTCTATCTACTGGCGTTTAAAACGCCAGCTGTCGCTGAATTTGAGATGGGAGTCTCACAAGGTAGGTTTCCACTAGGGGGCTTGGTGGGTGAGCAGCCAGGCAGAACCTCAATATTACGGATACGCCAGAATGAGATTAACGAAAGCATTTGCTCCAATAAAAACATTATATACTGTTAATATAAACTTGTCAACGAAGATTGGGATGAATCCTGACCTCTACTTTGTATCATTGCCTGGCTTTTAGCATGGCATCAATTATCTTCGTTGATTCCGTTTCATATCCATAAAGCTCTCTTATCTCGTCCATCGCAACATCGTAATGAATTCCTTTATCACATAGACGCTCCATACAGTCCTAAACAACTTTCTTCTCGAATATTTCTGTCGAGTTTCATTATCTTGCTTTCGTTCACACCGATCGAATTGTATGGCAGGTCTTGCTCCCATTCCGACCGAGTCTATAATATTCAGTCCAAAAGCGAGCAGCAGCATCGGGCTGCTACAAGCATTGCTGGTTTCTTCCCCTCATCGCACGACCATGTGACTGCACACTTCACATTCCTCACTCGAGCATCCATTTGAGAGCCTTGAACTCAAACACGCACACATCACCATCTTTTTCCATGGAAGGGTGTCATGAAATCCATAAATTAGGAAGCTTGATGCTTCCCTTTTTCTTTCATAGTTGATTTATTGTAGACAGTGAATTTCAACTCGCCTGCATCGAAATTGACGGTGCCGTTGTCCACACCGAAGCTGCTGCTGCCGCCGCTGCCCGCCGCCACAACACCGACCGGCGGCGATGTCTTTTTGAACTTGGATTGTTGCTAAGATGCGGCTGGCCGCCGCGCTCTAACAGGCGGCTGCTTGTTCCTTCTTCTCATTGCTACTCGTCGACGATGCTGCTTTGACCATGGTGATGGTCTTGTGCTTTTGACGTGATGCTACGTGCGGCTCAAAATATCATGGTTCATGGTTCGTTACAGGCTTTACAGAAGCAAGCCCGCTCCAGAATGACAAAATCACATTCTGTAGGAGTTCCTACGCAGACAGTTGTCACTTTTCTGAGAATGACAAATCAAGCCCTCGTACCCGCTGCTGCTAGCAAATTTAACTAGCGCCGTACCCGACCAATGTGACAGAGTACGATACTGGGCCACTGATGGCGCCAACAAACAAATCACTCTAGTTTTGAGCTTTGAGAGACCTCGTACCGCCCGGCTAAAATGTGATTTCTGTCACATTTCCGGCGTAAGTTACTAGTATGTAAGTGTCTACCAAGTGTCCTACCAAGTGTCTACCATGTGTCTACCATGTGTCTACCAACCATGTGTCGACGGTAGACACTTGAAACGTCGACGAAGTGTCTACCATGTGATGATTAGAAGTGTTGGTTGCCCTATCCTTCTGCAGACACTCCACATGTTTTCTTATTCATTTTGGCGATGACACACCTCATCCTCATCACGGCGGGCTTCTGCCGCGGGTCTCTTCTCCAAACTCTGGTGCCGCTGCACTCACAATCAACAGGATCCCTAGTATTTATCTTCCATGTCACAAACAATTGATCCAGACAATTTTCATTTAATTTATCTGCATCGATTACTCACTGTGTGCAACTGGTGGAGATTGCCGCCCAAACATTTCATCTCGCAGAAGCGCTCTGTTGCTTTTGAAGGTGGAATACATGTCTATTGCTTTAAAGTTCTCCGCGGCGGGGTTGGGGTGTGGGGTGTGGTTACGGTGACCGTGCATCTCCTCGATCAAGCGCAAGCACACTGACTTTTTGCAGATAGAGTAACACACATAGGTAATGCAATTGGCGAATATCTTTCCCATGTGTGTCGCTACAACTTTCGGCCACAATGATTGAAAGTTGATGACCAAGTGTCTACGAAGTGTCTAACCGTCGACACCGACACGCTAGCTGTCTACGGTTTGTCTACGGTTTGTCTACGGTTTGTCCTACGAAGTGTCTACCAAGTGTTTACCGTAATGGGACTTACATACATAAGGTACCCTAAACGTGTGTGTTGTGTATGTGTTGCCGGTAATGGCAACTTTCTGTCGTCAATAGTAACGACGCACAAGATGGAAGGGCGACTCCATGGAATCTTTTGCTTGCATGTTCTTCTTTTGTCATGCAATTTTGGGTAGCACTACAGATCACCATGGATATTGAGAAGAAACTAGAGGCTTCTGCTGGTAAGAGTAAGACAACAAAACGTCCAAATCCAAGAGATCATCTGCAACTGCAAAGATTGGCACTAGAGGTGACTTAGTTCACTTTAGGTTTAAGCAATTGATGCTTTAGGGTAGCCAGACCCAGACTCGAGAGGGCTTAATCTTTCTCTTGCCGCTTACTTTTTACTAGAACGGCCACTGCCATGCCCGCTACCAATTTTGAACTTGAATCCAATGTCATCAAGTCTGCAAAACCTCGTTAAAAATTGCTCATCATGGTCTCCACTCAGTTTTCCTGAGTGGAAGTCCTTGTATTTTCTTGCGTTTGCGATGTCACCCATCGTCCTAATGACTTATAAACTCCGTCTGACTGACAGGTACATCACAATTCTCATGGATTGATTTATATTGAAGTAACTCAGCAAAGCGATTGTCCCATACTTGGGTGTTGCGACGAGAGATGAATACACCTGATACAGATACAGAGCTCTTCGTGACCTTCTTGGGAGAAGCTTGAAGACCAATGTTTGTTAAAAGTTCCATTCTCTCTTCAACATCCATTCCAGAACTGGGAACAGCTGCGTTTGCTTCACCCTGCGCCTGCGCATCTAGGTATTGAACGCATGAAGGAACGTTGGCGTGAGACCCATCGCCCAAGAGATGGGTTTGTGGGGAATCTCTGGGGTACGTTGCAGTGACCATTCACTCTTGTGTATGCTGTAGTGGATCAATGTTGTGAAGCAATAACCTCTATGCTGTAAACAAAAAATGAAGCACAACAAACACAATAGGCAGACAACAAATCAAACACTCACCACGCAGTTCGTCAAACTTGTTCCTCCAGGCACTCACACTTTTGTTCGTCTCCCTTTTCTCGCTTGATTGATGAGGCATTATGATTTTATTTTCGCTGCTTGAGCTAGAGTCGAAGATATAAGCTGCTGTCGAAGGGAAAGGGTCATTCTTTAGATCCATGGATGAAGCGTCAGCAACATCCAGCATATCAATGGCAATGGCAATTACCATGTTGAGATTGAGAGAAGAGCCAAGGCGGGGAGATAATCAGATGAAGCTTTATGATTTTTGTGGTATCATTTCATCTGTTGATAAAATTATGGCAGGATCATGAGGCCAACCTCTGATGATGATGAAATGGTTCATGCTGGTGTTTCTGAACCAGTTCAACTTGTGTCAGTTCACACTTGTGTTGGTTCACACTTGTGTTCTTCATGTAGGAGGCAACGCCTCACGCGTTTTGTTCATTTCCCTGTCGCAAGCGTGGATGGAGCGTTGTCCCGGCCTCGCAGGTAAGCTACTGGCGGGAACAAAATCGCACCTCTGATTAATTTGCACCTCGGAAAATCTTAGCGACGACCATGGCGCACCTCGACCCCTATCGTATCGACACCAGAAACACTAGCTACACATAAATTCAGACGACCGTACTGCAGCAACTCTCTCTCCAACACTATTTCTGTGATGCGATGCCCTCATTTGATCACAGACCAACGCCATCGCTACATGCTATGACACCAAAGTAAAGGTGCCGGAAATGGCAGGTTGATGATGCGCTTCCATTATGATCTTGAAATGAATAGTTGGAGTTGCTCTGCCACTTAACAACGTTGAAAGGTGCTAACTATATACTATTAGGCGGCTGTTTATCATTTTGAAAGTGTGTCTGAGCGTTCTATGACGCATGTGGTGGCATAATGGATTCATGTGGTAAAAATGGGATAATTTCCTTTCATGCACACCGTAAAGGAGAATGCACATATCTGATAGAAAATTGGAATGAACAGGTGCCAAACTCATTGTGGTGACGACTATTATATAACAATCAACACTGATGGACCAGGTTTCTTGGGGGGGGGATATTTCATTGCGGCTACAACATTATTTTGGACTGGTTGAAATACAGCATATTTTGGTGGTAAATGAGGAGCCCTACCCTATCCCCCCCTCACATAAACAGTGTTTGAAGAGATATTGAGTCTATTTACTCCGCAAGATAGGGGCCCTTTCATCACACAACACAATAGCCGTCTGTTTTGAGCGTTTTAAATTGATTTCAGACTATCCTGTGACTGCTAAACAACACCTTTCCTACTGGATGGCATCAAAACAAATGCGGATGATTCGGCCTACTATTCTATGATATACAGTGTATTTAGCATGAATTAATAAAAACTGATATTAATTATCAATCATCATAATATATAGAAGGACTTTGTAACGCAACATGGCTATTCAATTACCGAAAGCTATAAAATATGAGTATGTCATGATGTTGCCAGGCTGTGCAGATTTTATGTCTGCGTCGGTTTTGGTTAGAGCCATATACGATCACATCGAGCTCGATTCGGCCGTCGCCACTTACAGAATCGAAATCTGCATAAAAAAACTGGGTTAGGCAGTGTGCTGTTCATTTGCTTTTGAACACTGGACAATATCATTTTAGAATTACTCTCCCAAAGCAGCAAGAATAGGCATGCAGATATGCCGTAGGCATGCGTCCATTCTAGCTCGAAATTTCAGTTCTTGGTGCCAATTTTCGTCGACAAGTGCTCCATATCGATGAAATACAGTTTCTTATGAAGCTAATAATGTATTATGATGATTGGTATGATATGATTAGACTTCTCTATATATTATTGTCGAGTATCATGGCCATATTTATGACTCTCACCATTTTGTTACACCCACCAGTGTTTTGTGTGTAAAATTTGGAAAATCGCACCTCGCTCGGCGAGGTGCGATTTTGTTCCCGCCAGTAGTAAGTTCCTTCTTGAAGTTGCAGGTTTGCAGGCGCGCGGGAACAAAAGTCTTTCGATACACGGATAAATTTGAGTTATGTACATAATATCACAGGCCTAATAGTTTCCCCAACCCCCCAAGCCCCAAAGGCCCCCCCCCCCAAAAAAAAAAAAAAACCCCCAAAAAAAAAAAAACCCCAAAAAAAAAAAAACCAAAAAAAAAAAAATTGTCAACGGGGAAACAGTAAAGTGCTTTTGGTGACAGATGGCTATGCAGAAATATTTAATTCCTATGTTGAAAAGAAACAGATAATAAATTTCACGTGGACACAGTAGTACTTACACACAAATCCAGTCATACGTGGAGGTCCATTTCTCCGTGTCATAGTACCTCTAGAGAGAGAGAGGGGTACTATTTTTAGTTTTTAGTATTGTCCTTTTTTTAGCTAGTGGTACCTTTGTATTTGATTTCATATTATATGCACAGGTATCACAGGCCTAAGTCTCTCTATTCTCACCGGGTAACACAGTTTTGTAGATATCGTACCAAAATCACATCCCGTATCCTCCTATCCATTTTTGTTGTATGTGCCACACACGTCTCAAACTTCACACCCGGTATCGGTATCACAGGCCTAAAAGATAATAATGCAACTCTCACAGATTCTCAACTGGTTCAACACATTTTTTTACTCCAAAAATCTGTAGGAGTAAAGTATGTATCAAAAACACATCCGCATCCTCCCCGTATCCATTTCTGTTGTATGTGCCTTACACATCTCAACTTCACACGAAGCTACTTACGGCTCTTTTTTGTCGAAAAGAGGGAAGTGCGTCGTGCGTCTCATTGCGCGCCGACTAGAGGAAGCATGCAGAAAATCTCTGTGTAAACATATCTTTGCGAAGAAAAATCTTTGGCCTGCTGTCAGCAGGCTGCTGAGCAACCCTTCAAACATAATTTTTTGTCGACTATCAAGACAATTCAACACACGTTATGGTTTCACTGAAACTGAATGCATGATGTATCCTTATTTACAATTATCCCTTCCAGACTGAAACATTGCATACGTCTGCTTCAGTTTATTGTAATTGGGCTCGCATCTTCAATTTTTCTAGGATAATTGTAGAATTTCGCCCCTGGGCATGACGTCCTTTAGTTCCGTTATGTACACAGATCTTGCTTGACACTGCAGAAACATCTCCCAGCCTCCAGCTATCTTCTTTGTCAAAACCTTTTCGAGCACTACCAAAGGGGGAAGATTACTATGATGAATCAGCAAGAGCGGGAAGGGGAGGGAGGAAAAAGAGCCGTCAACACTTGAAAACATGTTGGCATAAACGCCAAATACAAATATGTGCAGTTGCGTAGATTGTTATACTTCAAGTTCAAGGCAACGCCCCATCGTCTCAGTCCTTCATAATAGGGAACGCTCTGGCTCTGGATGCATCGATGTCGACAAGCAAGGGCCTCCTGCTCCTGCCCTCAAGCCCAAGTTTGAAAAATTTGAAGCTGTTGCTGCTGGCGTGGCTACTCCAACTCCACAATTGAGCTTAGCCCAGACCAATGAAAAAGCGATGCCGGGGGGGGGACTTTGAAGCGAATACCAAGCAAGACGATCTTTCTGGTTTTTTTCTGGCGGTATTTTGGATGGTTTCACTAACGATGTTTGATCAAGATCCAGATGTGACAGGGACATTCTCGATCTCGAAGTCCGCAAGCTTTGCCTCTCTTGATCTGAGGCTCTTCTGACAACTTTACCAATGAGGAAGAGGCGAAACAGCCCTCACTGCTTCCTTCTGTATCCCTAGAAGTTGAAGACAAGCTCGACTGGGTTATCAACCGCAGGCACTCCCTAAAAAGAAATGATCCTGTTTTTGAAGAAGACATCCTTGATCCTGCCACTCTTAGTCCCGTCAAGCATTTATCTTCGACGAGCCAACAAAAACCTAAGAAAGCGACTTGCTCCTTTCTTGATATTGAAGGAGATCAGATGGGCTTTCTTCGATTTTGGACCTTAGGATGCTTTACGCCGGAATCTGTAAAAACACTGGCAGTGAAAGAATCAACCACAAATCTGTTTGTTACACCCGAGAGATGGAAACAAGAAGATGGTGAAATAATGGCAATTGATGCTGATGTGGCTGACGCTGCATCCTTAGATCTAAAGGATGGACCCTTTCCCTTCGACAGCAGCTTATATCTTAGACTCTAATCTACCTCAAGCAGCCCCCCGTGAAAAAAATAAAATGATAATGCACATCAATCAAGCGAGAAAAAGGGAGACAAACAAAAGTGTGTGCGCCTGGAGGAACAAGTTTGACGACAACTGCGTGGTGAGTGTTGGTTGGTTTGTTGTCTGCCTATTGTGTTTTGTTGCTTCATTTTTTTGCTCACAGCATAGAGGTTATTGCTCACATTGATCCACTACAAGCATACACAAGAGTGAATGGTCACTGCAACGTACCCCAGAGATCTTTCCCCCGCAAATCCATCTCTTGGCGATGGGTCTCACGCAACGTTCTTCATGCGTCAATGCCCTAGATGCGCAGGCGCAGGGTGAAGCAAAAAAAAAAAAAAAACGGGGGGGGCAGCTCGTCCAGTTCTGGAATGGATGTTGACGAGAGAATGGAACTTTTAACAAACATTGTCTTCAGCTTCTCCAGCAAGAAAGGCACAAATAGCTTTTGTATCAGGTGTATTCATCTCTTGTCGCAACACCCAAGAATGGGACAATCGCTTTGCCGAGTTACTCCGATACAAATCAATCCATGGGAATTGTGATGTACCTGTCAGTCAGACGGAGTTTTTATAAGTCATTAGGACGATGGGTGACATCGCAACGCAAGAAATACAAGGACTTCCACTCAGGAAAACTGAGTCGAGACCATGCTGAGCATTTTTTGACGAGGTTTCGCAGACTTGATGAAATTGGATTCAAGTTCAAAATTGGAAGTGGTAGTGGGCATGGCAGTGGCCGTCCTAGTAAAAAAGTAAGCGGCAAGAGAAAGCCCTCTCGAGTCTGGGTCTGGCTACCCTAAAGCTAATAGCATCAATTGTATCAGAGAAACTCAAAGTGAACCAAGTCACAGGGTTACCTAAACACTCTAACTCTAGCTCTAGTGTCAATCTTTGCAGTTGCAGATGATCTCTTGGATTTGGATGCTGCGTTTCGGTTTTGTACTCTTATCAGCAGAATCCTCTAATTTCTACCTGGACTCGACAATCGATAGATACCATGATTTTGATTTTTTTGGGCGAAAAACAGAAAAGCAGCCTTAAGGGAGCTTGTTGACACAAGTGCAGATAAGGTACCTCGATATTCCTTCCTTTTCTAACGCCATCCTTGAAGTAATCACTTGATACTCAAGTGAGTTGTCATTTCTGATCGACCAGAGCCCTCTTTTTCCCTGACAAAATACATCATGAAGTACTTCAGGTTCGATCTCTTGTGGCACATCAACATCACTTGTATCACCGGGTGATTCTATGTGTCCCAAAGGGGACGAACGTTGAATTCGTTTTGGTGGAAGCGACTCGTGCTTTATTAGATCAGTTCTTCGTCCTTGCATGGATGTATGGGGAATACACAAAAGAGATTTCTTCTGGCATTTTTCACATCGGACGAAACCAATTGCCTTGACACATGCAACCTTCGCCCTTCGGCATTCAACACAAGCCATGATAGATGGAATAGGAAGAATTACTTTATCCTTCGTCAAAAGAGACATGTAAGTGGATACGTTAGAGCATGGTTAAAGTTAATACAAGTCGGTGGCATGAAAAGAGTTGTTCTCACCAATTATTTTTTTTGGTACTTGTCTTGTGCACAAGAGATGATGATGTCATGTGTTACGTCATTTACTTAAAGCGGCTCTGTCGACTCAATAATATTGTTCCTCTATTGCCGCTGGACAGATAATAATAATATTAATGCATTAACATGCCTTGGAATGAAAGAGGCGGGCGGTGGATAGGTGGATAGGGGAGATGACATGATATTATGAGGAGTCGGCGGCATTGCCATCGAGATGAAAAAACGTTTTTTTGTTTTTGAAAGTCTTCGCGCAGCCAGGGCGCAGCAGGGCCAGCCCCCCTCTGCGGCCAGAGGACGATAATTGGGAATTTTGCTAAAAGTCAAAGTAGGTGCTGCTGAAATAATATGTAGAATGAGCAGAAGCCTCTGATTTCTTCTGCCTCCAATCTTTCAACCGCTTTACCAAACTTTACCAAAATCTTCTTTGCGGTACTGAAGATGTCGTTGCAGTACCGGTGATCTTACATTTTCCGACATGCTGATTGATGAGCTGTATCTGGCATACGATACTTATTCTCTGTCTCCTCTCATATGTACAACTGCAAATAAAGCGATTGATCTCGTCTCCTCTTCAAAGGCGATAAAGGAGGAATCCAAGAAGCAAGCCGTGTTGATGCAGTATGCCTGTATGTGAAGAGTGTGTGCTCAGAGTCAGAGTGTACTCGTTAAATTCCTCTTGAGTCACAATAGGAAGTAGGAAGTGCGATCATGTCAAATTGGGCAGGAAGATGTGTTGTTAGAAAGAAGACACGAAGCGAAGTAATCAAGACATGTCAACAAGAATCTATCGCTGTTGACATCAGTATCAGTATGGACGGGGGACGTCACACAGTCTGCGCAGACTGGGTTTCAATGATCAAAAGTATCCCGGGTCCTTACGAGAGCTCCTCATGATTGCTGTCTGTCGGCATGATTGAGTGAATGGTTGTGAGAGGTTTCTGTCGGCATGATTGCGAAAGGCTGTAAGAGCGCTTGATGCCTTCGGTCGTCGCCATGATTGATCT